>JAEIFV010000189.1:0-452901 GCA_018904265.1 Lordiphosa collinella | reverse complement strand
GTAGAAGTGATATAAATGAGTGAGCGAAATGAAATGAATAGTAAGTTGAATGGGCAGGTAGAAGTGCGAATCGCGAACTTCGTATACAAATGTAAGCTTAATTGACCTAAAAATTCTGCACGGAAAAAAACTCTTCGTAGTTAATAACATGAAAATATACTTATCATAATACGAGGCTAATTAATTTACTAATGTTTGCCAAATTCCCTATAAGCTAGAATTTGAATCGTTAAAATGTACCAAGAGCTTGATAAATTCAATTTGAAGTGTTCCCGCTATTGAATCAAGACCACGTTATATTGACATTCATAGATCATTTAGTTTATTTATTTATTACATAACATAAAAATTACATTGCTGGCAGTTTTCTCATCTTCTAGATAGGTACTTAGAATGTACCAGATTAAACTAGAGTTTACTCTATTATTTGTAAGTTTATGTGATAGATAACTCTAAGTTGAAGATGAGAAATCGGCCCTTGGAGCAAGAAATACAAATGACAAAATGTTTGGGCTAATTATATTCAGCTGTTTTTTGGTTGGCTGACAGCAATTCATTTTATGAACAAGATTGATGATGTTTATATACTATGTACTCAGGCTAAGAATTTCCCCACATTAAGATAATAAACCAAACTCAATTATATTTAACGAGGAAGTCAAATTGAACCAAAGTGTTAGTATGAATCCACAAAACTCCAACCTCTAAAGTTTTTAACAACCCTTAACAAGTGTTAATAACTGAAACAAGTGATTTTGCTATTGGCATTCTTTGCCCTCCTACAAAACGTTGTTTCCAGAATATCCAGCTCGAAGGACCGTGATGTAATAACAATAATATCTTGGTATTGTACATCTAAATTTAATGTTTAAGGTCAGCCTTTTTGATGGTTTACTTTTACAGCATATTCTGGCCTTTTCCCGTTTCCGAGTAAAATTAAAAAGTAAGACGATTGCAATTCCGAATCGTTTTCATTTCGGTGTTCCCGTTAACGAGTGAAATTGAAATCGATTGTCTTTTCGAATGAATGCTCGAATCGTTTTCGAATTTTAATTTAGCCATAAGACTGCCTTAACAATTTCGATCAGCACTGCGCATGCGCTGATGTGGAATTGCGAACAGCTCGGTTTCATTTCGATCGATCTTTCGCAATTACACGCAATTTACACGCTTACACGCAATTGCCGAGGTACAAGCATAAAAAAATGATGTTAACTTAAATTGTACGCGCGATATATCAATGAACACTTCAAAATCTCTATTAGACATGTTGCAATAAAAGATGAAAAGAATCGCCGTTGCCAAGAAAATTGTCATTTACTTTTCATTCCACTGACTCTTAGGCAAAACTTATAAAACTGAGTAACTTGATCTTTTTCGGAAACGGGAACAGCTACCAATTCCGATTCCGCATGATCTGATCGAAATCGGAAACGGAAACAGGCCTGATTAAAACTGTCCTATTTTGAAGGTTTTATTGCTTACTTTTTTAGTTGGTAGTAACTACATTTTAATAGATATTTGTGGATATTTTAATGTTTGCTAGTGTTAAAAGTCAATTAAAAATTGTTAAATTAGAAATCTGTATACAAAAAAGTTTGCTAATTCGCGAACAGGAACAGGTGAGGTAATATATTAAGCGTGAACTACTGAGCCGAACCAAAATAATGGTCTGCCTGTGCACCACTGAAACGAACCGTTCGAGTTCTCGAGCTGTTTGATTAGCTGCTTTAACCGCAGTAAGAACCTTCTCCACATGCATTTCTTCTCACACCGCTTTTAGGGGTTCACGCACGAATTTCTTTCACACGAATGGCACGAGCTTAAAAATTCAATCTTGGTTTACGGGATATTCTACTCAATTCAATATTTTAAGGCTTGGCGCAATCCTTTCGAGTTTGTTTTATTCCAAATGTGCTTACTTCAATCCCTTTCGGGATCAAAATGTTCATAAATTAGAAACGACAGCAGAAAAGTATAAATAGCACTTAAGATAATCATGAGATATGGTGCAGTGCGATAAGATTCCATGCCATTTGTGTTCAGTGAAAAGCTGCAAGGTTGAGAGTTCGAATCCCAAACAAGACTACAATAATTATTATATTTCTTTGTTTTTTCAGAAGCTTTAAAAATACCAAAACTGGTGTCGGTGGGTGCGTCCTATGGAAAATGGAGGAAGAAATGAAAGGTAGAGGAATCTTTCTGGGAGCAAATGAATCTCGAACAAGCTCAAAGTGATCCCGCCTTGGGATTAAATAGAGCTCGAATTTTTTGATTAATTTAATCCTTATGCCAGGATTGAAAAAAGTGAGATCAAATCAATTTTTTTTCGGATCGGCATAAGAATATCCGGGACTACCCTTTTTTCAATCCTGTTTCGGATTGATGTAATGCCGTTTGGATTGATTTTTTTTTTTTTTTTTGATTGTACTTTTCAGACTCTACTTTTCTATGACAGCTATACTATATAGATGTTCGATTTCGACCAAACTTAGTGGAATCAGGGGAAAGCAAAGCAAACTAAGAAATACGAAGTTTGGAGGCGTTCCCATTGAAAAAAAAAGTTTTTCTCACTAAAACTAGTTTTTCGACCGATCGTTCTTATGACAGCTATATGCTATAGTCATCCGATCCGGCCGGTTCCGACAAATTTGCAGCGTATTTGTACTAAAAGACTTTGTGCAAAGTTTGGCGAAGATAGCTTTAAAACTGACGGCAGAGATAGCATAGAAACAGACAGACGGGCGGATAGACGGACATGGCTAAATCAACTCAGCTCGTCATGCTGAACATAAAGTATATTGTGGTCGGAGATGCTACCTTCTAAGCAATTTTATTTTACCCACTGATAGGGTATAAAAATAGCAGATCCTTAGTAATTGTTTTACGGGAGCTGGCTTAACTTCAAAAAGATCGGTTAAAATGGAGAAGAGAAACGCAAACTATCTAAGGGTAATTCAGATAAAATTCCACCACCAACGCAAACAGAAATACGCCATGTGATTCTCGACAGTTTTCGGCGTAAATTAAAGTCAGTACAAATATTCGATGAATGCCAAATTGCATATGGGACGATTGGACCATCTCTAAAAACTATTTCAAAGTGGTTTAAAAGATTCCAGAGAAGATATTTTTCTGTAGAGAACGAGCCGCGAGAGGTCCGACCAAAATCTTCGAGCGACAAGATAAAAGTAGCCACAGTTAAGGCTAAACAAGACGAAGACCCTCGATCAGCACAGGAAATGATTGTTAATGAACTGGGGGTAAATGCCATGGCCGTATCTCGAATATTGCATAATGATCTGCTGTACACGAAGAAGTCTGCGAGATGGGTTCCACGCACTTTAAATACCGCCCAAATAGAGGCTTGAGTGCGCTTTGCCCAATATTTCCTAAATAAATTTGAAAATGGACAGTCTAGCAACTTTAATAAAGTCGATACTGGTGATGAAGCTTGGTTCTATAAATACGATCCGGAAACCAAACAGCAATCCATGGTATGGAGCCCAACTGGAGCAAACCCACCCATAAAAGCTAAGCAACAAAAGTGATATCAGTTTTCTTCACCAGATCAAAAATTGAAGCTGCTATTCCCCTGGAAAAAGGTCAGACCGCAACTGCTAAATGGTATACTGAAGACAGCTTTCCAAAAGTTTTAAAAAATTTGTTGGCGCTCTTTTTTACATCATAATAACGCGCCAACTCACACCGCCGAAACAACAAGTAACTTCATTGCGCTCTTTGGCTTCGAAGAAATACGTCCAGCACCATATTCTCCGGATCTAGCACCTTGTGATTTCTGGTTATTTCCAAAAATTAAAAAAAAATTTGAGGGGAAAGGTCTTTAACACCAACGCAGAGATAATTGATGCGGTAAATGCTGAACTTGAAGAGCATAAAAAGCGAAATTTTGAAGACTGTTTTGACAAGTTGATCTATAGGCTTAAGAAATTCATTGAAATCAACAGCGATTATGTAGAAAAGATTAAAAAAGTCGCTGATTAAGAATAAAAGCACAAGCATAGTCAGGTATGTTCGCAATTCCACTTCCACTGCAACTTTTTGGAAACGTAATTGATTCATTTTCTCGCAACACGAAAACGAAAGCGGTTTTCGTTTTAAAAAGTAATGCTTGCTGGCCGGTGAAATGAAAAGTAATTGACAAATTACGCACTCGTACAGTTGCCAAATTAAATTAATTACTTTTCCTAAATTCAGTGATCAATGTAGAATTTATTTATGTACTATGAATTTCATTTAAGTCCTTCACTGAATTAAAAATAATTTTTTGTTAAGTGTCTCAAGAAATTGGCAGCGGCTGCCACACCGAAAAGTAAAACGTAAAAATCAGTCTCTCTCGCTTCCGCATGTTCCATTTTCCATCGTTTCGCTTCATTCTCCCGTGCCGATTTCGTTTGGTCCGTGGTTTGCCAAAAGTAAAACTTGAATAGTTTCATTCGGAATTGAGAACAGCAAGTGCAAACCGAAACGAAATTGCGTTTGGTTTACTTTTCAAAACGTAGCGGAATTGAGAACATGCCTGATTATTTGATTTTTTTCTAGTCAATTTACCGAACTTTTGTTAGTCCCTCCGTAACTAACGAGATCTCTGACAAGTAAAAATACACTCATTTACTCCCCCTGTATATAAAAACCAAAGTTAGAACGAATTCACCTAGATTTTTAGTACGAAATTATTGAAAATTCAATAGCGAATAAGTTTTATTTCAAGAGCATTTGTACTTAAACTATTTGCTTTAGTTTTTTCGTAGGGTGGAAATATTTTCCGAATTTGAAACAAACCTCATTGTCACTAAACAATTCCAATAAGATCTTAAACCAGGGATGCCCAGCAGCACATACTGCTCGTACAGTCACCAGCACAAAAAAAAAAGTTAAAGCAAGGCATACTTCGTCTGTGCCGAAGTTTTAATACACTTGAAACAATAAATCCCTATGGCAGCTACAAGAAGTAGCCATCCCATCTGCGCGGCTTCGACATATTATCAGTGTGCAGCTTAACACTGATCCGGACAGATGGACGGACAAAACTCAACCCGACCATGCTTATCAAGAATATTCATACTTTAAGTGGTCGGAGATGATTTCTTCTATGCTTCCAAACTTCTAGGCAAAATTATAACACACTTATCAAGTGTATAAAAAATATTCTGAATCAACCACAAGAAACCCGGTTATTGACTTATGCAGTGTGTGTGCTTGTGGCTGTCTGATGCACACTGCAAAAACAATATCAACGCTGCAGCCGGTGCATATGTATTTTTGTTGCCATAAATTTTGCAAGAGGGAAAGGACAGAAAGTGATAAGTTACAAATACAAAGTTGTTGCAATATCGTTATGCGTGAGTCCTAAAGACGCGGCAACGTCGTTCCGCGAAACTACAAAAATGCTGCCGAAACAATTGTAGCCGGAACAGACAGCCATTAAGTGGAGTTCGCTTCTTAAGTCCTGATTAGAATACCATCCAAAATGGTTAAACGTTCCCGAGAACTTTTGAATAAAAGTCTGATATCCCCCTATACTCTAAAGGTATTTAAATTCCAGATAAGGTGGCTCCAACCATGGCAAACTGGTTAAGATAACTAAAACTCATTCGTGTAGGGTTATGTGTTGGCCAGTATTGTGACTTGATTCTTAGTAGTTCTTCCTACATCTACAAATAGTCAATTTTTCAGTGCCTTTTGTTGCCATGAACTAGTTTAGCTTTTCAAATAATAATAATAAAACCCTTTCATTTGCTGCATATGATGTCCTTTGGCACCAGTCACCTAGTTACTCAAAAACTGAGTCTACGCCCATCAACCAACAAAGTCAACAATTGCGGAAAATATGACAAACCATTAAAACAAAAGTCACGCGCGACCCACCAAAACATGGAGAACAGAGACAGGCACCCCAGTGACTATGTCTATGTCACCCTTCCTTACCCAACGAAAAGATGACTTTGTCACAGTTATTGCGCCCTGACAATAATGACTTAAGAAAGTGGCAGCAGCAACCGCAGCGCAAGAAAACTACGAGAAACGCAAAGCCGACTTGCAATGGAAAGAAAAACAGCTGCCAAAAAAAGAAAAGAAAAGTAAATGGAAAATGACATGCAGAGGACAAGTTTTGCTAAAGAAGAGAAAAATATATAAAACAGCAACAAGACAAATGCAAGCCAAATGCAGAGGCAGAGCAAAATAAAAAAAAGGGAAAAGAACTTTGCATTTTGTGTGCCATTGTGTCAAGTGGAAATTGCATGAAGGGAAAGGCAGCAGGAAAAGATGACAATAAAAATGGCGGCTGAGGCTTAGCAACAACAACAACAGCAGCAGCAGCAGCCGCCCTAACAAACACCAACAAAGATGTCGGCTTAAAGTTCAATGGGAAAATATGAAAGGCAAAATGGCGACAGGCAGCTTCTGTTTGGAGAGAAAAGACGTTTTGGGTCGATGTCGACCATTAGCGTTTTATGGCCACATCCCGCACCCAGAGGAAAAAATCGATAAAAACATACACAGACACTTGTGTTTGTTGTTCCGTTTGCAATTTGTGACGTGTGCAAGGGTTGAGGACACTTTTTTCCTTTTTTTTTTGTTTTTACTTCAATCATAAAAGCATAACACAAAAGCCATTATGCTGTGTAGAGCAAAGACACGCACACATGAAGAAGCATAGGTAGGTGCCAGCTGGGGGAGGAGACGAACGCTTCCTTTCTTATATGGGTTACGTGCGAGATAAAGCGACACTCGCTTTGGGTCATTCCCATAAAGCATATGCATCAATTTATGATTTAAAAAAGAAGTCACTCGGTAAAAAGCAGCAGAGAAAAAGTGGGAAGTTTCCTTTGGTTAAATTTATGGGAGCCCAAAGAAGCTACGAAAAGAAATGGTCAGAATTTTCTGAAGTAATAAAGTGAATAATACTATAACAGTTTTTCTTTATCTTGAGTGCAACTCGCACTTCAATCCAAGAAACAGTTTTCAGCTTTCGCAACTTCAGCGGCCGCACCCAATAATCTAACTAGATGGGACTTTCCTAACAAACTCTCCACACAATTTCCAACCTATTTGCCATACCCAAGCAGCTCGGTAACTTTGCGGCTCAGCTGGCCAAATAAGCCTTTGGTCGGGACCACCGAAAAACTCAAACATTAATCTTGACCAAACAAAAATAGACAAGAAGCTGTAACTGTTTAAGACTCGCCTTGTCTTTCACATAGAGTACGAGTTTGTAAGTAGCAACAAGTGCAGTGAAAACGTCTTGTGTAAACACAACTATGCGTAGGCAAATAGCCCCGGGGTACACGCACGCAGCAGAAGCCGGCCCATTGCCTCGATTGAGTTGTTCGCTTCATGGTTCCAGTTGCACATGCGCAGTCTTGGTCTTGCCACACATTGTCAACCCGTCTCGAGTCTGGAGTCCGGGGTCTGCCTCGTGTTTGTCTTTCAATTACCTTGGCCAAACATTTCCATGGTATTTGCCAGGCGTATTTAAATTTAACTAGCCAACGACGGACGTCTTTGTGGGTCTCTTCTTCTTTGGCCGCTGGGCTGCTGGTTACGCATGCGTGCCAGACAATTTGCTGCCTGAAAGCGCCTCAATTGTGTTGACCTGTCGGCGTAGTGTTTTGGGGAATGCCAATGCGAATGGGTATGGTGGGGTCTTATTTGTTGTGCAAATTATATGTTAAGTGCGGTAGCTTGATAGGCATTGTGAAATTTAGTGAAGCTTTGAAGTAACTTAAAGGGTGGCCTAAGGGGTAAACATGGCCTTTAAGCTAAGACCTCAGCTGCATTGCTAGTTCTTCTCTAAGCAAACACTTTCAAAATCTTTTGATTCCAAAATTAAGGTTTTTCTGTACTCTGCCGGGTATAGGGAAAATACTAAGATTCTGGCCGCAAAATTCTTAAGCACAAAAGAAAATTTTTTAAAATCAATATGAAAGCCAACCATAAATAGAACCAAGGCTGCAAACCGGTTCAAAACCGAACACCTGAGAGCCGGTTGTGTTCGGTTTTTTTGAGGATGGCAACCCGGACTACGAACCAGGTGCCTTATATTTTTGACTCCTCGAACCTGAAACCAAACCGGACCACTTTTTCGCAAAATGAGGTTCAGTTCACCAATTTAAGTAATTTTTTCAACGTTACATCATCCATCGATACATTCTTACTAAGTATGAATGATTTTTTATGAACTAAGTATATTTTTTGTTTTTTTTATATTGGATAAGTTTTGTTTTGTTTTCTTTATTGATTTTATCTTTGTTGAATTGCTAGGGTGGGGAAAGGGTGGTTTGTGGTAGAGGTTCGGGGTTATGGGGGTGTGGTTAGATGGGTGTGGAAATGGGGGGTGGGTGGGCGGAGTAAAGTGTGTTTTCTGGCTGTTAGTTGTGGGGGGTGGAGGTTGTTGGAAATTGGTTTCCAGACATCTGTGGTTTTAGTTGTTTGGGTGGAAGTAAAAGAGTTACCTAGATTATACGTAAATAAATTATTTGAATAAAATCTATTTGGTATTAAGCAAAAAAAAAAAAAATATTTAGAATTGATATGAGTTTAATAAGTAGTCTCAATATGACTGCTACCTTTCTAGAAGATCTACAATTCTACGACATTTTTCTAGGTAAGGTAAAGACAAGTGCAAGAGTGACCGACTCGTTGAAACTCAACTTAAAAATTGTGCAAGCGATTACCAACAATTAAAGATATTTTCAGTTAAGTGTTCTTTAAAAGAGCTCCTACTAAAAACATTAGAATGGAACGTATTTAAAAAAAAAGTTTATCTTGCTATAGCCAACATAGTAATAAAACTTCTTCAAAGCTGCGGAGTTCACAATAACTAGCAAGTGAATTTACTTTACGCAATTGTTCTAAAGTCTTCAGAAAAACATTGTTTGTTACTATCTTAGTGCCTGGACAAATATTTTTCTATTCTGAGTTCAGTACCAGTATTCGCTGCAGTGTTCTTAGACCTGATATTTCAAACTTTGCTTAAAAGATGCAAAGCTGCACATTGCGGACATGCAAATGAGACTTTTTATAATTCGTCTATAAATGACTAAACTTCTGAGTGCGGAGAAGTGAAGTTAATGAAAGCAAGAGCACTTACTGTACATCGACAAATTTTTTAAAATTTTGAAAAAGTCTATACTAGCTGTTTCAGCAACTCAGCTTAATATCAGTTAAACGAGCATTTTCAACACTGAAGTTTGGTCCATCTGATCTAACAGCTAGTATAGACGAACAGCAGATATACACCCAGACCAGTTTGCCGACCAGTCCAGCTATCAAGGTCGGACTTGTCCCTGAGTCAGCCGAAAGCTAGCTGGCGACCCATAGTTGGACCTAACATACTCTGTTCCTGTGAAGTGCTGCCCATCACCGTTGCGACCGGTGCTGCCCATAATTGTTTGTTTTCCTTATAACTCGACAACCGTTCATCCGATGTGTACCATGATATGTCTAAAAGAAACGAACCTTCTATCTATAAAACTGTGGGAGATATGACGATTTTTCCAATTTGCGGGGGCGTGGTAAAAATTTAAAATAAACTTGATCTGCCTGCAAATATAGGAAGCACTTGTCCCATACATGTCAAACCTCTATCTCTTACCATCTCTGAGATCTTTTTGTGCATACAGACAGACAGACAGACAGACAGGGACGGACAGACGGACATGGCTAGATCGACTCGGCTGTTGATGCTGATCAAGAATATATTTTATAGGATCGGAGATGCTTCCTTCGGCCTGCTACATACTTTTGCAAAAACTTAATTTACTCTGTGTACCTCTGGTACAGAGTATGAAAAGTCGGTGAAGCCCGAATGTATTATGCTCTGTATCTACAAAAGTGTAAGCTAAGTATATATTTTGTTGGGGCAGCGAATTTTCTTGTGCTAAAAATTTGGCTATCGCTCATCTGATCTTTACCAATTCTTTGGCGGATCGATAATGCTGATCACAAAATACGTACGAATGACAGGGGAAATATAGCAACATTTTCCTTCAAATGGGGGAAAAATTGCGACGATAATTGTCGCTAAAAATTTAAAGTGACATGCAGATGTTTTAAGATCATTCAGTACTCGAAATAAACACCCTAATCATAACTAAAACTTTATAATTTTGTTTAATCATTTTTGTGGCCGGGTGTCTCAGCGGCTAGTGTGCGCGACCGCTGTGCAAGAGGTCGTGGGTTCGATCCCGCCTCGGACTATGAAAAGTTTTTCTTTGAATAATCCAAGTTGTAGGAATTTTAGCCTAGATTTCCGTTAATTGGTTTCTGTGGAAAATTTTTTACTTTTTGTTTCTGTGGTTGTTGTTATTTAATATGTTAGTCATCTTTGAACGAATTTATTAAGAAAAAGTCAATCTCTGACTCTCGAATGACGGCGATCGGATATTCTTCATCCAAGTATGCATTTTTGATTCCTTCTTCTTGATCCAGATATTGAAAACTTGTACCAAGTACGAAACATTCTCATGTCAAGTAGAACAATTTTTAAATCAAGTGCTAAACGTACTCCAATCCAAGATTGCTTTCTCTTAAATCAATTGCATAGTGCATTTTCCAAAATCAAGAATATTTGTCCTTATATTTATAAAGAGCTCACCAGGTTCAAGAGTAAGATCATTTTCCCTTGAATCAAAAGCTTCTCAGATTCAAAAGTAAAGCCCAATTTACATGACCTGATCTCTCAGCTGAGTTTTGTATCTAAGTATCTGTCAGCTCGTGTAAACAGTCGTCTGAGCCTACTCAGCTTTAATTGGAAATTCACAAGAAATTGCGATTAATATAATCCGGAGGCTTTCAAGTAAATCTAATTCCAATTCCAATAGGAATGCTAATAATTTAATATTTGAAAACGCTTTCCTTGCTGTATTGCCGTTTGTGTTCCCATTTCCATTATGCTTTGGTTTATCCACATGAAAGCATATTTCCTGATACATTCTATTTTGTATAATTTTTTTTCCATCATTTGAATTTTTTCCATTTTATCCCTTACTTGCCATTTTTTGAATTCCATTCTGTAAGCAATCTTAAGTATCAATTCAAATATCCGTATCCAGGCATGTAAAGGGCTAATCCCGTATAGAAAAGTCCCCTGATTTGGTGTAATTATCCGTGCAGAAATATCGGTGGTTGCCAAAAATTGTTTAGGTCCAGCTCCACAGATCAGGCATTATTGACAAGATTTTGTGCCAGTCAAAATATTTAAAACCTTGCCATCTATTAACGTCATATAAAGATCATATGATATGTTAATCTGTTTTCCGTTCGAAGTTGTGCATATATATGGTAACATGTTTCGTATATGTATGTCTAAATTTTCTTTTTCCTTTAGTATGTGTTCCTTGCTCTCCCTGACAAATTCCATTTTAAGTGGCCTACAATATCTGACTGACTGGGGTGTCAGATTTAGCCAGAGAACCGTCTCTGAATCATCTATTAGCTTAATGGGAATGATTGTTGTCACAAACAAAGACTGGTCTAGGGAATCCGGCTCGTTTACTTCAAATCTCTGCTTATACATGCTCTGACCCGTTGTGCCGTCGAATCCGTAGCTTACAATCAACTTGGCGATCCTAATATCAAGATTTTTAAAAATCTCATCCTGTATAAGTACAATCCGGCTAGCAGTATGGTTTAACAGGCTTTGCAATGAAACTTCAGCCAATGTTTCAGTTGCAGTAATTCCTGCAGGTCTTGACTGTAATCTAGCTTCCTGAATTTTTTTGTAGCTAGGATATATGTCCGAATTTTGCTTTATGTTAAGATTTCGCATTGAATTATATTGTGCTTTGCTCAAAGAATTTTCCAGCATAAATTCTAGTGCTTCACTAGGAGACAGGTATGGGTTCAGATGCAAAAAGCTTTTTTTTAACTTCACTTGGTCCATTTGAAGTAAGCATTGCTTTCTTTAGGACATATGCTGTATCACATTCATTTGTTTTTTTTGGCGGAGACCGCGGCTGCATGCATAAAAAGACTGGTGCAATTTCCATTATTGCCCGCTAGGTCGGAAGCCAACTTTCCTTTTAAGCGTTGTCCTGCCTCATTATATGGCAGCTTTGGACGACCCATTTCTTTAAGGCTGTGCGTCTCCTCCTGTCTTTCCAAAAAAATTGTCATACTTAATGATAGCCAATTAGAATGTCTCTTCTTAAATGTTCGGATATTACGGCTACATTTTTTCAGATTCATCTTTACATATTTTTCAATGCAGCTTATTTTTAGGTTTATTTCATTCATTTTTTCATTGCTGAGCTTGCAGTCGCTTAGTTGCTCAAAAACCCAACTTTTAACAGCGTTACATTCTCGATCGTTATTTATCCATATCTCGAGCAGCGTTGCATGAGAGAACTCAAGCTTACCTACAAGTTGAGAATACCGCAAGGGCCGCAAATGGCCGCAAAAAACATTAATAACATAATGTAATATACATCTTGAAGTTTATTTTAACATACATTATAATTGATTCCGGTTAATTCCAAAAAAGTTCTGCTCTATAGAAGACGAGCACTTTGGTTAAGTTTTCTCTGTATATGGACAACACAAAATAAAACACATTAATACACACTTATTAAACATTATCACAAAATGCTTAAATTTATACATTCTGTAGACCCTGGCCTTCAATATTCATAATTTGCAATAATTTATTGTGCAAAGTTATACGACGTGCAAGTCCGCAAACTTAACAAAAATTTGACGGCAATTTTTTCGCCAGAATCACTTAACTCAACAGCTGACTTCGATAGTCGATAACAATTTCAGGGTTGCCAAACAATCGAAAATATTATATATTTCATTTTTGAAAATCTACTTTAAAATTCGGAAAATGGGCAGAAACTGTTGTATAAAACTCTTTTGCTCTTCACATCCGATCAGTCAATACTTTAGGGCAGGGTTCCCCAAGAAGAGAGGCTCTCTGTCTCTCTCTAACACACTTTGATGCTTTGCTTCGGCACGCATTCGGCTTGAATCGTCGAATGTGTTCGGCCCCCCGGGGCATGGCTGGGGAACACTGCTTTAGGGCCAAGGCCGAGCCGAGGCGGGATCGAGCCCACGACCCCTTGTACATCGGGCGCACACACTAGCCGCTGAGCCACACCCACACACACTTTTATGCCATGAAAACAGTTAGTGCTTTTGAATCTTTTAAAATCTTGCCTTTAAGCTTGGAACCATCTGCACATCTCCGTTTTGGACTTTGCCACAGCTCTTACAGTTTGAAGTAATTTTTCTTGGAATTTCACTTAATTTTGCTCTGGCAGCTGCCGTGGGCATTTGCTTACCTACCTGTATACTTTATATATACTCTACCCGTATATATATGTATGCCCAGCCAGCTGAATTCCTGTCACACGGTGGCAAAATATAATGAAAATAACCTACAGTGTGCGTTTTTAATAAATGAAATTAATAAAACATGTTGTCGCCCGGTGCGTACCAAGAGAAGACTTTGCCCACGCTTCCTCTGTAGTTTTTTGTGCGTTTTCCTCTCTTTCTCTCTCCTTGAATTATTAAATAAAGTCGAGCAAGTTTCGTTTGATTAAATTAAGTGAAGCAGAAAGCGTCAGAGTGATGATTTAAATTGCCCTGAACCCAAATCAATGCCAATGGAAAATTTGTTGAAAATTAATGTGCGGCTATGGAGGAGATTCAATAAAATGTTATAAATAATTCAATAAGCAAAATGCCACAAATTTATGTTTTGCTTTTGGAGGGTAATCATTGTAAGAAAAATGCCAGACCGTTATCAACAAATACGAATTCGATGAGGCACAGGGCATTAAATCATAAAAATTGACTCATTTGTAACATAAAAAGCACATTAACACATTAGGGGAGACAGGCGGCAAGAAGAAGGCGAACTGCTGACAGCTGAAGCGAAACAAAGTCGAAATCGAAACGAAATTCCCAGGGCCAAGTGGCAAAAGGAACTAGCAGCAATAACAAGAAATGATGCAGATACTCACACAACCACACAGATGGAGATACTGATACAGTTAAGTGGCAGGGGCGGGGCCATAATTGTGCAGGGGTGCATAATTTAAAGATCTTATTTTAAATACTTGAGAAAGGACCATCAGTACAAGATGATGCAATTGTCTTCCATGTTACAAAAGTAGGTACTTTGTTTTCTATTTTCTTTTATTTTCGGAAAAAGTAAATCCCTCCCCTTCGGTAACGCCTCTGCTACACACACACACACACACGCATTTATCCACCCACCAAGCAATCAATTCAATCGGGCAGACATTAAGGCAAGCCAAAAACCAAATCAAACATTAATGCAATAAAATGGAAAACGCGTTAACAACAATTGCTTCAGTGGCCGAAACGAAAACCTGGCAGCTGGCTACCCAATCACAGATCCCTGCTCCGAATCCACAAGGCCTAAAAGTAGACTAAGCTAAAAGCGAAAATCAATGCCACAGACAGGAGGCGCAGTGCCACTGACGAGAGTTAAGCAACACAATGGTAGGTGAATTTTGATAAGTGGGGGGTGAATGGAGGATTGAATGGAATTGGAGTTGGAGCTGGTAGATGGGGGGAGGTTAAGGCAACATGGCTAGCAAATGCAGCGTCTAATGCGGCAATTAAGAAGGGGGGCGAGGGAAAGAAGAGAAATTCAATACAATAACCACAAAAGGTGTTTCCCATTTGGAGAGGGAGTGTGTGTGTGTGTGTTGGGGGCGGAATTATGTACAGATTACAAGCCATAGAGGTTTATTCAAGGCTGTGGGCCTGTAAGTAATTACGTTAAATAGCTTTCAACTTAAATTTGGCACTCAACTTGGGAGTATACAAATTTGTACACGAAAACTGTAAATAAGGGACTATTTATTTACACTTGGCATATCTTGAAAGAAATTGGTTGTAAGCCTTCACAAAAGAAGAAAAAATTGTAATTACAAAGCAAAAATAATAAATTTGGATAAGCAAAAAGGGTTTTTAAGCGATAGACGATTTAATACTGGAATTAATCAGCAGAGTTCCTGAAAAATGCCATACCTCACATTGTACAGCTTCTTGCAAACGTATAAAATACAATCTTCCATACGGCAAATGCACCAGAAAGTTTCAGACGAAACGTGATATACCCGATATTTAAAAAAGGAGAGGCGAGCGAACCAGCAAACTACAGAGGTTTATCTTTTGTAGACGAGACCATGCAGACCTTTGCTTCAATAGTGCTGAATCGTCTCTCTAACTGGGTCAAAAAGCATGATATCTTGAGCGATTACCAATCTGGATTTAGAGAGGGCTATTCAACTGTGGACAGCGTCTTTACATTTATTGCCATTACAAAACAGTACCTGGAAAACAATAAGAAGATGAACAAAAAGAAGAAAAGAACAAAAAGACTAAACCTCTACCTAAAACTTAGCAATATTAGAGTTTCTACTAAGGTAAATTAAATGATCCAACGCTTATATATCAGTAACACGACCACTGATTGGGACGGCAAAAGCCTATCCAGCTGATTTAAAACGAACCTTAGAGTGAAACAAGGCTGCCTACCAGAGATCTGCAAGAGTGCCTGTTTTCTTGACTCGAGTTATCTTGTTGTAAATGCGTCTTGGGTATGATTTTCCACTCAAAATATGAAGTCAGTTCATATACTCACTCATATCGTACTAGTATTTCAGTGACTGGTCTCAGTTTTGAGCGGGTGTCAAATTTACTTGTTCCTGCTTTGAGAAACACCGCACGCAGACTTTGCAGGTTACATACCAATTTTACATGTGTAAGTCTTTTCCACGAAAGACGGTCCAAGGCCCTTATTCTAAAATTCTAAGATATTTTCATAAAAAACATAGGCTAAGCGCTGGCTCAAATTTAAAGGGTATACAAACTTCATACCTTTTTTTAGTGGGCGTAGGCAAAATAAACGAACAGAAGCCGAAGACATATCAGAGAGCAGACACACAATGTCACCAGTAAAAAAAAATCCACAAGAGGCAAGCATGAGTGAGAAAATATTTAAGTGAGAAAGCGATAGATAGAAAATGCGTTGCTTGAATTGTTGGTGGATAATTTCACACTCAAATTTTACGGTTCCCTGTTTGTATGAGTATTTCCTATACGCTACGAGAGTGGCACGAGTGCTTTCGGCACTTAAGTGCGAGACGCAAATATGCCGCGAGTAGAACTACTACTGTATTCCTTTTGTTGGAGTAGTCGGGATATCCGTGCTGCTGCCTACTGAGCCCATTACTTTTCGCACTGTACGTCGACGACATATAGTATATTCTGCCAGGAGGTGTTCAACTGGGATCGGAACGTATCAATGTTCTCATTTATGCCGAAGCCATGGTGCTTATGGCCGATGACGCCCGGGACTTGCAGCAAATGATCGACGCAAGGCACTCGTACTGCCAAACGTTGGGCCTTTAAATTAACTGCGAGAAATCCAAAATAATTTTAGTTCGTGATACAAGGGGGCGAAAAGCAAGGACAGATGTCTGGTCTATAAACGGAGTAAAATTGAGATACTGTCATCGAATTCCAGTACTTGGGAGTCACTCACTTGAGCAAGAAACTATGCGACTTAAAAATTGCGATCAATACAACATGGAACAAGCTGCTTAGGAAAAGAAACGTCAGCCACAGCACTAAGTACAAGGTGTTCTTAGCCACAGCCAGAGCAATCATGTGCTATGCTGCTCAATTATGGGGCTTTGGCCAATATCAAGAAGTAGAACGGCTGCTCGGTTTTTATATAAAGATGGTGTTCCACCTGCATCTATGCTCGCCCAACTATGCTGTACACTTAGAAACGGGACTCACAACAATGTTTCTTCACACAATGCAACTCCACTTTGATTATGTGAATAAAACTATGAAAATTCCATTCACGCGTCTTCCGAGAATTGTCACAGAACACCTTTTAGAAACAAAATCACAGTTTGTCAGAAGTTGGGAAACCATGGCGTCGGACCACAATATTAGATGGAACATAGAGACTACAGCTCATGGAACCTGTGGCAGACAAAACGTTTGCAGAGCATTGACTGCAGGGAAAGACTTGGCTTCGAATTACAAGCCCGTGAAAGTCAATCTCGCGCCACCTACAGCCAACTGATTTATCTAACAGAGAAAAATTATTTCAACGACAATCTAGACCAGCGATGTTCCTCCATAGCCCCCTAGGGGCCGAGCGCAATCAGCTATATACACGCACACGACCCGAGCGCATGCCGAAGTCGGGCATATGAGCGTAAGCAGCGCTTTCTTTGCCTGCACTTGATGCCCTCACGTCGAGCAGGACAGTGCAAAGCTGGTCTGTGTCGCTTTAATATCGCACACCAATACTCTCTCACTTTTTGGCCTCGCTCATCTTGAATATCGCTGATCTAGACGTAGCTGCGATATCAGTAATTTTTCGAGCGAGAGCGGATCTACTTAGCCTTAATTATATGCCACATAGCTCAAGGCCCAGGCATTGCGCGCTATGCAACACCAGAGAGAAAGAAGACATCGCTCACTTTTTCGGTAACTAAAGGAACTTAGGGGCTATACGGAAGGAGATACTCTAAAACAGGAAATGTAAAGCTCAAACGGAAGCAATAATGGTGCTCGCTCATTATCTTGGGAATGCCTGCACTACCGGTGCGAATATCTAATGGACTACGGAGACGTGTAAAAAGAAATCGAGGATAAAAGCAAAATGTCACCTACATTTAACTAACGGCAACATGCCACAGCCAATTCTTTATTAACATTATGAAATCTTTAGTGTTTTAACTTTTCGTCACAGCAAGCATTTGTTAAAATATGCACGCATTAAAAGATTCAATGAAAATAAATTTCAACTACTACTTTGATAAGAAAACTGGTTTGGTTCAGTAATTTACAGAGGTCAAGAGCCACTGGACTTCAAATAATAATCTTGGCTCGGTTCACTTTTATTACTAGTTCAAGTCTACTGAATTCTGGTTAAAAACCTCATCACTTTTCTGAATTAATTCAAACATATTCCTTATACCTTAAAGTTCATCTTTAAAGCCCCCCCTTTTCACTTAAAACTCAGCAGATTCAAAACAAAAATAAGAAAAACTTGCCAGTCAGCCTAACTCATACGCACTGTTGGCCACAATTCCTCTTTTTCTGTCATGTCTGGCCGGCCACAGACATTATCTTGAGCCGACATTGACATTTGTTCGCATTCACATTGACTTTGGACACTAGCCTCCACCCCACATTGCCCTTCAATTGAACTTCTCGTTGATGGCAAAACGTTGTACGATTTGTGTTTGGAAAAAAAATAATTTTTCTGTGGTTTTGCTCATCGGCGCATATGAAATGCAGCTTTTCCGATTCTCACAACTCCAAACTTGAATTGAAATTGCTTTGATTTTGATACTGTCGCTATAATGTGAAAACAATAGGCGAATGTCGACCCTTTTTGTGTATTTTTAGGTTTACCCCCAAGCAAAGTTCTTTAGTTTCGTCAGTGTTTCGGCTTTTGTTTTCCAGTACATAAACCAAATGGGTCAATTGATTTCTGCTTATTGCATGCTAAGCTACCATCAGATTTTCCCTTCGGCTGTGTATTGGAAAATGTTTGCAATTGTTTCTCGTTTCTTATGTGTATTTCCATCAGTTGCAGACGTGCCAAGTTCTTTTTTCTTTCCATTTTCTTGGTTTTGCTTTGGCTCACTAATTTCTTTGGTATTCTTACTTTACGCAAGAATGAAGAAGTTTTGTTTAATGGACTTATAAGTCATTTAACTTTATTAATCAGTGACTTTTCGGCTGATGGCGATAAGAGCTGAGGGTCAGCCATCAGAGTGGGGCTTTGGGGTCAAAGTACGATAATACAGGATAACAGTAGTTAAGTACTTATACAAGACTGTTTCTTAGGTCCGTTTTCTCATGTTCTTGTTTTTGCAAGTCCATGCGCAAATGCGTAAACTGCATAGCCCAAGCTTCACCAAGTTCACCTGGCAGCATAAGGAGCATAAGACAATGGCCATTTCTGATTTTAACATTTTATCTATAAAAAAATGGATCGTGGTTTGTTAGTGTGCTTAAAGCTTGAAAATGAAGAGCAAATTGGATACATCCTCCTGTGGGTTTGTTCGTAGTTGCTACGCGAAGTATTAGGAATAAAAAAAAGTCTGAATATTTTAAGGAGGTAGAGCTGCTTTTTTTGCAATTTTCTGTTTCAAAATTTTTGCACTTTTTTTTATAAATTTAAGCTCGTTCCTAATCCCCAAAATTTCATCTTTAAAGCCCGCCTAACACAGGTTTTTCTATTCACTTAAAACTCAGCAGTTTCAAAACAAAAAGAAGGAATACTGTGGACTAAATTGAGAGCACAATGACATCCGCCAAAACTGTATAATTGTATCATGGTACAGAGTATAAAAACGGCGAGATAAATTTAATCTTTATTTTCTTGATGTAATCCCTGCACGAGATTACAAATTCAATCACGATTTACAGGATATTCTTCTCAATTCAAGCTTTTAAGGCTTGGCGCAAGCCTTTCGAGCTTGTCTCATTCCAAATGTGCGATCCCTTTCACATGTCCATAAATTAGGAACAAGAGCGGAAAAGTATAAGTAGCATTTTGGATATGGGCGATGAGATGTCATGTTATTGGTGTTCAGTGTTCAGTAAGTATTGTCCTATGGAAACTGGAGGAAAAAAGGTAAGGAAGAAGAATCTTTTTGTGATCAAATCAATCTGAAACATGCTTAAAGCAGTCCTGGCCCAGCCATAGCCCCTGGGGCCCGAAGTCACTCGCCGATGCACACCGATTGCTTGCCGGAGTCCATCATCTTTGAGTGCCAGAGAGAGACAGACATATTATTCTGTGCTCTCTATTTTTTGATTAATTTAATCTTTATGATCTTTTTAGCATTGAAAAAGTAGCATCAATTCAATCTTTTTTCGGATCGGCTTAAGGGTATTCGGGATTACCCTGTTTTTAATTCTGTTTCGGATTGATGTAATCCCGTACGGATTGATTTATTTTTATACCCTGTTCCCATTAAAAATTGAAATAAGGGGATCATGAAGATGTGCAAAAGTATGTACCAGGTAGAAGGAAGCATTTGCGACCCTATAAAGTATATTTATTCTTGATCAACACGACGAGCTGAGTTGATTTAGCCCTGTCCGTTTAAGCTATCTTCACCGTACTTTGCACGAAAACTTTTGGTACAAATACGCTGCACATTTGTCGGAACCGGCCGGATCGGATGACTATAGCTTATAACTGTCATAGGACCGATCGTCGACAAGCTAGTTTTAGTGAGAAAAACTTTTTAGATTTCAATGGAAATGCCTTTTAACTTTGTATTTCTTAGTTAACTATGCTTTTCCATGATTCAACAAAATTTGGTCGAAATCGGATTTCTATATCGTATAGCTGTAGTAGTCTTAATTAGAAAAACTCTTTTGTTTTCAATGAAAATGTCCTTAAAATTGGCATTTATTTATTTGGTATGCTTTCACACAATTCTTCAAAGTTGTGTCAAAATCGTATGACTATAGCATATAGCTGCCATAGGAACGATCGGTCGAAAAACTAGTTCTTGTGAGAAAAACTTTTTGGCTTTAAGTGGAATCGACTCCAAATTAGGTATATGTTAGTTTGTTATGCTTTTCCATGATTCCACTATGTTTGGAAATGGACAGAATCCTTAACTGGCTACAATAGTAATAACCTAAATTATAAAGTAAATTTAATATATTGCCTTATGGACGAAAAATACGCAGCTAGCAGTTTCTTTACTATCGATTTGTTGGAGTCGAAGTCAAAACGCATGCTAACGGGCAAGGAGTTAAAATTTTCAAGAGCCCTACAAATAGGTTCATTAAGGGAATAGTTGGTTCGGACAATCAGGACAAGGACAATCAATACAGTCTAGCACAAGGTCATTTAAGAACATTAGGGACGCAATGGTTGTCCGATCCTCCAGGGTTGAGAGATGCAACAGGGCACACCAACTAAAATAAGGCAAAGGGTCAGAAAAGTTGAGCGGTAGAAGAGCAAATTTCAGAAATTTTTTCTGCACCCTTTCGAGCCTTTTTATATGAATTGCACCTTGGAACGAACAAATGCAGAATAAAGGCTCAACCTAGTGTAAGGGTCCATAAATTGGCTGGCACTGCGCTTAACAAAGCCAAACATTGAAAAGGCTTTAGGCAAAATATAATTGGACATCTATATAGTATAGTAGGGTAAAGTAGGGCTCGAAAAGTAGTCTTATTTAGAAAAATCTTGCTGCAAGGGTATACAAATTTCGGCCCAAGCCGAAGTTTACTTTCCCCTATTTTTGAGCTTAGCATCCTTATTTACAAAATTTTTAAAACATTACGAGTATGTAACCACTGAACAAAACAGAATCAGTGAGTCAGAGCAACTGAACAACTGAGCAAAATGCCGAAATTAATTGTTCATTTGAGTAAGCAACTTTTGATCGTTATTATCCCATACTCCCTCTCTGTATCTCGCAAAACCTGCCCGCAATATTTATCGCCTACTTTCCATGGAAATTATCCCAAAAGTTATATTTTATAGCTTGTTTTGTTTCCGGCTGACAAAAACTTTTAGCAAAGTTGTTTGCTATTGTTGACAATTTTCCTGAGGTTGTTGTTTGCTTTGCGGCACATTGTGAAAATCATTTTAGTGCCTCATAAAAGAAAAAACATTTTTTATACTGATGTGAGGAGTTTATTAGGCATTATATATTCATGATCCTTGGTGCCTGTCATTTATATTTTTGTGGTCAGCATGTGAAGGCATTTCTAAATAATTACAAACAAAAAATTCGCTGTCCGCGAAACGTAAATCAGGAAATGTGTTTTCCCTTTTTTTTTGTGGCCCCGCACAACTCTTCACGAGGCAAATAAATGTCAGCCAGATATAATGGGGCCATAAGTTGTATCATTATTTTCAATGTGGGTCTGTAAATTTGCATTTGTTGTTGTTGTGTTTTAATTTATGCCATTTGTGTGTTTGCCTTGTTTTTGGTCACAAATGACATAAAGGCATTTAAACACGCCATAAAATAATTCATAATAATATTCATGTACACACAGGATACAAGAATCTTTCTGCTCGTCATCTTTGTGTGTATGCGAGGCAGTTTTTATGAGGCTGGTTTTAATGGATGTTTGCTGTTTATCATTTCAAGTTAACCATCAATGACACGTGTGGGCGATTACTTTTTGGGAGAGAACTTAAAAATATCTTACTTCTTAGCTATTCTATTCAATTAAACCTGCATTCATTGCGAGCTCTTCTCTCACACACGTAGATAAATGACCCCCAAAGGTCAGTTGGCAAAACACAGCAAACAGAATTGTAGCTACATGAGCCAGCCAGAAAAAAGGCAACAGGAATATTGATTATAATGTCAATGTCGCCCAGAGGGGCCAAGGAAGACCTCTGCCTGGCAAAGCGCATAAAAATAAAAGAAAAGCAATAAAATTATGCAAAGTCAACAGAAAATCGACCGACCGAACGACGACGCTGGTGCCCTGGTACGTGTTGACGGTGCGGACCCAAGCCAAGCCAATCCAATCCGAACCAGCTCCGGTGCGCAAAACAAATGTTTGGTAGTAAAAATGTCACACATGGCGTTTTGCATGTGGCGCCCCCTAGCAAGGAGCGCGTCGTGGGGGAAATGTGCGTGCCCGGGCCTAATGATGGCCACAGTTTTACGTTAAACATGCGCCAAAGTCATATGAATTTTATTACACCGAATGAAAAGGTTTTTGCAAAACCTCTGACCATCTGCGGAAGGGTTTCAGCTTTAAAAAGTCAAGTTTAAAAATTCCTACTTATGTTTTTTCCATAATTTAGCGTCAAGATTTATAGCATGCTTTTAGGCCACTTGGCAACGTTTGCAAGTCGAAACTTATTACCGTAGCCTACTTTCCCCAGAGAGAGAATGTGAAAACACAAAACACAAGCCAAATTATGCCATAGGCATTCTTTATGAGGCTTACGTGACCAAAAACTCTTTGCCTAATTTTAGTTTTTTGTTTTTTTTTCACTACTTTCTTAGGCAATAAACTTCGCTTTTACTTGGGCAAGGTGGGAAATGACAATGTGCAAGAACATGAAAAGTCCATAGTCATGCGTAAATTTTGATGGATGATTGTCTAATGAAAATATGCGATTCTTCCTACGATCCAGCTCCCCGTGTCATTCTCACGCATCACAAAATTTCAGTCGGTGCGCGTATGTGTTTGGCATAAATTTTTGACAGTTGAGTTATTTTCGACAGGCGCCAGGGCCAACTACATTCCCTTCGTGCGCCTAAATGTAGGCTATACATAAATTTTCCCTGTTTTTGTGATGCGTGAGAGAGAGTGTGTTGGGAGAGCCGGGAAGCAGGTTTGGTTGGACTTGATAATTGAAGCAATTTAAGTTAAGTGAGTTTAAAGGTGGAAGTCATAATATTGCTTTAACCTTAGCGTGCGAGTGATGCTGGGAAATGGGAAATCATTTGGAAAAATTATGTGCTAAATTTCGTAATGGGAAGGGAGAATTTAAGGCATAAATTAATTGGGAGTTCAAAAAATATGAAAACAACACAGTGCGTACACTTTGGCGAGCACTAAGGATCCGGTTTAGACTCACCAACAGAACTGAGAGAGTAAGTTACCCTCAGATATTGATATTCATTTTAAGCAGGATTCTGATTGCTGCATATTGTCTTTTTGTTTCCTCTTTTTTTAACCAAAATATATGTTAAATTGAGTTCTACAAAAATATCCTACAAATCTTGTTAATGTCTTAGAAATAGAGAAATTTTATCCCATAAATATTAATATTGAAACAATTTTAATAAACTGAAAAGCACTAGAAAAAGTTTTCTCACTAGGACGAGATCATCGACTGATTGGTCTTTTGGAAGAAAAATGCTGATTATAATAATAATAAGGAAATTTGGCTTGACACAGTCCAAAGGGTCAAAGCCGAGCTCTTCATAATTTTGCACAAAGAAAAGGGACCTAAAGTTTAACACCGATTTCGAACGACAGTTTGAGAAGCTAGTAAAGGGGAGATCTCCCGAGACGGGACCGAACCCACAACCTCTTGCACAGCGGGTGCACACACTAGCCGCTGAGCCACACCCACACACACTTTCATCCCATGAAAACAGTTGGTTCTTTAGAATCTCTTAAAGTCTTGCTTTCAAAACTGGCGGTTCCATTTAAAGCAAAAAAATTTTTTCTCTAAGCCTTTTTTCAGACCTATCTTTTGAATGGGAGCTATACCATATAGTTGTCAAATTTTCATCAAACTTAGTAAAAGTAAAATTAGCTTGTCAAGATGACACAGCCCCAAAGGGCCAAAGCCGAGCCTCTCTCAATCTCTTGGCTTGTGCGCTTCTAATTTTTAGCACAAGAAGAAAGGGACCTACAGCTTAACGCCGAATCCGAACGGCAGTTTTTGAGAAGCTTTTCATGGCTAATTACTGCAATGCTGGCGTCAAGAGCAAAGAGGTGTGGCCGGGTGTAAGGTTTTATTCAAAGAAAAAAACTTTTCATTAGATGTTCCGAGGCGGGATCGAACCCACAACCTCATGCACAGCGGTCGCGCACGCTAGCCGCTGAGCCACCCGGCCACTGTCAAACTTAGTAGAATTATAAAAAAAAAAGGAAAACCGATAAATAAGCTTGATTCCGTTTCCATTGAAAACAAAAAAGTTTTTCCCAATAAAAGTGGTTTTCGACAGATCGTTCCTATGGGAGCTGTACGATATAGTCATCCGATCCGGTCGGTTCTGAAGTTTTAGTAGTGTGCAGTAAAAAAAAAAATCTGAGCAAAATTTTAGCTAGGTAGCTTCTAAACTCAGAGACTAGTTTGCGTAGAAACAGACAGACAGACAGACGACGGACAAAGCCGAATCGACTCATCTCGTCTCCCTGATCAAGAATATAGTTTATGGGGGTCGGAAATGAATATTTCTATGCGTTGCAAACTTCTGGGCAAAAGATAACACCCTTTGCAAGGGAATAAAATAGTTTTCTTAATTGGACTTTTTTCCTGACCTATCTTTTCTGTGGAAGCTATATTATATACATAGCTGTCAGATTTTTATCTTAATTACCAAAATCCATTGAAAACTAATAAAATGATGTTTGTAGACGCTAACATTGTTCCGCTTATGACGGGACTCCCCTGGTTTCCGTATTTCGCGCCAATATTTATGGCAGCCATCTGGGCCTTCTAAATTAAGCTGTTTCACTACGAAAAAAAGACAAGACATGTCTTTCTGAACCGCAAAACGCCAAGTTTCCCGTTTGCAGCGTGCGTCAATGTCGAGTAAACTTACGCAGCCATTGATTTCACCTCAAGAATGGGGGTTTTTTCAAACTCTGGCAGCTGTATCAGCAATTTTAGAGCAACTTTCCTTGAGCCCCTTTATTAATATACACTCTTCAGCTGCATTCCACGAGGCGTGCTAGAATAAAAACCACTTCTAGTTAACTTCGGTATTTTATTGAAGTTATAGAAATAATCGGAACGCCCACCGCCAAATGGACAAGAAACAAAGCTTGCACAAATACTTGTAACCTAAGAAAATGCAGACACTCTACACAAAAGTCAAGATATCGCACTAGGAACGGTGTCCAAAGCAGGATTTTGCATAAGGATTTTAAAAGTTGAATATAAGAACACACTTTTGTATACTAACAACTGATGTGTCTTTGTTATTATCGAAAAGAAAGAGAAAGACTTTCATGCACATATTCTTCTTTCTCTAAACTAATGTACTCGGCGAGTAGCAACATGTTACTTTTTGTTATTTTTCAATATTTTATTCAATACTGGCTTTGCTATCAGTATTTTGTACCAGGGTGTTGGACACAAAGTTCTTGTCTCTTAGACTGGGGGTTAAGTGTTCGAGTCCTGGTGCTGGCCGACAATATTTTTATACTCTGTACCAAAGGTACATAGAGTATATTAAGTTTGTGCAAAAGTATGTAACAGGCAGAAAGAAGCATCTCCGACCCAATAAAGAATATTTTTTCTTGATCAGCATCAACAGCCGAGTCGATCAAGCCATGTCCGTCTGTTTTTTTTCCTTCATAAAACAAACAGACCTCAGAGATGGTAAGAGATGGAGGTTTGACAAGAATGGGACATATGCTTTTTATACCCTGTTCCCATTGAAAATGGGAAAAGGGGGATCATGAAGTTGTGCAAAAGTATGTAACAGCTAGAAGGAAGCATTTGCGACCCTATAAAGTATATATATTCTTGATCAGCATCAACAGCCGAGTCGATTTAGTCCTGTCCGTCTGTCCGTCTGTCCGTATGAACGCACAGATCTCAGAGATGGTAAGATATAGAGGTTTGACATGTATGGGACATATGCTTCTTCTATATGCAGGCAGATCAAGTTTATTTTCAATTTTGGCCACGCCCCCGCCCGCCCCCACAATTTGATAAAACGTCATATCTCCCACAGTTTAATAGATAGAAGGTTCGAACCTTCTGGACATATATTCTAATCAAAATTATTTATCGATTTCCCAAAAGAAATCATAAAGATCTCGAGACGGTTCTCGAGATATGATCAAAAGAGTGTATGCTGCAGCAGCGCATTAGCTGCGCTGTTTACCGCTACATCAAAATTTAAGTTCGTTGGTACAGAGTATTATATAGTCGGACTTGACCAACTTTCTTCCCTGTTTTATATATGGTACTTAAGCACATATCTACAAAGTTTTATCAAAATCGGATGACTATAGCATATAGCTTCAGTATGCATTCATCAGTCGAAAAAGAAGTTGTAGTGAGAAAAACTTTTTGGTTTTAAATGGGATCGCCTCCAAATTTCGTAATTAACAGTGTATTATGCTTTTCCATGATTTCACCAAGTTTGGTCGAAATCAGACATCTGTATAGTATAGATCCCATAGAAAAGTAAGGTACAAAAAGTAGTCTTAGTTTGAAAAACTTTTTTGTTTTCAATGGACGCTGCAAGGGTATACAAAACTTCGGCCAAGCCGAAATTAACTTTCCCCTATTTTTTAGATTCTATCTGTATGACAAGTGCATTAAATATTCAAAAAACCGACAACCCAAACTCGTAACGTGCTTCGAGAACATTTTTCTGGCATAAGACGGCGTTCATAAGTTTACGATTAAACCAGTTCCAATCTCGTGTGCTTACCTAAAATCTCAAAGCAGCGCAGCTTCAACACACACAGTATAAGCTGTACAAGCGCCGTGCTTCCCTACGCCGCAACGCAGTCGTTGCTACTCAAATTGAGAGCAATTTTTGCGCAGCTCCCACACACACCAATGCAAAAATGTAAATTTAGTTTTTGCCTGTCCCTGGATTAAACACACATCTGCAAATTTCTGCAGCTAATTTTATCACATAAATAAACCTCTAAGTCAGACGAATTTAGTGATATACAAACCACTTGTGGAATTTTGTGGGATCACAACTAAAACTTCAACTAAACATAAAAAAAGGCGTTCAAGAAATACACAAAAAAGGTTAAATCGATCAAATTCATTTCACAAGAAGAAGTTGACAAGTAAGTTAAATTTTAAAATCTGGATCTAAAGAAAATTCCATAAGCTCCAAAATGCATTCAAAATATTCAAACGTTCGATCACTTTGAAGGGCGATTTTGTTTTGAAAAGAAGCCCACTAAGCGCAGTTGCGTTGAAAAAATGCTTTCAATTCAATTTTTAGAAAGTCCCGTTGTACATTTGAGGAACAATTTGTTTACATTTTGCCCTATGGACGCAACCACTGCGCACTGATTCGATTGCAGTGTTCTTAGGTAGCAAACCAACGTCAGCAAGGCCTGAGTCGCGGAATGAGACCGAGGTAAAATTTGAATGTGTTCGACCTATAGGAAATAGGGAACTCTGACTTACTGATATGAAATATTAACTGAGCCCATTAAGTTCAGTAACCAATTCCCTCAAAATATAGATAAGCTAAAATTTTAGCTTCAGGTGTTAGCACATACAAATTCTCTTAAGCTTACCTGGCATGCTGTGGTCCCACATTGCCCATATCGTGTGCCGAGCTGGCTGTTATCTGAAAATCAGCTATGGCGCCAGATTCCATGCCCAAAGCCTGTTTGCAAGTTCCTGAAAAAGAAAAACATGGAAATGTTAACAAATCTCCCGCAACTGTATAAAAAATTACCCATAATTAAAATGAAATATTTGATAATATTCGGTCCAGAGAGAAAGGAGAAAAAATTAAAGCTCAAAATCTGAAATCAAATTCAAAATTCCTCACCTGTCCGAAATGAAGGCCCAAATTAATTAAGTAGAAAACAAAACAAAACGGAAGAAAGACGATACATTTTCTTAGCATTTCACCAACTCAATTTCCATTTGGCCATCAATCTGTTGAGAATGCATGAGAAAAGCGCAATTATCTCATCTCTTCGAAGCAGCCGCAGCAGCTGGCAAATGAAATTCCACTTGAGTGGAAGAAGAAGCCCCAAGAGACCGCGAAGGGTTCATGAATAGGTCGTTGAGACATTGCCATCAGCATCATCATCATCATCATCGTCAGCCTCATGGTTCTTGCCCGCTTCCACAAATATCAACAATATTATCATTCAGTGAATAATTAGATGCAATCAGTCAGTGCTTAAGCACCATAAGTCAAAGCCAGCCCAGCTGAGCATGGACTCAAAGGGAAAACTAGACAAAGGTCAGGCTTTCCTCCCGCCCCCTCCCAATTTCCCCACGCCAAGCACACTCGACTGGGACCGTATCGCGGCATCTGCAGATATGGATACTCGTACAGCTCTTGTAAGTACAAGTTTCGTTTTACGAGCTAGTCTGCGGAGCAAAAGATCTCAAGTTGTAGGTCTCTTTTACTTGACGCTTTTGCCAGTGCAAGGCTAGGCGCGTGGGTGGCTGAAAAAGTTTGGCGATGTATAAAGAAAAGCATGAAACATTTCTTAAGGTACTTTGCCCTAACTCTTTGCCCTCATGTCTTGTCATAAATCAACTTTAAACTTTTTCCCCATTTTCACGCTTCTATCATAAATTCTGCTCCAACCCTCGCACATATTTTCACTACAAATGTTTATGTGTCCATTTCTCCAACTTCTATTTTGCAGTTCTGAAAACTCATTTAGCCGAAAAACGCAATTGCTTAATTATCTACAGGCAGCTAAAGAAAGGAAAAAAACACAAAACTTTGGCAGTAAATTGTTGCAATCAGTCAACCGAGACCTCTTAAGCATGGGCCCCCTGCCACGACCACCATATTTACATTACGCCCCTGACATATTGCAGCACATAAATTATTTTTAATTATTGAAAAAATAAACAAGCAAAGTAAAAGATGAGGCTGAGAGAAAAACTAGAAACTGTTGCGCTTTGATCGATGGGCAGAGCAGTTTCCCTTTGGATTGTTTATGGAGTGAAAACTATGCCAAATCAATGGCAATTGGCTGGAAATTGTTGGCGGCTGTTTAAAAAAAAATGTTTTATTTACCAACTAAACAATACGGTGGGGTGGAACGGGGCTGAAGCGGGGGAAAAGTGCCTTAAAACTATTTCGCACAACTCTGACGGCAAAATGCAAAACTACAAAGTGAAAAGTAAACAACGCACGGCGCAAAATTCCTGTTGTTGTTGTTGCTGTTGGCAGTTGGCTGTTTGTTTGTTGTTTTTGTTGTGCAAAGTTTTGCGCAAAATAAATTGCACAAAATTTAATTAACTGCACTTGAGTGCGTGGCCGGGTGGGTGGATACGGCGTGTCTGTCCGCCGCAGTTTGCACTTGTTCCATGCGTGTGTGTTTGTGTGTGTATTCACGATAATCATAATTCAAAGTTCTTTGGGGCTCACTCACTCACTCGCTCTCTCTTGTGTAAAAACAAACGAAAACAACGCGCAACTTTATGAAATTGAAAATTGCACAATTTTACAGTTCAATGCAAGGCAAAAGGATGCCGGGAATGGATATGTTTGCTGGCAAAGGGAAGTAAGCCAGGGAAAATTGCGTACAAACATTTGGAATATACACTTAAAGGGAGAGCTAGTTGATGATGTGGTTTGCTTGTTCTATGGTAAAACAGAAGAAGTTATCGCCAGGAGGCGAGGGTCTACTCAAAAAAGGAGCATAAATTGTTCTTTATCTTTGAACAGTCTCAACAGGAAAAAGAAGAAAATAAATCGAGAGACAAGGTGGGAAGAAAAGGAAAGCTCAACTATCGCACCTATCGCAATCATACGATTAACAATAAATATTGTTATTTTCAGTTTCTTCAATTAAAATTTAATTGACAATCTTTTAAAAAATTTGTTTAACAATTGAATAATAAGATTTGAAATTTGTTGTTTTATTATTATTTCTTATCATAGTTAATATTCAATGTAAGCACCACCATAGAACTACGAGATGCATAACGCAGTACATCAATATGCCACAAAGTATAGAATTTTGTGTCGCGTCCCACAGTGTAAACTGTAGATTAACACAGGCTTTAGACCAGGCACGCCTAGCCGTATGCGCTTTGGGTGCGTTTTGTGCAATTACAAAAACAAAACGCACCCAAAGGGCATACGGCTGGGCATGGCTGCTTTAGACGTACTGCCTTATATTTTTTTTTCATTCAGTACATACATCTATAACATTTATATAAAAGTGAAAGTATGTTTGTATGTTTGTCCCTTATGGGCGTCTAAACCGCTGAACCGATCTTGACGAATTTTTCACAGTAAGTTCATGTCGATCAGGAAAGTGTTATAGGCTACGTCTCATGACTGTAAAATGGTCCAAAAACCGCGAAATTTGCAAAATTATACCATTCATCCGATTGCAACGAAAATGTGGGAATGGTTGAACGCTTGCCCGGGAAGGATTCTAATTTGAAAAAATTTGCGGAAGACGGTCCAAAAACCGCAAAAATTGCTAAATTTAAGTTTTCGCTAAAACTTTGGGAAATTGATCGACGCTTGCCCAGGAAGGTTTCCAAGTAGAAGAAACCGCGAAATTTGCAAAATGTTCGTTTGTTATAAAACTTTGGAGGATTCTGATTTCAAGAAATAGGCGGGAAATAGTCAAAAAACCGCGATAATTCAAAAACTATACCATTCATCCGATTGCGATGAAATTTTTGTCAATGGGTAGACGCTTGGCCGCTAAGGTTCCTAAGGTCCAAAAATCGCGAAATTCGCCAAATTATACCGTTCAACCGATTGCAGTCAAACTTAGGGGAATGAATTGAAAGCTTGCTCGGGAGAGTTTCTAAGTTGAAGAAATTTGCAGAAAATTGTCCAAAAAACCGCGAAAGTTAACAAATTTGCGGTTTCGGTAAGTCTTTAAGTAGAAGATATGGGCGGAAAATGGTCCAAGAACCGCGAAATTTTTTAAAATGTTCGATTTATATGAAGCTTTGAGGAATGGTTGTACGCTTGCCCGCGAAGGTATCTAAATTGAAGAAATGGGCCGGAAATGGTCATAAAACCGCGAAATTTCAAAAACTTTACCGTTCATCTGATTGCCATAAAACTTTGGGCATCGCTAGCCCACGAAGGTTTCTAAGGTCCAAAAATCGCGAAATTTGCAGAATGGAAGGGAAAATGGAAGCTGTAGATTACACGGTCCAAAATATTGCGAAATTTGCATATTTTTGATTTGAGACTGGATTATTGTGAAGATTTGATAGACGGCAATTGTGGACGGGTAAATAGAAAGTATTAACCAAACGGTCAAAAAAGTCACGAAATTTGCAAAGTAATTCTTGATTTTAGATTATCATGAAGACGTTTATATAGAGAAAAAGATCGAACGGTCCAAAATGTTTATACCGAAATGCAGCCTGCACTAGATTGAATATAATCGCTCTCTTAAGAATCATAAGAACCCGGGCGACGCCGGGTATTCAGCTAGTATAAACTAAAAATAATTTATTTTGCATTACGCATAGTGTAATTTTATTAAAAAAAAAATTTTTTTTTTTAAATTCTCATTGTTAGTCTTTTTAGACTTTTTTCGATTTAAAACTCATAGCTTGTGAAATACTTAAGATATTTTCAAAATGAAAATATATTTAACAGTGAATACGTTATGCTATAAAATGAGTGCTCGAACAGGGTGCTATGAATACAGGGTGCTTTGATATAAATACGCTGCACATTTGTCGGAACCGGCCGGATCGGATGACTATAGCAAATAGCTGTCATAGGAACGATCGGTCGAAAAACTAGTTCTTGTGAGAAAAACTTTTTTGTTTTTAATGGAAACGCCCCTTACGTTGGCAAATATTTATTTTATATACTTTTACACAATTCTACAAAGTTTTGTCATAATCGGATGACTATAGCATATAGCTGCAGTATGAATGATCGGTCGAAAAAAATGTATAGTGTGAAAAACTTATTTATTTTAAATGGAATCGCCTTCAAAAATGTACATGTTATTTTTTTATGCTTTTCCAAGATTCCACTGATTTTGGTCGAAGTCGGACATCTATATAGTATAGCTACCATTGAAAAGTAAGGTCCGAAAAGTAGTCATATTTAGAAAAATAAACTGCATGGGTTAATTTGATATATGGTTTTTGTGGAATATAAGTTTTTTTATACTTTTGCAAAGGGCATTATAATTTTTTGCCCAGAAGTTGGCAAAGCATATAAATAATCATTTCCGACCCCATAAACAATATACATTGTTGATAAGGGCGATGAGCTGAATTAATTTAGCCCAGTCTTTCTGCCTGACTCGCCTCTCAGTTTTAAAACAATCGAGCTGAAATTTTGCTCAGAGTCTTCTTTTTACTGCACGCTATGACGGAACCGACCGGATCGGATGTCTATTTCTTATTGCTCCCTTAGGAACGATCGGTCGAAAAACTAGTTTAAGTAAGAAAAACTTTTTGGATTTCAACGTAAACGTCTCAAAACTTTGTATTTATTGGTTTTCTATACTTCTTCATAATTTTAATAATTTTGGTGAAAATCTGACAACTTTATGGTATAGCTTCCATACAAACGATAGTTCTGAAAAACGGTCTTAGTAAGAAACAATATTTTGTATATAATGGTACCGTCTTAAGGTTGGTATTTGTTTGTTTTATATGCGCTCACATAATTTAAAAAAGTTTTGTCAAAATCGGCCGGGTATAGCTTATAGCTCCCATACGAACGATCGGACAGAAAATGGGTCGAAGTAATAAAACTTTTTTTTTCATTTTGTTTTTTAATGTTACAATTCCTTAATTTGGACATCAATAATAATATAAGCTTTTAACAGATCTGGCAAAATTTGGTCAAAATCATTACATCAAAACGAGCATTTGCAAGGGTATTAAAACTTCAGCATAGCCGAAGTTAGATCACCCTTCCCGTTTTTAATTTAAATCTGGACATTTTTGTATTTTTAAGCAAATTTGTATATAATAACATACTATCGGTAGTTATCGATGGTTTGGAAAAAACTATCGCTGACTATCGATGGGGACGACGATCGATAGTTTTCCTCCTCTATTATTCTTAGATTGTACATGTACTACATGTATTAACAACCTAAAATTACTACAATTAGTTCAATTACCGAGTAATTAAATTATTTCTTATAATTAATTTACCCTTGAAGGGGGTATATTAAGGATGCATTTCCGACCACATAGAGTAAATATATTCTAGATCAGCATGGCGATTTTAGTTGATTTAGCCCTGTCCGTCCGTCTGTTTTTAAGCGATTTTCTCCGTCAGCTTGAAAGCTATCTTCACGAATCTTTCCACGAAGTCTTGAAGTACAAATACGCTACACATTTATCGGAACCGGTCGGATCGGACGACTGATGCATATAGTTGCCATAGGAATGATCGATCGAAAAACTAGTATTAGTGAGAAAAATTTGTTTGTTTTGCATGGAATCCTTAACAGACTTCGTGTTTACATCTTTTCTATGATTTTTTATGATTTCACTAAGTTTGGTCGAAACCGGAAGACTATATATATACTACAGCTGCCATACAAAAGATTTAACATCAGACAGATCGAACGCCTATAGCACACGAATGCTGTGATTAATTTTATTTTGATTTTTTATTTTGATCACTTAATTTGACAAAAAATAGGAAATCAGTGAGAACTACAATTTCAATTAATTCCTATTGCAGCTATATGTTATAGGCGTTCGATCTGTCTTATTTTTTTTTTTTGAAAGCTTGATCAATTTAATGAACATTTGTTTCATAAATATTGCGTTGAATCTGACCAAGTCAATTTCAATTTTTTAAAAAGCCCTTTTTTCACTTTTTGGTTTATTCCGATTTTTGAAATTATTTCTGAAATGAACAAAAAATTTTGAACAAAACCGCAAATTACGTTTTGGTGGGCTAGTCGAGATCTACTTTCGAAAAAACTTAGTTCAAATCAAAAATGGTGAATCCGGAAACCGTTCTGGTTGGAAAAGAATGACCCTTATACAAAAATCTCTAAAGATTTCTGGGAATATTAAAATGTTATAGTTATATTCAAAAGGCCGATGTGGAGTTATTTTCTTGTACTGTAGATCAGACAAAATAAATAACGAGTGACAACTAAAAATCTGCACAAGCTTTAAAATGCCGCTATAACCACAATTCTAAGCGGATCTTTATGAAAATTTGACAGTTTATTTATAAATACATATACAAAAGAATTGCATCAATGGATTCGGTCGAAAGGACCGTTATCAGCCACTCGACGTAGCTTCCGAAAAATGTCTCCGCAGGCGGCTTGTACGACCTTGGGGTCATATTTCCGGATACATAAGCGAATCCTGTTGCTCAGTTCTTTGATATTTTTGGCCTTGTAAACTGCAGCACTCAGACTTCCAAAAAAATTTTCAATTGGACGACACTGCGGCAAGTTTGTTGGGTTCCATTCCTTTGGTACGAAAGGGATATTGGTTGCACATCCACCGACATTGAGATTTGACAGTTCGTATTTGGTCAGGTGTGTAACTTGGTGCTCTTTGCTTACGTCTGGCAACAATTTTATTCTTTTTCAGCACTTTACTGATGTGTTGTTGGCTGCAATTAAATTTTCTGGCTGCATCTCGTTGACTTATGTTTTCTTTGTTGTTAAAAAGTTGGGTTAGCTTTCTGAAAGCGTGGCCGGTCATAATGTTTGCTTTCCGACCACTTCCAGCTTCTCGTTTTATTATTTTTTATTGCAAAATACTATAAATAGTGCGTTGGACTGGCCCTCTTGGGTAAAATGGTTTATTGTAAACACTTTACCTTTGTCAGCTTACATTTCGTAGAATTTTACAACGCGATCACGAAGACGGCATGATGGCGACTACTTGTCAAAATTTTTGTCAGGGGGGCATGAAAACGTGTTGACAGAAGAAGAAAAAGATAGAAATGTCATCCCGAAAGCTTTTATTTTAAGCTCAGCTAAGGGCGCGTTCTCTCAAAGTTTGTGCAGATTTTTAGTTGTCACCCGTTATTTAGATGGAAAGGCCAGTAAGGGTGTAGCTTTATCAGATGGGATGTCATAAACATTAGCATTTCATTCCGAATGTACCCTATTAATGACATCAAATGCTTTAATGATACTTTCCTACAGATTCTGAGACTCAGTAGTGCAATATCGGCCAGATTTACTATATACAATCTTAAGGGAGTAACTCAGATCTTGGAATGTCTACAATTCTTATTGACCAAACCTAAACTTTAGTTTCATAACAGGATAAGGTTTATTTATTTTGCAAACAGGATTCGGTTCAGAGTTCGATATAGTTGCAATTTCAGTTTGGTTCCATTTAAAACTCCCAAAGTTTTTCCTATAGTGCAGCGATATTTGCAGAATATCAAATTATATGGAATTGACATTGGGCTAATCGCATTTGGAAGTATTAGTAGAGTAAAGTAGAGTTCCGGCTTGGAGCATAATTCGAACATGCGTCAAAATGCCTGTGGCTCGCAACCCTGATTCCAAGAGTATCCACTTTTCATCGTACCATGCCCTACCGCATATTTATTGTAAATGAGAAACTGTTTTTCGCTTGCCGCTCACAAAGGCAAATGGCAAAAGTTTTCCCAGTGCTGTTAAAACAGCGTACAAAACGCGCGAGAAACGCGCTTAATGATGCGTATCTCTTTTAGCCTGGCGCTTGCCTGCCCATAAACAACAAAAGCAACAAGGCATGCTTTATTATGAGCCTACAAGAACTTTCCTGGCCATGCTCGGTTGAGGCTGAAAGTGAGCTGGGAAATTGTGTAAACGAAATTACGCACACACTTTTAATTGGATTTCAATTTTGGTGAGTGAGAACCGAAACGGAAGCTGACCAGCGAGCTCGGTGACGTGACAAACAGCAAACACGCCACATTTAACATCGCCACATGGAGACAAGCTCGCACTTAGATAGGAGGGAGAGATATGGACATAAATTAACATAATTTATAACCAAGAGTATCTTAAATGCATGTCACCACATTTTGAACATTCACTTTTACGCTCTATCGCCGCAAACATAAATCGTTGCAGCCAAAACATGCTCCATGTCTTGGACCCTCTCGTCGCGTCGTCCAGTTATCAGTGCTTGGGAGTTGGAGTCTACAAGACTATTTTTTATTTATTTATTTATCGCCTGGCCATGCAAAATGTGCTGGCTGCACATTTCTGGGGTTGTGGGTTGTGGGTGCTAAGCTATTAATTGTTACTTAATTTTGTTCACAGACTTGTCCGTGTCAGCCTGTCGAATCTTATCAGCTTTCGGCGATCGCCTTGCAGCTGCGCCCTGCAGGCTAAGTTCGTGCCTCGAAGGCATGTGAAAATAAAATTTATTTTAAACTCAAATCTCTCGATCTATTACTAAAAAAATGTATCATGGCAAAAAGTATTTAGCCGTCATGTTTAGATGCTGTGGGGTTAGTGCAAGCAACAGTAGCTAGTTTTTTAGATAAATGTACGTGGGTTAACATGTAAGTTTCTAGCCAAACCGACACTTTTGAAAGATCTTAGACCTCGGTGAAAGTGGGATAATCGGCCAGAACAATACCCAACATGTTCTGAGTAAGTTTGTGCTAAGAAAGGTTAATCCTAAAAGTTATTGAGAAAATCGCAGAAAGAGCATTCATCAAGCGTTGTCTGCAAAATCCGTGAAAAATGTGCCCCACAAGTTGTTCGCTGGACGCCTTACTGCCTCCACATCTGCCACTTCTTCGCTCTTTGCACTCCTCTGCCACACTTTTGGAGTTTAGTGTCGCATTTACTTCTGATTGCCACCGCGAGAGCTGAAGCCGCTGCCGGCTCACTGCACTTTACATAAATATTTTGTTGGAGCAGCAGCCTCCAAATGGCCAGTGGACCAAATTACATGCATTTCAGTCTCTGTTTTTTTTTTTTTTTTTTCTTGGCGTTTAGTTTATCGTGTTGGGCCACCGTTTTTGGCCAAGAGACAACATCTAATACCAATCCATATCAGGTTCGAGTGTGTCGCTAGTCTTGAAAGTGGTTTCTGTTGTGTGTGGGTTTTACACTTTACTTTGGGGAGTTGCTAAGAAAGTAAAAGTGTGTGTGTGTGTGTGGTGGTGCAATTAATTTTGAAATTGGTTTAGAGAGTTGTGTGTTAGTTGGGTGCGTTTTTCCGGTCAACTAAATTGCGGCACCTCACGATTTTTGTGAGTGTGTGTATGTGTGTGGGTTATGATAGCTCTTGGACTGCTCCATAAATACACAGATTAGTGGAAAATGTGGGTTAAAAAGTAATTTGAGATGAATGGAAGTATGAAATGGTTATTAAAATGTTTTCTTTTGATGGGTCTTTAAATATTGATTGCCTATTAAGACTATTAAGGAATGTGTGATATTTCAACAATAACAAGTGGGACTAGATCTGAGGAACGAGAAGGTGAAGCCAACTAGTTTTCATCATTTTAGTTTAGTTTAATGGATTAAAGGTTACAAAGAAATAAACTGCAATCATTGTAATAGCCTATTTCCACTATAGCAAATATGTACATATTCTCACATTTTATCACATAACCAAAAATATGTAACATTTTTTCCATAGAAAAAAATGTACATATTTAATATATGTGTCCATTCGCCACGAGTGATAACAGTGTTGTAAAAGAAAATACTAGATTATTTCATATTGATGTCACAAAAAGTCAACCCTGATTTAAAAATAATTTTAAATGATAATTGAAGGTAAGGGCGAGTTTCATAATATTGTATTTAATATTAATAAATTTGATTTCAAATGGCTCCAAAACGTAAGTCAGTGCCTTGGAAGGACTACCATGAAGTCATGCTCATGGATCTGTGGGGGAGAATTTTGTCGCGGGACACCCATTTATTTGGAAGGATGGTTGCCAAATTAATTGAATGGAAAGATGCTTGCAAAAAATTGGACATTTAAAGCCCAAATACAAGTAAATATAAGATAAGTAGGGACTTTTTTATACAAACTAAACTAAAAACGCAACGTGTTTCAGACGGTGGTCTATCAAAATGAGAGCCGTAAAGGCACTGCAGCCATAATCCTCTTTCTCAAACTGTGTTGAGGTAAAGTGACTCGTATTGCTTACTGGCCTCACATGGGAATTCAGTGTGCCTGAAGAGACGTAAACTGGACAAGGCCGAGATGACATCGTTTGTAAAGGCTATGGTGGCTGCCACAACAGAGCGGATGGAGGTACTTGACCGACTAGCAACTGCTCTCTTGGAGATTACGGAGCGCATGGAGAATGCCACTATAGAATTTTATTCTAATATGTTCAAACTATAAAATAAAATGTTAAGAAAAACATAGAAGCTGGTATATTGTCTTATTTTATTTATTGTTGAGTCTTTCGGAATTTTTTCTTTAATTTTATTTGGCAAACACAAATTAAACTTGTAATTTGTCAATTTTATTTGAGAAAGAATTTAAGCAATAATTATAAAATAATGTCTCATACTAAATGCAACTGCATTTATTGTTTTGAGCTCTATAGAACTTAGAGTAAAGATGCAATGCATATAACTCAAATTTGAATTGTCAGCTGCCATTCACATGTATACGAAACGGTAAAATATGTACATATCATATGGAAACGCTCAGAAAAAAAATATGTACATATCGAAATATGTGATCACAGTGGAAATAGGCTATAAGATTGTAATTTTTGTGATATTCTAAAATTTGATTGGAAAACGAAAGTCTAATTTATCGCTAACCTCAAAAAAAAGCAAGAGAAATAAGTGTAATGGGAAGTAAAAAATCTCTTTCTTTGCAAGCGAAGCTCAGGAAATGGCAACAGGTAACCCGTCAAGTGGAGAGCTACCGAAGCGTCAGAACAGGCGAGCAATCGATGGCAGAAATTTGCTTTAAAAGCCACATCCCAGAGAAAAACGGCGTGGAAGCAGAAGCTCTGAGACAGGCTGTTGCTGAAAAGTTGGCTCAGCGGCGACAAACACTTAAAAGAAAAAATGGGGTGTTTTAAAAGGAGCTTAAATTTGACAATATTTCATTTGAGCTTTTATTACACAGTTCAACAAATATTGGGTCATCGCTGGCACTTAAATGAATTATTGCCGTTTGACAGAGGGTTTCAAGCTGAATACAAGTCAATTTCCAGGATTTCTCTAGGACGTCAAGTTTTAGAGAAATCAGTGATCATAGTTGTTAAACTCGCCTAAAATGGCACTTTTCAAATCTATACATCTATATAAAAGTGAAAGTATGTTTGTATATTTGTATGTTTGTCCCTTATGGGGCGTACCAACTGCTGAACCGATCTTCACGAATTTTTCACAGTATGTTCATCATCAGGAAAGTGTCATAGGCTATGTCTCATGTCTGTGAAATGGTCCAAAAACCGCGAAATTTGCAAATTATACCGTTATACGATTGAATGAAAGTGGGAATGGTTGAACGCTTGCCCCAGAAGGTTTCTAAGTTGAAAAAATTTGCGGAAAACGGTCCAAAAACCGCGAAAATTGCAAAATTTAAGTTTTTGCTAAAACTTTGGGAAATTGATCGAGGCTTGCCCAAGAAGGTTTCCAAGTAGAAAAAACCGCGAAATTTGCAAAATGTTCTTTTGTTATAAAACTTTGGAGGATTCTGATTTCAAGAAATGGGCGGGAAATAGTCCAAAAACTGGGATAATTCAAAACTATACCGTTCATCCGATTGCGATGAAATTTTGGTCAATGGTTAGACGCTCGGCCGCGAAGGTTTCTAAGGTCCAAAAATCGAGAAATTCGCAAAATTATACCGTTCACCCGATTGCAATCAATCTTTGGGGAATGAATTGAAAACTTGCTCGGGAGGGTTTCTAAGTTTAAGAAATTTGCAGAAAATTGTCAAAAAAACGCGAAAATTAAAAAATTTGCGGTTTCGGTAAATCTTTGACGAAGAAAGGTTTCCAAGTAGAAGATATGGGCGGGAAATGGTCCTAGAACCGCGAAATTTGCAAAATGTTCGATTTTGATGAAGCTTTGACGAATGGTCATACGCTTGCCCGCGAGGGTATCTAAATTGAAGAAATTGGTTGGAAATGGTCATAAAACCGCGAAATTTCAAAAACCTTACCGTTCATCCGATTGCCATAAAACTTTGAGCAACGATTGCCCGCAAAGGTTTCGAAGGTCCAAAAATCGCGAAATTTGCAAAATAACATTACGAGTATGTATGAAAGCGCTTAGTGCTTATATTACAATGCCGGCGTTGGTAAATGGAAGCTGTAGATTACACGGTCCAAAATATTGCGAAATTTGCAAATTTTTGATTTGAGACTGGACTATTGTGAAGATTTGATAGACAGCAATTGTAGACGGGTAAATAGGAAGAATTAGCCAAACGGTCAAAAAAGTCACGAAATTTGCAAAATATTCTTGGTTTTAGATTATCATGAAGATGTGTATATAGAGAAAAGATCGAACGGCCAAAATGTTTATACCGACATGCAGCCTACACTGAAATTAAAATAACACTCCTCTTAAAAAACAAAAGAACCCGGGCGACTCCGGGTATTCAGCATATATAAAAAATATACCAAATGATACGCTTGAAAATATAGATGCATAGAGGTTACCATAATTTTTGGACGGCAATTAACCAAATTCTTGGTTGTTTTAAAAGATGTACAATTTATATTTAACTAACAATTAACCTAAATTAGCGTGTGTCTGTAGAGACTTTATAAAATGAATGTCTAAATATCTTAAAATTTAAAGATGTCTTAAGTTCACCGCAAGATTACACCAAAGTCTGAGAGAAAGACCATTAAGCAAACTTATCAAACGGCTTTCGAAAAGTTCTAAGAATGGATGTTGGGTCCTATCGCACACTAGGCAGCGTGTGCATAGGGACTCTGCCGCGGCCGACTGCACAAAATCACACGTACGCTATACGCATTGAAAGCTATTTATAGAACACGAATGTTCGGTCGTCGTCGGTGGTCGGCCGAAGCATTAGACTTTTGCCATTGTACTTTTAGTTGACGGCGAACAGTTGTGAAGCACCACGCAACGCAAAGGCAAAAAAAAAAAATTTTTTTACAGTGCGCTCCAAAATGTTTATGCCCGAATGGGAGAATGAATTTTTTTTTATAGAAAATGATGATGGCAGGCCACATTGCTTAATATATAATCGCATTTTATGTCGCAATGCTAATTTTTTTTAAGACGGCATTATTTACTTTGTCACATGCTATAAAACATATAAAGGGGCGCAGAGAAAATTAATTCATTTGTAATTGCAAGCGGAATATTTTCTGCGTTTCATTGCTGTTGATAATAACATAGATGTGAATATTAATGATGACAATGATAATGATGATAATATTAATGATAATGATGACAATGATGACAAGATAGATTATCATGATCAGCAGATTAGCTCCCAATCACGACTTCGTTCGTATCTACTGAAAATCAGACAAAGTAAGCTGTCTTACTCTGTCTAACACTTCTTAGAAAAATTTCCAGGAGATCAATTCTTTAAGGATTTGATCGGTCTGGCCTTCAGTGGACGGATAAAGAAAACCTTAAAAAAAGTCCCAATTCTTTGAGATAATATCATTTCATTTATTTGTTTTAAAATTCCCATTTCAATTCAGTTCCAGCTCCACTCAACTCTAATCTCCTTCAAAGCATTCATCTTTCACCCACTTTAACCCATTACACCTACTTAATTTAACTGAACTCATCCCACACTTGCATTTCTAAACGCTTTCCAATTCAATAGACACTCCAGTCAGACCCATAACATCACTTGACCTCGAATTGTTAACTGTCGCGCATTTATCACGACCGGGAGGGCAGACAGAGCGAAAACGAGAGACTGGGCCACTTTTCAACACGCTGATTTCCAACCAATTTAAAAAAAAAATGAGCGGCAACCTGGCTGAGCTTTAACATTATCAATTTAAATGTGGTACCAATGTTGAATGTTTGGGTAATTTTTTATTTGTTCGCTGTGGCAAGCAATTCGAGCAACATTTCAGCGCGCCTACGGTCAAATGAAATATGGCAGACATGCAGATATTTACGCATTTACATAAATACAGATTCGAATACATATACCGACATACGTATGGATGTATTTCGCATATTCGAATAAACAGCTGAAGCAAAAGACCAACCAACATCCAACATGCTTTACATTCAACTTCATTCATTTCCTGCTACTGACCTGGCCTGGTGATGCCCTGCCCAGTGCTAAATGGTATTATTAGCTTTGTTGACCAAGCTGTAAGTGGTAGATGGGCAGCTGTATGATGAATTGGTGGGATTTCTTTTAAATTTGGCAATAGGAGTAGGTAGGATTTATTAAGAGAATAAAAGTTTATTTAAAGGGTGTAAAATCGAACAGTGGTATTTTATTAAATAGGCTTTATATCCAAGTTTAAAGTAAGTACTGATCCAACTTCATTATACTCGTCTTAATCTTTTTGATATTTAGAGCAACAGCGGCGCAAAAAATATCATATTTTCCAAGCTTATTGATATGACATTAATTGGTCGAATTTATATCTATAAGAACTATTGTCTTCTTCTACCGCTACTTAAGTGTTTGGTTGTTGAAAAGAAAAGGGTGCGGAGAACATTATTCATTTATAAGTTTTAGTTCTTGGTCTGGTTTAAATGACACTCTCCAAAAAAACTGGGCCGAAACGGTTCGAAGGCATCGAACTTGTCCTCGTTTGGTTTTTTCAATGTTCATAGGGTTTGAAAAATTGATAAAAAAAAAATATCGAAATGCTGTAGATAAGGTTGTAGTTAACAATATCACACTTTGAAATGGGAATGTCAAATTGCATCTGGTCACACTAAAAGTTAGCTATTAAAAGAATCAAATAATGTATGAAGCTAGATTTAATCCGAATATATTTCTCATTGTCTCCACCTCAGCAGCGGTGGGGAACCAAATCTAACGAAAGGGCACAGCAACACCAATAAGTTTTTGAATTTGATTGATACATTATAATGAAGAACACGTTACATAAAGTACAGAGAAGTGCTGAAATATGTATGAGTGGCGCCAAACCAACCCAACGGAGGCGCTTAACAAAACATAGAAGAGCTAATGCCAGCAATATCTATACGGATGGATCTAAGCTCGAGAGGAAAGTATAAGGGGGGAATTTTCTCCATCGACCAAGACATGGAAATATCATTCCGGGTCTTTGATCATTGCTGTATGTACTAGAGACCTGCTCGAATGAATGTAAATGTAACATGTTTGGCGTCGCTGAGTATAAGTAAAAATTATCCGATTACCTAGCCGGGCATCGTAGGAATCGAAATCGTTATTTTCAAAAATAATTATTTGCTTTTTAAAATTTTGTTACATTCTTAACAGAAATGATGTCCTCCAGTCCAGAAGTCTGCGCAAACTATCGGGAGTGCCCTGGTATGAGTGCACAAGACATTTGGAGAGCGATCTCACATGCCCAAGACTGGAGACGTTATAAATTCAAAGGCAGGTATAAACATGGAGAGATTGAGAAGTCACCCTAAACTCTTGCCAGAAGACTGTTGCGTAGACGAAGGAAAGCAGGAAGCAGAGTTAGATGACGCCTCAAGAAGATTTTCCCTAGAGAACTTTCAAACAGACAAATACTATAGCAACCACCCCACACACTAGACAGAACCAATACACTAAACATTTTTAATAACATCACAATTCATCTCTCCCATAATCAGACCCATAACACTTGTCACACTTACACAAAGTAAGTTAAAATGAATCTGTAAACTTCAATCTAAAGAAAGTTGCCAATGAAGGTGACAGAAAATTTAGATAATTATTAAATCGAGTAGGGCCAAATATTCCTTTACCGGGACAAAAGAAAAGAAGTGCATGATATATTCAAGGAGGAATTAGTTGCAAGGAATAACGTTATGTATTCCAGTATCCAGCGCTTCAAGCGAAAGATGCTCCAGTACGGCAAGCTGAGTTATGGAACGCAGACGAACCAACCTTTATGGAGAAAGTATGGATGCCAATCTGTATTGGCTTTTGTAAAGCAAGTAGTAGAATTTATACTAGAAGGCTGTTGATTATAGTCGTACGATGCCATGATAACTACTTGGAATCGAATGAAAATTAACACTGATAAATAAAATAATAAGGGTATTCACTAGCTCTCGTTAAATTTACCACACACGAACTACTGAGCGTCCCCTTGTGATTCACTGTAGTAATTTTTGTTTTAAACCAGATGTTTAGACCAGATATTATTCAATCAGAATAAAAATGCCAAGACAAAGAGTGCAACAAGCTGTAAATAAGCGAAAAGTTGACTTGGTCCTTTATGAAATTGTATGCAAAATAGCTGCATAAATAAGGAATACAATTATTAACAATTAAAACAATGTTTGGAGTAGGGGATGGCGACTCTCTTGGTCTTGTTACAGACAGAGTTTTATTAATTAAATTTTTTTATGTTTTTGAATCTTGGTAAAGCTTAGTTAATAATTGAGGAGTTTTACATTTTTTGCAAACATGTCAGTAGAATTATTATGTTTTCTTCTTTTTGTTTTCGAATAGATGGCGTACGAGTTGCAGGAACCTTTTGCAGCATTGATTAACTTATCGGCCAAGCACTCGGCAATGATCTTGGTCTTCCTGACGTCAGCCCCAAGTGCTCCAGTGCACAGCAGCCAGACGGCCTGGTTAACGCTACGCAAAAGCGAAACATCTGAATGATCTCGAGCGAGTGCTTGACAGTGCGAAAGGAACTCAGCTTCTTGCCATTGTTGCGTCCCTTCAACATCAGTGTGCAGGTCAGACGCTCCACAATGGGGCACTGGGCCTTGCGGAAACGCTTGGCGTCATAACATTTTTCCAGCGTTTTGAATCGCCCTCAAATTTTGTTTTCATAATATGCGGTGTGCTACTGTGACCGCATAATTTTAAGACAAAAATCTCGAAATGGCTCAATTCCAAGTATTTTTAAACGATTCTTTGAATATTTTAAAGCACTTCAAATCATTACACTTTTACGGCTGATTCTTTAAACATTCCCCAGGACATCACAAATGTGGTAAGTATTATACTCTGTACTAGAGGTACACAGAGTATATTAAGTTTGTGCAAAAGTATGTAACAGGCAAAAGGAAGCATCTTCGACCCTATAAAGTATATATATTCTTGATCAGCATCAACAGCCGAATCGATATAACCATGTCCGTCTGCCTGTCCGTCTGTCTGTCCGTCTGTCCGTATGAGCAAACAGATCTCAGAGATGGTAAGAGATAGAGGTTTGACATGTATGGGACATATGCTTTTATACTTGCAGGCAGATAATGTTTATTTTCAATTTTTGCCACGCCCCCTTCTGCCCCCGCAAATTTGAGAAAAAGTCATATCTCTCATAGTTTAATGAAAGAAGGTTTGTTCCTTCTGGACATATTTACTAAACAGGATCATTTATCGATCTGGCAAACGAACGGTAAGGATCGGATGAACGGTTGTCGAGTTATAAGGATACTAAACAATTCAGCATCGGTGCACGCAGCCCTCACAGGTTCAGAGTATTTTATAGTCGGGCTTGACCGACTTTCTTTCTTGTTTTCTTATGTGTTTTGTTGTTGCGTCGTAAGCTTTTGGATTAACGCTTATACGCTTTGCCATTTTACGAGGGCTAGTGAATACCCTCATTCATTTTACTCATAACATAATTATTTTTATTCGTAATCATAAGATACCAGAATCACTCGTGCATGTTTCTAATGGGTACCAATCTGAACTGGTGGCCATTCAGGAGGCCGACAAATACCTTAGCACACTTCGGATCCTAGAAGGGAACAGACAGATCTGCTCAGATTGTTGTGCACCTTTAAGGGATCTTAACTCTTACCCCGATAACGCCAAGGCGCTTACGACATGCTCGGTATCTCAGTATCCAACTCATCTGTGTGCCTGGACAGCGCAACATTGAGGGAAACGAGTCTGCCGACAAACTAGCTAGACAAGGCACTACCACATAGCTCCTCGCAAAGAAGACCACGATAGAGATGCCCTTGGCTTCGTATAAACTTATCACTTGGAATAAAAACAGGCGCCTGGCTACTGAACGATGTGCGCTGTCGCTAGGGTCACGAGGACCACGTTTAACTGGTACGTAACTGTAGTCTTTTACGTCAAAGCAGAGGAAACATTTCACTTCTAGTCGGATTACTAACCGGTCACCGCCTTATCAATAGACATGCAGCACGCTTGGGCGTCGTTCACAACGACTTCTGTAAAAGCTGGATGTGTGAGGAAGAGGAGGAAACACTAATGCATGTACTCTACCACTGCCCTGCACTTAGTAGGAGGAGACTCAAAACACTTGCTCGCCCCTTTCTACTTTCCTCCTCGGAAGTACCTGAGCTAGAGATATCGTCTCTACTAAATCGACCTCCTCCTGGTTTAAATAGGAAATATATGGTATCGCAATGGGCCTATCTGGGCTTAAGTGTAGGAACATTTTATTGTCAGCCTAACCTTACTTTATAATGAAGAGATATCAGAACCGAGTATACTTTACATTGGTGTTAGGTGTTAGTTCTCTGTATTGATCCTATCTGGATCCCATATCATCCAAATCCAGGCATTTGTGTTTAAATATTTCACAAAATCTCATTTTGACTAACCCATAAGATTCGAATTTTGAAATAATATTTTCGTTATAAAAGTTAGTGGCAATCTTGGAAGGCAGGTACTCTCCAGAGGTTAGGTCTAGTGGAGGTAAAGTTCTGACCGGCTTAACTGGAAAATCCGCGGATCCTGGCTTAGCTGAAAGTCGATCTTATACTTTTTACAGAACGATGCATCCGCAAAGCTGCTAACGTGAGCGGCGTCCATTCCCTGGGACAAGGGGACGTTAGGTTGGCACCGATTAGCGTAATCCATCCGCCAATCAAAAAAAAAATGCCTGAAACGACCACCAGAAGACGACCCACGAAACGTCTTAAGGACCACGTTATGAGGATATGCACCATAAAAGTTAATCAAATCAAGTTCCCAGAAGGCAGTCTAGTGGATGAGAGAGTTCGAAATAGGTAAGCTGAAAGAATCTTATACTTTTTAAATTGGTAGTATGGCTTAAAGAAATGGCTACTATTGTAGACTATTTCATTTTAGTACGAGTTTCTTTTAGAAAAGATTTTGGTTATATTTTTATAAAGTAAAAGATTAAAAACTGAAGTAAAATAAAGTTTAACAATTATTTTTCCTTTGGACTTATCTTTTAGATGTACATAGCAGAAGTATCGACTTAATAGAGTCAAACAACGTTATGACGGGTCCCAGCTAATTTGTTATTAAACAAACTTCATTTTGAAAAAAAATTTTTTTTCCAAATTTCTTTAAAGTTGTAAAATAAGTCTAGCAAGGTCACACTGGCAATGTGTTTTGAAACAAACTGCTCTTCTAATACAAATTAGTTCTAATTCTTTCAAAATTAAAAAAGGCACACACAGGCAATATGTTTAAAAACAAACGGCATTTTTCATATAAATTAATTCTAAATTTTTTAAATCTCCCAATTTAAACCAGCAAGGTCACACTTTCTATTTTTTTTTCAAGCAAAACGCCACTTCTGAAATGAATTAATTCACCTACACCTGTCTTAACTAGATTCTCTACCACAAAGAGTATTTAATTTCCAGCGCTTCCCCAAAACGATTACCATTTCTTGACTGACTGTGCCGAGGAAACAAGTTGCTCGCTAACGAGCCAGAAGACCCACAACAAGATAATTTGTTATGCTCAGCCGACGAATGGCACAAGAAATACATATAAGAAGAATATAGGCAACAAAGCCACAGCCTTAGCCCAGCTGTGTGATGGACGCGACCACACACGTGAGCTCAGGGAGCCACAACTTGGCCAATCAGCAATGGTAATGAGCACAGAGAGCGGGCCGGCCAAGACCAAGACGCAGTCATCTATCAAAAGAGCCGCTGAGGCTTCGATTTGCGACTGTGACTCCTTCATCATTTTTGCACCGCCTTCTCGAGCTCCTCTCGGGTCTAGGCCTGAAGCTCATGTTTATTAATGACGTCGTCGCATCCTGGCGCTTTGCGTAAATTTCTGTAATTGGTTGTGGTTGAGTGCGTGCCGGGAACGGAACCGGGCTACGGGTCCGGGTTATTAGTTACGGTTTGTGTTATTGGGAAACACTTGAGCAGGAACCCCAAAGCCTGCACCTCATCCCTTTGCGGTTGATTGATTTCCATGTTGATTGCTGAATGCAAATGCAAATTTGTGGGACTATTTATGTGATGTCTTTGGCCCAGAACTGTTGCATCGAGTGCAATGAAGCGGCATTTAGGGTCAGTATCGAGCCATTGAAGCATAGCTAAATAAAAAACTCAACTAAGTTGGCAATTGGCTTTGTTACATGTGCAGAAAATATTTTCCAAAATAATTCCTTTTACCTTTTATTTCATTTCCCCTGTTGTGGAAATAAAAATGCATAAATTTTGTGTCATGGGAACTGAACATATGCTATTCGTTTCCATTGATGGGAGTCGGGGGAGTAGATGGGAATGAGAAAGTGTGGAGTGGTCAAAAAGTTGTCCATGCTCTCCATGCATTTGGTTTTTTTTCGTGGTTATTCAAAAATGCGCAAATATAAGAAATGAATATTTAATCTAAAAATGTGTATTTTTCCGTTGCAAGTTTTATTAACATTTTTTTAAATCATATAAATGGGAAATTTAGGTGAGGAATTATATTTGCTATTCACGCAAAAACAGTTCCATGAAATTAAATATGAATTTTTGTATAAATTTTAAAAAAGCGAAGTTTAAGCCAAATCCGCTCGAGCAATTTATGTAAATGTATCAAAATTTCCTTCCTAATCACTTACCAATTTCCAATGCAGTCACACCTCCTCCAACTGAGCCAACCGAATTGCCTCCACCAGCTCCTGGCACCACTCCACCTCCAACACCAAGTCCAGCTGCTCCCATTCTGTTTCCGCTGCTGCCGCCGCTCAATAAAATCAAAGTCAATGTCAGCCAACATAAAGTTTTATTGTTATTAACACCATGACGCTTAATGTGGCAATAACTTTTTAAATAATTTGTTGCAAAATGCCAACAGCTGTAGGCGAGCTCCAACGGCCAGCTACGTGCGCCGGGCCAATCATTGGAGAAATGTTGTGAATGAATTGAATTCAATTGTTGTAATTTTATGGCAGGCATTTTGATTTTTCGTTTACGTTTCTTTTCACACGCTCAGATGAGAATTGGTACTTTTTCCTTCCACATTTTTTATGCACTGCAACGAGAACGAAAATAAATATCAAATGTAGAAAAACTCAGAGAGAATTGTCGAGACATTTTTGAAATTTCGCCCCTTAATTGGCGTGGCTTTAAGAATGTCAGGCCCCTTCCTACTCCTTGCCACCTCTAAATACATCATTGTCAGCAAATTAATGTGACGTGACCTTGCAAACTGTCGCGTTTTTGTCACATGACAAGCGGCAAGTCATGGGATGGAGTCGCAGTTCCCTGGCACGAAATTTCCCAAAGCTGAGCAAGCAAAATTTATGTAAAATGTCAGACGCACACAGCTCCTAACCTGCTGCCCCGTTCCCTCTCCTCCCTCCCTAGACGACATGCCAAAACGTGTCAAAATACAAAAATATAAACAGCGCGAAGAACTGAACGAAAATGCCGCACACAGGACACAGTGGTATGGTGGGGTGTGGGAAGGGGGAGGGGGAAATATGGTCTGGGTTTTTTGATGTTTGCCCTTTGGCAGCCGGAAATGCGACGACAACGCCAAGACTGTGCCTTGTTTTAAACAGAAAGTAAAACTTTAAAGTTTTTGGCAAGCAGCTAAAAAAAAAAAAAAAACTAAATTTAAGTTAGATTTATGACTAGAAAACTTATTTGGGTGAAAGTTGTTTTGGTAAAGAAGTGAATTTGATTGATGATCAAAGTAACAATTTAAGTACACTTAAAATGTTAACCAAAGGAACTTTCATATTCATTCAATGAGGAAATTTGTGTTAAACTTGAGCAAATTCAATATTTAAATACTTTAAAATTGCTCAGAAGTCACTGAAATTGAGAAATTATGGACTCGCAAAATAAAGGATTACTTATACCCCTGTTCCACTGGAATTCTCTGGATGAGCTAAATGTCCTCATTCTTTTTAAGTATTTGCTCATAAGAGCTAAATGTTCACTCGGAAGATCATCCGTGACGGAAAGGCCTACTGATCTAGCCTTTCTACGCAAAAAGGTAGATTTTCTATCGATATGCTATCGAATTCAAAAAAATCTCCAATAGGAACAGCGGCTGTCAGTGGCGTTGCCATGGGTGGAGAGGGCTTTACATCTCTGGGAGAGGGGGTTTAGCAGAGTGGGGGAAGTTCATGGCTCCCTTCATTGATAACTGACTACGCCCATCGGTTGAGCTGGCCATGTAATGTTAAATTACCATCATATTTCTTATGAATGCATTCCGAATACTACTGCAACATGAAGGGCCAACCATATAATTGCAAGCACAGCAACCCAACCAGCTGTTCTTTGTTTACGTTAGTGTAACCGTAAAGCTCATCCGCCAGTGGAACACTCACTTTTTGAGAATGACCTCTAGAATGTGCCGGTGGAAAAAGGGTATTAGTCAATTTGGAATTCAAACAACAAACAAACCACTAGATGGAATATTTTTTTAGCTTTTTATGCCATTTTTATAGCTCTTCCATCTAATACTAAAAGTGAACGAATTTTTTCTCATACGATTCGATTTTTTGAGGAAAGACGCGCGGAATTCTATGGCTTATCCATCGTTTTAATTTCAGATCAAAAAGGTTATTGGAATATTATGTCACATGGTCAGTGGGTTTGCGGTCAGAAATATATCTGGTAATATAAATAAAAGGCACAAAAAGTTGTGCATGGTACTTGCATCTTAGCTGCCAAAAGTGTCGGCTCCATAGAACTGTGTCATTATTAACAAAGACCAATATAATCTCTAAGATGCCGAAAGGCCATACAAGAGAGCCTGGAGCCAGCTCTAGAGCCAGCACGAAAAAATCGTGTTCAAAAAAATCGTATGGCGTCATTGTAGAGATTGTATTGGATTTTGGTATTAGGCACTTTTTTGGAAGAATCAGTTTGAGCCTTGTGCAGTTATTATCGATTGCTATCGGAATGTTGCATGCTATTGCCTTGGACACACCAAACATTGGGTAAATAGTTCCATATTACGCAAAAAAGCCCAAGGTGTATAGCGCTATTGCAACTTTTTGCTGCAACCACAGTGACTTCGTTCGCTTGTAAGTTTTTTAATATTTGTTGTGGCATTGGGGGTATTCAGCAGATAAATTCGATTTACGATTTCTGATTTATGATATGCCGATTTTACCTGCAGAATACAGTGATTGCCGATTGCGATTGATAAATTTGACGAACATGATTGCTGAGATGGAATCATATAAAATGTATGATTGGTGAGACCGTTTACCGATTTCACGGCCAACTATTAACACCAAAACTAAAAATAAACTGACAGCTCTCAAAAATCGTGCATAAAATGAGTTGTGGAAACATGAATTTAATTGGGACGGTCTTTTGTGAGGATTAATTTAATATGGGTATACTATAATTGCTGATCTGGTCAATGAGCAACCCATTCGTAGCCGCTATTGGGGCAATCGGAAAATTAAAAGGAATCGGACTCGCTCTTTATCATTCTACGAGGACACAGTTCCCAAGTACAGAATTTACCAATTCAAGGCGCATTTTAGGATGTCACGCATAACTTTTGTGGTTCATATATGAAATATGTTTTATGCATGATTATAGAATTCTGTTAACTTTGCGTTTTCCAGGAACTTTTTGGTGTAACAGCAAATGCAACGGCACTAACAGAGAATGAAACGATTGCAAATGTATGTTTTTCAAAGAAGATGCTATTTTTAATTTGGTTGCTAAGTAAGCAAAAATCTTTCTCGTCTGTTGGCGATCGATTCGACATTCCAACAAGTTCAGGCCCCAAATATTTTACAACATAACAGGGACTCTATCGAGGCTAATGCCTACATATGTGAATTGACCAAATGACTCCCAGCAAGCTTTTACTGCACAAATATTTAAACAAAAATCGCGTGGAATCCCAGGAGCGATTGGAGCAATTGATGGGTGCCATATATCTATAAAGCAACCTGTAGGAAACGCCGCAGATTACTACAACAGAAAGCAAGGTCAATCGGTTATTCTTCAAGGCGTATGTTCCGAAAGTTCTGCCTGTTGTCCTTACAGCGCTAGGACTCCACTTGATAAAATCCTCGGCTAAATATTTTTATTTGATTAAAACCCGCACATCCATTCTCAAATGTCAAATGCTTTTACTCCAACGCGTGCCTCCATTTTTTAAGGTGTCAAATGTATTTAATACTAAAGCCAGAAAATAACCTTAACATTGCAATCATTTTCATTCAGCAGAGAATTATAAGCAATCGCAAATCGTAAATCAGAAATCGTAAATCGGATTTATCTGCTGAATACGCCCATTGTGAAGCGTAAAATCATTTGTATATTATAGTTTTCTAAAATTTTAAAAAATGTTGCCTTGCTCAACAGATCATAGAACACTATTTTGTGGACCATATATTTGGAGAGAGAATAATAAACAGTTGAATTAGTGTAATACTTTTTATACTCTTGAAGAGGGTAGTGTCAAATCACATGATCTTGTCGGTCAAAGGTTAGATCCAAAGCGGGGGATTAACTACTCACCAAACCCGCCCTTTACATGGTCCATGGTTTCGTTTGTCATGTGGCACCGTCTTGTTGAAACCACGGTCCTTTAACAATGCGATTATCAACTGCCTCTAGCTGCCAAATTCGGCAATGATCTGCGTCGCTGAGGACAATTTTTCGATAAAAAAGTGGATCTTCATTCAACTTTTCTATGGCCCACTACGCAAAAAAAGAACATCGTGGAAGGTTCTTGCACCACCTGCATTTTGTAAAGTCTCATACCGATGTCCTTACGTAAAGTCGTCCAAGTGGTCGAATAACACAAGGCCAATTGTTCAAAGCGGTGACGAATTGACATGTCGCGATCTTTATTTGAACAGGACGATTTGCGAAACACATTTGTCACTGATCATGAATTCTTATTATAGAAATCAATGATTTGCAAGAGCTGTTCGTGTGTAAGTCTTTTTATGTTGAAATGACAAACCTTACTGAGCATTTTTGGCGTTGCCACATGCTGCGAAGTGGTGTCAAAACATTTACACTGATAAAAAAAATCATAACAACTTAGAAAATTAACATTGATAGTCCACCCCACATTCCGTACAACAACCCGAGATTCGTTAAGATGGGCCTTAAATAACATTTTCCAAGCGCTTTCACCTTCCTGGGGGTAGAATTTTCACAATCGATGAATACACCCCAATTTTTTTCGCATACTGTGATTCTAAGCTGGGTTTCAAATCAATCGGATGGAAAAGTGGTTTTCCCATGTAGTTTCCTGGAACTTAATTTGCATACTAACCTTACAAACCGAGTTTCACATCAATAGGTTAAAAGCAAGAAAGAAAGTCAAGCCCATATTTATAATACTCTGTAGCAACGAAAATGTATGTATATGTACATTTAAACCCTTTCCAATACAAGACTAAGGAAGTAGCGACTATGGAAAATGTTTCCAAAAACCCCCTTAGAAAAATCCTGCGTACGCCACTGAGCTTATGTACCAAGTATCAAGTCAATCGGATAAAAAATTTTTTTTCTGGAATCTGTCTTTAAGAAGCACAATTCACAAGCCAAAATTATTTCAAAGTTGCATTTAAAATGTTAGTATTGTACATAAGAGATAAGCCAGAGTATGCCATAATATGAGCTTTCTTTTCACATTTTTCATTTTCATAACATCAGGGGTATAAAATCTCTTTTTCTGGCTTTTATTTATCATTAATATCAATTCTCTGTATTATTTTGACAGTCACACTTGCTTCTCCTCCTTGCCTCCCTGGAATTGCAAAACTTTTTAAAGATCAAACGACATGGAAAACACAAAGAAAATTTTCACAGGCAGCCTGCAGAAGGCTCTGCCGACGCGAATTCACTCGAGCAATTAATAAAATGCAAAAAGCAGAAGAAAAAGAAAACTAAACGACAAACGTTGAGGCCGTCTTTCGGAGTTTCAGTTAGGCTGGCGGGGGTGGGGGGAGAAACTGGCGCCCACACTTCCTTTCATATGCGAAATGAAAAATTTTACGCCAACTTGACAGTGGAAGTGGCAGCAAAGTTGCAAATGTGCCGCGTTTTTAGTTGTCGGTGGCGGCGGCGGCAAAAGTCCCCGAAATAAAAGGCATAAAATTTGCCAGCAGCCGCCGCCACTTGAACAACAGAGAAGAGTCGCTCATAGTTTTTATGGCCATGGGTCGGCCTTTTTATGCCCCCGAGTATGGAACTCTCTATAGTAGTTGCAATTGCGGCAGCAGCTGGTTTGGCCTGGTCTGATGCAGCAGTTGCTGCTGGTCTACGCGTCTGCCGGTAGCTGAATGCAAATTTTTTTATGTGACGAAAGCAAAAAACAGATGCGTGAAAACGAGAGACATTGTGAACTTGGTGGAGGGCGGGGTAATGGAAATGAACAACAACAACTGATGACCAGTTTTGGGGTCAGACAACAGATCACTGGGGTTATAGGCAAATCGTGTCGTTTGGTAGGTGAAAAGACGGTTGAAAAAGGGAAATGCAGGCTATTTTTAAGGTTTTTCTTCAGGGTTTCTCAATAAATCAAAAGAGGGACCATTAGAAAATTTGAACCATGAGGAAAAAGAAAAGAGCTAAAAAAATGTTTAAAAATTATATCAAATTGTTTTGCTTGAATTACTTAAAAACCTATGCTATTTAAGTTAATGCTTTATAATTTCATCTATGGTCACTTTTTATTAAATTTGTCTAACTCAGCAATTTACTAAATTAAAATTGGCCAAATCTCCTTCATCCACTTGAAATTGCTCCCGTCCACACAATTTTCCAACTCTTTCCCCCCTTCTGCACTTTTCTTGCGCTTTTCAGAATTCCCACATAAAATATCCATAACATTAACCACAATTACCATGAAATTTCATACCAAAAAAAAAATAACAAAAATGCAGGACACAGACAAAAATTGCCATCTCTTGACGCCCACAAAGAGACGAAATTAAAAAATGGTTAAAAAATATTTTTCTATTAATTTTTCCAAGCTGTCCTTTTTTAAGCGTTGGCGTCGTCGTCGTGGCTGTTGTTGCCGGCAACATGTGTTGCATGTGGCAATTAAATGCCAGAGCACAAAAAGCGAGAAACGAAGAAAGCCAAGCAAAATGCAATGGCAAAAAAAGAGGGAGGAGTAGGGGGCAATTCGCAGCGTAATAATTTTGGCGTCGCGTCTTGGAGAGCAAATAAAATGCAGCTTTTTAGTGACTCAGTTGGTGGCGGGGCAACGTGCAATGCGCAACGGCAATTTTTGGAGTTTGGCTGAGAGTGCGAAAATAATATGAACATGGACTACGGACCACGGCAACAAAACGGTACTTACAACTGGAAAAAAAACGTGGAGGAGAGAAGACTACTGCATAGAAAACCAAATGAATGACATGCCACTGGAGCGAGCCGTCTGCAATGTTGTTGTTGCTGCTGTTGTGGCTGTTGCTGGGGGGAAAGAAGGCTAAGAGCTGGCTGTGACTGCTGCTGCTGGTCCCCTTCTGTGGTGTTGGACTTCAATTAATTTTCGGCTTGGTTATTGTTTGCGGGTGTTAATGGTGGAGAACCCATCAGAGGGGGAGTGAAGGGGCATTGCTGCAACTGCTGTTGACATTGAATGTAGTCTGTGTAAGTTGTGCTATGAGCAACGCAACTACTGCTGTTTGAAATAGGCCAGTTGCTCTATGATTCTATAAGCATATAGCGGTATTTAGCACCAAAACTCAAGTTTTCGTAATAACAATTTAAACCTTGCAAAAGGAATTGTAATTTTGCCCAGAAGTTTGCAACGCAAAGAGATATTCATTTTCGACCCCATGAACTATATATATTCTTGATCAGGGCGACGAGCTGAGTTGATTTAGCCCCCTTCCGTCTGTCTGTCAGTTTCTACGCAAACAAGTCTCTTCTTTTTACTGCACGCAGCTAATATGTCGGAACCGACCGGATCGGATGAAAAACTAGTTTTAGTAAGAAAAACTTTTTTCTTTTCAATGTAAACGTCTCAAAATTTTGTATTTATTGTTTTTCTATACTTTTTCATAGTTTAACCAAGTTTTGTAAAAATTGGACAACTATATGTTATAGCTCCCATACCAAAGATAGGTCTGAAAAATGAAAGTTAAGTCTCCATTGAAAACAAAAAAGTTTTTCAAGCCAAGACTACTTTTCGGACCTTACTTTTCTATGGAAGCTTTACTATATAGATATCCGATTTCGAATTTGGTGGAATCATGGACAAGCATAACAAAGTTACAATTACGAAATTTGGAGGCGATCCCATTCCAAACAAAAAAGTTTTTCTCACTAGAACTTCTTTTTCGACCGATCATTCGTACTGCTGCTATATGTTATAGTCATCCTATTTTGACAAAACTTTGTAGAATTGTGTAAAAATATATAAGATAAGTATATGCCAATGATAAGGACGTTTCCGTTGAAAACAAAATGTTTTTCTCACTAGAACTAGTTTTTCGACTGCTCGTTCCCATAGCTCCGTTTTTGTATACCCTTGCAGAGGGTATTATAAAATTGTGCGGATGTTTGTAACGCATTGAAGGCATCATCTCCGACCACATAAAGTATATATATTCTTGATCAGCATGACGAGCTGAGTTGATTTAGCCTTGTCCGTCTGTCCGTCCGTCCGTCTGTCTGTTTCTATGCTATCTCCTCCGTCAGTTTTAAAGCTATCCTCACCAAACTTTGCACGAAGTCTTTTGGTACATATACGCTGCACATTTGTCGGAACCGGCCGGATCGGATGACTATAGCATATAGCTGTCAAAGGAACGATCGGTCGAAAAACTAGTCTTAGTGAGAAAAACTTATTTGTTTTTCATGGAAATGCCTTCAAAGTACGCATTTCTTAGTTTACTATCCTTTCCCATGATTTCACTAAGTTTGGTCGAAATCGGATGACTACAGCGATGTGGGAAATTTTGTTAAGTGAAAACGTGCTTTTTATTGGCTATCTATTTATAACACATTAAGTTTTAAATCGGATGACTATGCATATAGTAAGAATCGTATTAGGAGAACAATTTTTTTTTAAAGGGTCGCCTGCTTTCGTCGTATTATGTTCCGATTAGTAAATCGAACTATATTATAGGGGTGTGTTGAATGGTGTTCTCCTCCTTCAATATCATTAGATTTGAAGCCGATCTATTTAAAACAAAAATTTTAGAAGACGATGTTTGTGTGAAAAAGTTAAAAAAAAAGTTTTCCTCCTCGAATATTTTTCGACCGATCGTTACTATGGGAGCTATATCCTATAATCATCCGATTTCGACGAAACTTAGTGAAATCATGGGAAAGGATTGTAAACTAAGAAATACGTACTCTGAAGGCGTTTCCATTAAAACCAAAAAAGTTTTTCTCACTAAGACTAGTTTTTCGACCGATCGTTCCTTTGACAGCTATATGCTATAGTCATCCGATCCGGCCGGTTCCGACAAATGTGCAGCGTATATGTACCAAAAGACTTCGTGCAAAGTTTGGTGAGGATAGCTTTAAACTGACGGAGGAGATAGCATAGAAACAGACAGACGGACGGACGGACAAAGCTAAATGAACTCAGCTCCTCATGCTGATCAAGAAAATATATACTTTATGTGGTCGGAGATGCTTCCTTCAATGCGTTACAAAGATCCGCACAATTTTATTTATAAATTCGTATGCAGCAACCTTAGCAGCTGCCGATTGAAGGTCGAAATCGATTAACAAATAAAGTGGAATTCAATACTGCTCGGTTTGATGACGGATGCTCGGTTTTGTTTTTCATGCAGTTTTTTATAGATGTTTATAAAAATATTCTTATAAATGTTCATCTAATTTCGAATTTTTAGTAAATAATATTGGGGAAGTATTTTAATGTTTTAAATAGCAATTAATTTTAATTCCGCTGACTCTGCAGCGCACGTTTTGAAAACGAAAATTCTTGTCGATTTGCGGAGTTCGGAACAGCAATCAACTCGATTTGCGGCAATTCCACTCGTTTTCGGAATTCGGAACAGGCCCGATTATGACTGTTTTAATGACCTTTATACTGTTAACTTGCAGTTTTTACTGGCTCGAGGTCTTGTGATGCTATTGGCTTAACAGTCATAAAAGTACTAAAACGCATGGCACCGCTTTGTTGTTCGAAACTTAATAAAAATAGTTTCATTTAAAACAACAAAAACTCCTGTTTGTATATGCAAACATTTTTGGACTTCTACTTCTGACGTGGCGGCCGTTTGGCTGCTCACTGAGTACAAAGTCCAATGGAGACCGCACACTTACAAAGGGGAATGGCTGTCTTAGGCTGTCTTTTCGGTGTTTTGCGCGCAAGTTGAGGCTGTTCTTTGGATAGACATTTCAGGCTCAAGATCGCTGATGAGTGAGGATTTGGTCCCTCATGAAACGCGTCCGATCAACCTGAAGTCTCTTTTGTTGTGGTATGTGCCTCTGTTTAAAGTTATGACAATAGCATAACAAGACCTCGAGCCAGTAAAAACTGTAAGTTATCTAAATTATTTTTAAAGATTAAGAGATAGAGGATTGACATGTATGGGACATAAGCTTCTTTTCATAAACTTTTTGCCACGCCCCATACCGCGACCGCAATTTAGAAAAACGTCATATCTCCCACAGTTTTGAAAATAGATGGTTCGTACCTTCTGGACATATTTGATAATCAGGAATATTTACCGATCCGCCAAAGGATCGGGAATGATCGGATGAACGGTAGTCGAGTTAAATGAAAAACAAAAATTATGCTGGATGGCACTGGTCGCAGCGGCGATGGGCGGTACTTCACACACCTTAACACAATCTTTGGGAGGTTCAAAGTGTATTATAGTCGGTCTTGATTGACTTTCTAACTGGATTACCTTTATTTTAGCCCATTACGATATGAAAAGTTTCTTCTTAAAAACGAGAAGTTTGATTTTGCTTTAAGACACATGATTTCTTGGGCAAATCTTCTTAGAATTCGCCGTAGATTACAATTTTGACAACCGCTTGGTGCATTTTTTTTAGCCCATACAAATTGACCCACTCTTATCGATAGCTTTAACTCGGACTCTTTACCAAGTGCACGCATTTCCAACCGTTTAATAAAACCTCATATTTCCAACAAATTCATCAAATATAGGCTATCGCTAACAGATGAAGTAAGTCTAAGGACACGAAAAGAACAATGATTGTATTCAATTTAAGGCTGCGCTGTACACCTATTGTTTTGTTTTCTGTTCCGAATTTCTGAGCTCAACTAATGGCCAACCTTTCACCTTTATTAGCGCAGCTTATTCTATGATTGTAAGTTTTCCTGGCGTGCCTCACTTATTTTAAACTTGTCCAAGTCACCCCATTTCTACTTACTACCCTTTATGCACGTACATGTGTATGTCTCAGTGGGCCCAAAGTAAAGTTCAATGCCATTTCTGGCTGCCATAATTTAGCGTAAAACGCAGTGCCAGGGCCAAAAAGTTGCCCTTGGCCAAAATTCTCCCCCATCTCTCCACTTCTTAAAGCTTTTTTTTTTGCCATTCAACCATCCATCTCTTATCCCCCAGACCTTGGCTTGCATACCATTCAATGTCGGGCATAAATTTTCTACCGTGCCGAGCTAAAAATGTAATAAACAATTCTTTTTTTTCTTGCGTCTAAAAAATGCAGAGACCACAGAACAATAGAAAAACCATTTTTACCCATTTTTAACATTTTCTTTAATAAATTCTTTTTTGTGTGCGCACTGGTGGAGGCTACACAAAAAACACTTTATCATAGAAATGCTGCAAAAATGACGACGACGACGACAGCGACAAGCGAGACGGACGTTAGAGAAAAAAAAGAAGTGGCGGAAATATTTTTGTATAATGGACGCGGTTTTTGCCATGTGAAAATTATACAAAAATAAAACTGGAAGTTAGCAATGCGATGGAGAAAACGAAACTTTGATACCCTATTCTTTGCTGTTTGGGATCTCGAAAGTTTTTGAGGTGAAAGTGCCAGTCAATCTTTTTCCTGTCCCAAATCAAACACTCTTTTCTTTAATACATTGCTTACCAATTTAATCAGAAAATCAAGAGACCCTACTTGAGCTTATGGAAACCATCTCATGGTCAATGGCAAACCAACAACAATGACTCCTTTAGAAAAGTGCAAAATGTTGTATTCACATATTTTTGCAGTGTGTGTTTTCGGATTTTTTGTTTTGTTTTGTTAATTTACCAGTAAAAGACGCCCAAGCCGCCGCCGACTTCGCCGGGGTCTCTGGGGTCGTTTGTAAGTCTAACTAACCAAAAAAAAAATCGTCACATGCAAGCATTTTTAACGCCTTTACCTCCAGTGTCTTTTCGCCAGTCACTGACCACCGCCTGCATTTCCGCTATGCCTTGACTTCGTTTTGTGTAAGGTTAAGGTTTCCAGACATGGAAATTAAATGCGCAAAAATTACGCTGCAATTATGCGACGTCGGAGACGGAGACGCAGACCGACGAGTGTGAAAAATTATGGCTTTGGGAATTTGTGGCTATGCCAAGCGAAAGTTTTCCGTTTCTAGCCCAGGCTGGCTTATATTTTATGACCATGTAAATGGCAGCGGGAAAAAAATAGCTTGACTAAGGGGATAATATAATGATGGCCCCTTGGGCGGAGGAGTGTGAAAAGTTTTGTTTGGCTTTTAGCAAAGGAAATTGCAGTTGATGATTAGGCGTGAATTATGCAGTTGGACACAATTCTTAATAATGATTCAAGATGACGGCAAAAACTGCACTCGTTTATTATTAGATTTGTATTCCTTCCTGTTCGCTATCTTCAAAGACAAACCTCCATCGCACACACGCAAACACGTTCCGCTCAAACTACAGTTGGCAATTTGGCTCAGCAAGTGGCGAAAAATTCAAATCAAGCCTTGTACCACAGACAACTTGCCAGATTCAGGCAACTCATAGACAAAGACATCGCTGTTGTTGTTGCTGCTGTTGTCATCGAAACATTTCTTTTTCAAGTGTCAAGTGTCAACGCCGAAATGATTAGGTAGGCGTGCCTGCCCAGCACCAGCACCAGCTCCAGCAAAACGTCTTGGAACAAGGTCTATCCGCCTGTTGAGGGAACGAAGAAAAAAGCTATTAAACGGACCGACAGACAGACAATCGCACTGGCACTGTCAACGCCAGCTGCGCCGCGCCTGAAAAAGTTCCCTCCAGTTGCCATTTAGCATTTTAGTTTATAGTGCAGTTTTTGATTTCAAAATATTATGACGACTGTTAAAGTTATAACCCCACAAGAAACTCATTCGAGTTGAAATTGAAATCTTGGCTGGCATTTTTTCCTTTTTTATGTCTTCATCATTCATATTTATGCATTTTTATTTTAATTTCAACTGGCAGTCGGCTATGGCCTAACTAGTCTCCACCTACTCCATAAGATTGAGAGAAGGATATGTGGTACATGTGTTCGCCGCTTGCCTAGGAGGAGGGCATGTTGCGTGTTGTCTGTGGAGGCGTGTCATCTGCCGGCTTGGGCACATTTTGACAGCTTTTCGTAGTCAACGCGGAGAATCGTTTACATTTATGACTGTTAGGGCCAAAGGTTTTTGCGCTTTACGAGGCGAAATTTGTTGGGGGAAGAAGATATACCTAAGAGAGGGAAAGGTATTTTGTTAAATTCCCTAGCAGAGGCCAAATGAGCCAAGGCAGCGAGAATTGTTATAGATTCTACGATTTTTGTGACTAGCAAGATTTATTTCGATATAGTTTTTTCAATTTGATCTGACGCTGAAATCAAATAATAGTAATAATATATTAAAATATTTATTTAAAGCCAATTATACAGCTGCGTTCAAAAGTTACAAAATTTTTAAAAAAATTATTATCTTTTTGCTTAAGGTTTTAAATAGAAGGGGAAGATGGGGTGTTGTGATCATAGTAAGGTGTTTCGCCATAAATCAATATTTTTTCATTCTGTAAATTTTGTATTTTAGTTAAAAAATGCTTGTAACTTTCCTCATCATTAGTTTTTGGGGAAAAAAATTGTGTGATTTTTTCATGTCATTTTGAAAAAAAATGTAATTTTTTGTCAATTTAAAAATTTGTGGGGTGTTGTGAGCCACCCGTTTAAAAGTTAAAAATTCGTGCTTTTTGGTAGTTATTCTTAATTATATCAAAAAAATAATTTTTTTCTATTAATCTGATTAAAAAATATCAATGAAAACCCGCCTTGTTTTCTTATATTTACGAGCACGTTATGCTGGTGGATGATTTTTTGTTTGCCTTTCTTTTTAATGTTTTTTGTCCTCTTTGAAGAGTTTTGCATCTGCCTTTTAGCGTATCATTGCAACATTCTATTCGGAAGTCAAAACCGACTTTCTTGCAGGGACAAATTCCGGTGGCTCTCAACACCCCATACATCACTTTTTTTTTTATTGGCGCCTCAAACCCATGACAAATTTTTTTTTTTCAAAAACTCATATTTGGGTCAAAAAGGCAATTGATCAAAGATATCTCTGTCATACTTACTTTTTGGATTCCAAAAAAAATTTTGAGTTATTTTCACCAGCCAAAAAAAAAAAGAAATTACAATAATATTTGAAAAAAGTCGAGTTCTGGTTCAACAACTTAAAGCCCGTGTTGACTGATCGGTTGCTGGTCAAAAGTAAGGTAATAAGAAGAGAGAAACTTGACATAAACTAAAAGCTGTAATTTATTTTTGCTTGGGGCCAATATTCAGGTGGCTCACAACACCCAATCTTCCCCTACTCAGCTATGACTATGCGTCGTCAGTCAGAGATTTCGCATCCATTATTTTGGTTGAGCTTAGATTTATTTTATTTGAGGGTTCCCTAGATACCTCACAAGAAGTCTTACTACACCCTGTTTCCCTGCTCGTCGCAATATACTGGATCGTTGAGACCCAGTGTCGGATTAGGGGTCCACCAAATATCTATATTTTATAATATTTGTGCTTCTCATAAAAAGATTCCGCAACATTTAGAATGTCTATAATCTGAGTTGGGCTTAAGACAGGTTGGCTAAACATAAAGTTCTGTGTTCTCGAAGTATTGCACTTCTACACAGAAAATGATTGAAGTCCTCTACCTCATGTAAAAATGGCTTAACACAGCCCCAAAGGGCCAGGGCCTAGCTCCTCTCAATCTCTTGGCTTGTGCGCTTCTTTGCATGCTTTTCTTTGCAAATTGTTGGCAAAGTTTCAGGAATATTCCATCCTCTTGCAACAAGTTTACATTCACTCAGAGTGAGACACCATCGACTTCGTATGAACTGCAAATCTGAAACCAGAGCCTTCAGATTGTCAACTTTAACGTCGATAGTAGCTCCTCTTGCTTGAAGGACGACGTTTCTCTCATTGATAGCACTTAAAATTTTGAGCCATTTGAGAATTCTTGTCTTTTTGAATACCCTTGATCTCCCGGAGAGTCTCCGCTGTCAAATCGAGTTCCTTCAGTTCGTGAAGTGCTTCTTGTATTCCAGAAAAATGTTTCGCGAAATTTTTAACGGCGTCAACTCTTGCAGACCATCGCGTATAGGACAAATTGTGAATGGAAGAGGGATTTTTTTGAAGGAGTTCCCATCGTTCCTGTGTTATAGCTTTTGAACAACATTCAGCGGAATCGAGACCACAAAGGTTCAGGCTGTGAGCTCCGCACGGTGAATAGACAGCGTATGGATTTTCTTCACAAATGATGCTTTGCGCCCCTTGGTACTGACCACTCATGTTTCTTGCGTTGTCATATCCTTGTCTCCTTTATATTTGCCCAACGTTCCTAGGATCAGCTTCGCGATACCTCGACAAGTTTTTATACCCTTGCAGAGGGTATTATAAAATTGTCCGGATGTTTGTAACGCATAGAAGGAAGCATCTCCGACCACATAAAGTATATAATTTTTTTTGATCAGCACGACGAGCTGAGTTGATTTAGCTTTGTCCGTCTGTCCGTCTGTCCGTCTGTTTCTATGCTATCTCCTCCGTCAGTTTTAAAGCTATCCTCACCAACAAATACGCTGCACATTTGTCGGAACCGGCCGGATCGGATGACTATAGCATATAGCTGCCATAGGAACGATCGGTTGAAAAACTAGTCTTAGTGAGAAAAACTTTTTTGTTTTTAATGGAAACGCCTCCAAAGTACGTATTTCTTAGTTAACTATCCTTTCCCATAATTTCACTAAGTTTGGTCGAAATCGGATGACTATAGCATATAGCTGCCATAGGAACGATCGGTCGAAAAACTAGATCGAGTGAGAAAAACTTTTTTGTTCTTAATGAAAACGTCCTTTTTATTGGCATATTCTTATTTTATATACTTTAACACATTTCTACAAAGTTTTATCAAAATCGGATGACTATATCATATAGCTGCAGTATGAATGATCGCTCGAAAAAGAAGTTCTAGTGAGAAAAACTTTTTTGTTTTTAATGGGATCGCCTCCAAATTTCGTGATTTGACCAAGTTTGGGCGAAATCAGACATCTATATAGTATAGATCCCATAGAAAAGTGAGGTCCAAAAAGTAGTCTTAGTTTGAAAAACTTTTTTGTTTTCAATGGAAGCTGCAAGGGTATACAAAACTTCGGCCGAGCCGAAGTTAACTTTCCCCTATTTTTTTTATTACAATCAGCAAAGGTCAGGACTCTTTCTATGATTGTAAACGTCCTTTCTTTTTCATCAAAACGAAGAAAGCGCAGCATAAAAGTGGATTCTTCCACATGCGAAAAATCAGGCGTTGAGTCATCAATCAAAACATCATATTTTGCATCTCTTTGTTCATTCTCTACATGTTGGGCACACAGTTCTATAAATATATTTTGGATTTCATGGGACAGTGGTGGACTTGCAATCGATGATGACTTTGTTGGGAATCTTTAACCTTCTGCAAATGATCACGTAACACGGGATCGTAGTGACTAATCATCTCCAAAACTCCCAAAAAGTTCCCGTTGTTCGGATTTCCGATGAGATCCCTATCTCCTTTTAAGGCCAAGCCCTTTCGCCCAAAAACCAAATTATGTCGAGAACTCTTTTCAAAATTTCTTTCCATTTACTCGCATTGTTTCCTACTTGAGTGGACAACAATGCTTCAACTGAAAAGTAATTTTTAAGTCTTGTTTCAAGAGCACGCCACTTGACATAGCATTCTGGTTTGGTTTTAAGAGTATCCCTCGGGATGACAAAGATAAGAACGAGTTGCTGCAGTACTGGGCTTAGACATGTATAATTTTTTTCAGGCCATTTCCAAGTTTCAGTTCCATCTTTCCATTTGTTGGCTCCCTTGATTTTGGCTATTTCGAAGGTAAATTATTGATATATTGATTATACAGAGTGATGATCTACACAGTTCGATATTTGTCACGATGCCAAGAAGAGGTCATGGTTATCTTCGTCTGCGTTTTCAGAATGCAACGCAACACCGAAATATCGTATCACATCGAACAGAAGAGGAACGGCCTTTTCATAAGAGGGCTTCTATCACCCGAGCCATTGCGCACCGTGCTCTAAGATGAATCTTCTAATTCGAATTATTCCTTGCAAGATGCAACACATCTAGAGGCACAAGGAGTCTTTTCGAATGACTTTGTTTAGTGGTCAAATTGTATATGAACGAAATGACAATACAACATTCAAGACGAAATTACCAACACCGACGAACCGGTTTTGCAGTTCAAACTGTCCTTAAAAACAAAGAAACTTGCAATATTTTATAATGAGCTTAGATTGGTAAGAAAATTTAATAGATGTCAATGAAATACCTGAAGAAGGCATGGAAAATGAGCTGAACCCGCTTCCCGAACCTGAACCAAGAAACTAAGATGTTTTTTATTTCAAGCCGAAATTTGCCGAAATTTAGCCTTGTCAATTGGATGAGTCATCAGATAACAAATTCATCAATTACTTTCTTTTGTAGTGATAGCATTAGTTAATTTGCAAACAATAAATGCAGAGAAAAATATTCAAAAAGGATATTAAAAACATATCCAGTCCAATTGGATTTTTTTTTTTTTTTAGGAAATGTCCGAAAAGTTTTCAGTTCATCTCAAATACTACAAAGATCACCTGTGTCGTTCTTTTACTGTTCCATTTTTCGATAATTTTATTCCGCAGACTTTAAATATGTGCACTTACCTTACATTTATAATTGCTTGTTCATTGTTATCCCCTAACTTTTTTTGCCGAATCTAAGTAATCTATCAAATATGAACTTCCGAGTTTCCGTACTCCAAAGTGTTTGAGCATCGATGCGTGGCATGCAAAAGGCTGTCCGCCAAATGACGCATGAAAAGCAAAATCAATAACAAAAGCGCGAAGCGGCCCAAAGTGAAAACTTTTCTGTTCTTTATTTCTCCTTTTTTGGTACTTTCTGCCAACTCAGGCCATTTTTGTGGTCGCTTCATTTCACCGGGTCTTCGGTAAGAACACGCTTATTTAAGCAATAATTTCTTGGCTCACTTTTTTCCGTATTTTTGTTGTTTTTTTGATTAATGGTCCTGCTCATAAAGTGACACATTGAAAATTGGAAAGCAAATCAAGCACAAAAAGCAACACCGAAAAGTCGCAAAGCAAACGCATGAAATCAGCACAAAAATAAATAAATAAATAATTCGTGGAGGGGGGGAGGAAAGTGAAGGAAATTGTTGCTAAAAGTGTAAAAACTTGAGCCTTGGGCCTAAAGGTCGTCAAAGTGAAAAATTCGATAAATGAAAATGGACATCAGAAGGCAAAAACAGCAGCAGCAGCAGCAACAGTGGTGGCCAGGGGCAAGGGCCGGCGGCAACAATGAAGCAGCGCACGAATTGAAACGGAAATCCTTATTGAACTAGAGTGAGCCGAGAGGCTCCAAAGGAGGCGAAATGAGCAAGAAGCAATCCGCGCTCTGCTGCGTTGGCAAACCGGAAAAGCATGCTGCCGAAAATTTTGTGCTGAGTGGCAGCTGAGAGTGCTTTGCTCTGGCACTGCTTTTCCTCTGTTGTTTCGAGTGCACTGGGAGAAGAGTTTTAAGTTTAATGGATGAAGAAGGTCGACTGAAATTTACTAATTAACTTACAAAATGGGAATATATTTCATGTTTGCTTTTAGCCTTGTGTCTGGCGGCTCATTTATAAAAACAAATGTTGGAAAGATATAGGATTTTTGATATGAAACAGAGTAGCGCAGTTCTCACCCTGGTCTTGATGAAGAGAAGGATTCTTTATGCCAAAATTATACCGAAAGATATCTCAGAAGAAATTTATATATAGCAGCGAAAGTTTAAACAACTAGCTGTATTATATAAAACTTTCAAATTTGTTAAAGCATACCGAGATATCTGCTTTAAATTATACAAGATTTATAACGAAACGTAAGTTCTGGTGGACCTTGGAGTACGGTTAAGTTCCCTCCGATGAAATGTTTCCAAAATCTGATTGCCTGGCTTAAAAAATGATATAGAATAAACCAATTTGATCTTTATAGTAGCTGATGAACTTTGTGCCGATATGGTCTTGCAAAAGACCCTAAAACAATAAGATAAGTTACGGCTATGCCTTTTTCACCCGTATAGAATTTGTCCGATTTTTGTAATTTGTATATATAAATATGGATCGTTGTTTAGAAGAAGAGAAATCGGAAAGCGAAATGGATTTTCAGTTCAATTTGCTTACAGTTCAACACGTGGCGCAGTAGGCGGTAATTCCATTTGACTGCTCAGCATATATGATAAGTTTTTGATATGTTTCATTGATCGTTGATTAATAATTTTTAGTTGCATCTTTTTCGATCGCTTGCCTTCTTTATTTTGACTATTTCAAAGAAATTGATTAATAATTTTTAAATGCATCTTTTTCGTTCGCTTGCCTTCTTTATTTTGACTATTTCAAAAGAAAATTATTGATTAGTAAAAACTTAATGTGCGATTAATACAAAGCAATGATCATTTACTGTTCGATATTTGTTACGATGCTAAGAAGAGTTCATATCAACCATGCGGAAGGGGAACGTGCTTTTGAAAGGGAATCGGCTCAAATTAGGATGATTGAAAATCGCACGCTTCGATCGGAAGAGCTCGACAAAGCTTACAATGAAGAAAGATTGAAAAGATGAGAGAACCGGGCAAACGAATACAATGCACCTTCAGTTAGTGAAATATCAATTGTTGTTGTTGGTTAAAAAGTTCGGAATCGCATGACACAAAATATGAAAATTTATCTTATGAACTTTGATTATTATGAAGACTGGTAATCAGGAGGTAAAGATCTAATGGTCCCAATATATCTGCCCAATATATCTCTAGCCTTGATGATCCATGTTATCTGCTAACCGGTTGCCACGTAATGATTAAGTTTTTTATAAAACTAAGACTGGCTCATTTTTGGATTTACATAGAATGAATGAATGTTTTGAAGTTTAAGCTTCATTGCACGAATTTATCTCAGAGGCATTTAATTCAATATTAAGTTCTTTGCCCCAATCTATATTTTTTTCTAAAATTTTCCTTGATAGCATGTGCGGTAATCGTAGACTCCCAAACTGACACAATGTCAGTGTTGGTAATTGGAGAACCCTCTTCACGTAGTATCTATGGAGACTATCAACTTCCTCGAAAAAGTAGTAACCCCATACATGTGCTCCCCGCTTAACTCCTCTGATCGAACTTAAATCTTGAGACAGATTCTCTCCGGACCACACCGGTGCCACTTCACAGTGGGGAATTTTTCGATTTTTTTGGCATAAACTTTAAATATAAACGTATTTTATTCAAATTGGGCACGAATAGAGCTTAAACCAAAATATAATTTCGGAAAAAATTTCTGGACGATTGGGCCACGCCTTCACCCTAACTCGCCCCTTTTATCCGTTTAAGGGGTAAGGGGTTGTTACAATACAAATATGCGTGTAACTTCGAAAATAATTGCCGGATTAACTTAAAATTTTCTGTGTGTGTACTTAAGTATTTGTATTTTATAAAAATGCAAAAACAACAAAATCAATTTTATAAAAATCTAACTACCCCTAAGTAATCAAAAAGCGCTAAGAAATACAAGAATTGAAATACATGATGTTTACTTTTAATTTTCTTTAATTTTCATCAATTTTTTTGCCCCAAAAACAATATTGTGAATGTCCTCGTCAAGTTCGTCATTTTCATCTGAAGATGTTGGACAATCAAAACTATCCATAAATTTTTCACTTTTAGTCGGTGTTTGTAGTAAGGAAATAACTTCTGCTGGCAAACGTTCCTTCTTTTTCAGACGTTGATGAAGGTGCAGACAGGAAAGTAATGGATCCGTCGAATCCATCGCTATTTTAAACACATCAGTTGTTCCGGCTACATTTTCTGGCATGTGATCTTCGATCGCTTTTAAACAATTTGTGCCTTGCCTCTGAAGCGTTTTCTTCAAGACTGCCCACAGGAATCATTCATTATTTGGGCTCCGTGCACTAAAATCAGTTGGTGTCAGTGGATACCATGAATATTTTTCCATAAATAAATCGTTCAAATTTTTCAGGCGCAATTGCGAGTTCACTTGAAATCGAAATGAAAATAACGTGTAATCGATGAAGAATTTCATGGTCAAAGTCAAGTATGTTTGCTAATGCAGTAGAACTTGCTAACGCTCGTCTTGCCGTATTTCCATCGTTTGTATTTCCATAACCATTTGACTTTGACACAATGAGATTCAATTTTGCCTTGAATTTTTTTTGTATGTCCTGTTTGCGTAATATCAATGCAGCTTTGTCCGAATCTTTTATTTGCCACTTCTTTATATGCATCCTGTAGGATACTTTTAAGACGAATTCTAAAAACCACGCATGTAGTGGGCTTACTCCATATTGAAGACTATCAGGTTTGGGCTTAAAAACTGTAGAGCTATAGTCGCATTCTTCCAAAAGCTGCTACAAGATTGGCAAGAATTAGTTCCAGTTATCGTATTTAAAATTTTACCAAAAAATTAATGTCATACGATTGTCAAACCTAATATTGATAGCCCGGTAGTTAAAGTTGTAAATTAAGCTTTGTAAATTCTCTATCTGCTTATCAAAATTTTCTGTTTCTTTTAGAATGAGTTCTGAGCCTTCTTTTACAAACTCTATCTTTAGGGGCCGACAAAATCGAACCGATTGTGGAGCCCAGCTACAACTTTACTGCTCAGAAAAGATTTCCTTGCTTAATTTTCTGACACTTTCTTCTTTTTATACCCTGTTCCCATTGAAAATGGGAAAAGGGGGATCATGAAGTTGTGCAAAAGTATGTAACAGGTAGAAGGAAGCATTTGCGACCCCATAAAGTATATATATTCTTGATCAGCATCAACAGCCGAGTCGATTTAGCCCTGTCCGTCTGCGTCCGTCTATCCGTCTGTCTGTCCGTATGAACGCGTGTTTCTCAGAGACTATAAGAGCTAGAGCCACAAATTTTTGCATGTATATAGGTGTATACTCGATTCAAACCGAGTTTGTTTCAGATTTGGACAATTCCTCCCCCTCCCCCCTTTAAGCGCAAAAAACTGTCAGCGCCACAATTTTTAAGATAGACCTTCCAAACTTTACATATATCAAGTAAGGCCCAATATCTATCTATTCTAAAAAGATCACTAAGATCGGACAATAAACACCGAAGTTATATACGAATCAAGGGAACAGGGTATTTTGTAGTCGGGGCACTCGACTGCAGCTCCCTTACTTGTTTAACTAGGATAGTTGACTTTGCGGTATTTATTTTGAGAACCCAGGTATGAAAGAAATTCTGTAAGGCATTTATCAAGTTTTGCATTTTTATGGTTTCTCCGCAAAGACCAGAATAAGTATCATCGGCAAATAACACAGTATGAAAAAATCAAACTTTTGGAAAATTCTGATTGAAGGGACTTCTGAAAGCATCACCTCATATCCAGTTCTTCAAATGTACGTTAGGCTCGCGTTCTATAGGTACTTTTGTACCAGCAACACAAAGCGATAACAGTTTTAACTTAATTGTTAATGGCTCAAGATAAAAATCTACAAAATTCAGGAAACACGGATGGGTTCATCGGGAACGTTATTTCAAAATAGCGCGTTAAGCGCAGAATTGGTTAAGATACCTCCAGAAAGGGGTCAAACCTAAATTTATGAATATCTTTAAAAGTGCACGGTAGAGTTTTATTAAAAACTAAATTTATTATGGCATTATGGGCTATTGCATATTCTTAAGAGATAATATTCGTCAGTTAAAAAACCATTTTAAGATTCACTCACGAACCACTTCATAAAGGTCATAAAGTAGAACGGAAAATAGACAATTTTCGACCGTTTTTGGCTTCACCAACGAAGCCTTGATTTACGGATTATGGGTATTTTCGTACAAGCAATTGCCTTAGAGTAATATTGACCTTTTGGTATCAGTGGCTTCACTAAAATTATGCAATTAATCTAATAAGTGATATTCTCCAGCAAGGTGTTAAATTTCCGTTGTAAATGTCTTTAATGGACAATCCGTGATGTGATAAGAGGCATTGAACTGAACTATTGCAGTGATAATGGTAATGATAATGAAGCAATTTACTCATCAAAATAATTGCATAATTTTGGAAAGGTGTTAATTCCCTCATTGGTCAATGTTGCTCTAAGGAACGATTTCTCAATGAAAGGTTAGTCATCGGCTGGTTGATCGGCTGGTTAGCCGAATTTGAGTGTCTCATGCTGTGTGGCGTAAAGGATGAACAAACTTAACCGCAGCTCAAGCACTAGTTAAAGTTAGCCGCGACTTTTTCGCAAAAAAATTATCAGCAACATATATTAGTATTAAAAAATCCATAACAAAAATACATATTTTGTTGACATTGTCTGGTTAAACTACTGCAGCGATATGAAATTTTCTATTATGGATGAAATGGTTTTAAGAAAGCCACATGTCTTAACCGCTGATCATTGTGAGGAACAAATTTGACCGGCGGTTGGCTAAACGAACCATTGAGAAATCGGGCCTAAGTCAATTGCTAGTACAAAAATGACTATAGTCCGCGAACCCATGATTCGTTGGAGAAACTAAAAACGCAGTAATACGTGAATGCCACTCAGGAGATAATTCAACAAAAGATTAAGGTAGACCGACATCTAAAGAGGGCATAGGCAACCTTGCTTAACACTCGACTCCGCAGGAAACCAATTTGACTTAATACTTTAGTGGTTTAGCTTTTCTTTCCTTTGGATATAAACTCGAGAATAAAGTCAAAAATTCTGTGACAAATTCATCTGCAATGAACCCAAGTTAAAACTAAAACAGCCGGTCCGCAAATCGAACCTTATATTTGAAGACGCAGAATTTTAGAGGTTTGAAATAGAGATCGAAGTAGTTTTTAAGTGACGAACCCTCTTATTATTTAACAAAAAAATATATTTCTAGGATAGCAACATTCTAATAACTTTGAATTTGAAGTAGGTTTCAATTTTTTCTTAGTGTAGCGGCTGGAACTTTGGTTGATGAAGCTAAGCATTGCCTGATGGTGCCTCTGCTGCTGCTGTTGCTGTCCAGCGGCGGATGCGAAATGGCAACGCGACACAAAACACAAACGCACATACGAGAAAAGCGCGCAGGAAATGGCAGGGAAATGCCTTTTTTTTGCAATTGTAGGTGGGAGTGAGTGGGCGAATGGAACGGCAAATGTCAAGAGGGCAACAGGACGCAAGCATCAGAGGTGGCCCAGATGTGTGTGTGTGAGTGTTGCAGAGATTTTGGGAATTTTAAATGATAATGATGGACTAGCCTAGGCAGCCAGTAACGAGAATAGAAGGGGAAGGCCTCCAATTGGATTCCTGATTAAACTGTTGACAAAGGAGACGTGATTTCGAAAACTAGTCTTAAATTTTAAAGTCGTTTACAAAACTGTGCTCTATAATGGTGGATTTTTTACGTCTCGTATCAGAAATCGAGTCTATCCATCGAGGATTCAGCTCTTTCAACAAAAAATTCCCTAAAAAATTACAAAAATATTTTTTGACTCAATGAGTCTCAAGCACAGTAAATGGCATTTCTTTAATTCACAGATTAAAAATTATATAAAATGCTTATCTGAGCAGTTGGTTACTTAAATATCATTAACATTAACCTTTCCCCATATAAAGAAATGAAGCATAATATTGTCATTTAGACCCAAAACATTCAGCAGACTTAACACTCTTTGAATACTATTGCCACATAAATCCTAATTAAGCTTTGTACCCAAAAACCGAAATCACAGTTTTACCTTGAATCTACTACAACAAAAAAAGTGTCCTTATAAACCTCGATCTCTGCCAAACAATGCACCCTCTGCTCTCGTTTTCCTTTTCCCCCCATTTCCAACCCAATTGAGCCTGGGTTCATTTGGGGAAAAAACTGTCTTAACTGCCAATTTACGTAAAAATGCTGGAAGCAGATGCAAAGGACTGATTTTTCATCCATCCTCCTCTGCTCATTTGCTTTGGCACCTCGAACAGCTGGAGCCCCTAGTTTTAAGCATAACGAATTGGATTCTCATGCCAATCGATAAATATTTGCCTATGGAATGGGCACAAACGAGGGCGACCAGGTGAGAACCTAATGTAGGCTAAGTGGCTGGACATGTGAGTACTTTGGTCAATACCAAATGACAGACTCACACCAACCCACCCCCGCCCCCACAAAAAAAAAAAAAACAACAAAAAATCGCTTCAGTTCTGCCAACTTTTTCAAATAGAATTCAAATCTCTTAAGTCCGCATACATGACAGTTTCTCTCTTATTTATTTTGTGCTCCTTCGAATCTTTCCTTTGGATTTCATCTTTTAAGCTTTCACTCCGATGTGTGTGTGTGTGGTCTGAGTTCTTGAGGTGATTTTGATTGAGTGCGATTTGTACTTTGTGTTGCCTACGTGTTTTGGTTTTTTAAATAATATTTACCTCTTGTATCGGCTCTATGCGGATTACGCTCTGAGTTAGTGTGTGTCTAGGATTTATTGTTGTCTTTGGCTTCTGATTGCCGGGGACGACTTTCACTTTTAGTAGCAGCTAGCAATGGATATTTTTCTTGATACTATTTGTTCGTTTGCAATTTCCTTCTAGTGCGAACGAGTTGTACATACTTTTGCTCCTCTCCTTAAGCATATTTACTTAGCCGGAGGTAGGAAATGGATTTATTATTTGCAAGGTAGAAAGGGAGTGGGAAAAAATTGATTTGTGAAAAGTGATGTGAATTGAATCACTGGGAAAATATTTCATTTAATGAAATATTATTTTATTTCTAGTTCAACATTTCTGGGCTATGCCTTCTAAGTAACTAACATAGCACGGTGTGATAGTCAAAAAACTTCTGGGATGCGACTTGGTGTAGGTTGTAGATATAGTTAAATGTAACATTGTGGCATACCTCAAATTTTTCTTGCACGTCAAAACTTTGTATAACGGTTAAAAAACCGTATTTTCGAAGTAGATATAGCTAAAAAATCATAAGTCTTAAACTATGCATCCTATGATAGTTTTACATTGCCATTTCGGATTGAAATTGTGGTTGCAGCTGAAAGCAGCGCTGCTACTGCGATGCAGCTGAGAAGTTTCTTTTGTTTATATCTTGACTATCGTTCTTCAGCTTCCATTTACTAACGCCTGCATTGTAATATAAGCACTAAGCGCTTTCATAAATACTCATAAGGTTATTTTTCAAATTTCGCGATTTTTGGACTTTAGAAACCTTCGCGGCCAAGCGTTGACCAACCATTGACCAAAATTTCATCGCAAACAAATGAACGGTATAGTTTTGGAATTTTCGCGGTTTTTGGACTATTTCCCACACATTTCTTTAAATCAGAATCCTTCGCGGACAAACATTCTCCAAAGTTTCATAACAATCGAACATTTAGCAAATTTCGCGGTTTCTTCTACTTGAAAATCTTCCCAAGCAAGCGTCCATCAATTTCCCAAAGGGTTAGCGAAAACGTAAATTTTGCAACTTTCGCGGTTTTGGGACCGTTTTCCGCAAATTTTTTCATCTTAGAACCTTCCCGGGCAATCGTTCAACCATTCCCAAATATCCATTCCAATCGGATGAACGGTGCAATTTTGCAAATTTCGCGGTTTTTGGGCCATTTTCCGACCATTTCTTCTATTTGGAAACCTTCGCGGGCAAGCGTCGAACCATCCCCCAAAGTTTTACCGATACCGTAAAATTTGTAATTTTCGCGGTTTTTGGACCATTTTCCGCAAGTTTCTTCAACTTATAAACCCTCCTGGGCAAGCGTTCAATTCATTCCCCAAAGTTTTATTGCAATCTTATGAACTGTATATTTTTCAAATTTCGTTGTTTTTGGACCAATACACAGACATGAGACATAGCCTATGACACTTTCCTGATCGCCATGAACTTACTGTGAAAAATTCGTGAAGATCGGTTCAGCGGTTTAGACTCCCATAAGGGACAAACATACAAACATATAAACATACAAACATACTTTCACTTTTATATAGATGTATACGAGGTTTGTTCAAAAAGTATCGCGAATTTTGAATTTTCGCGGGTTACGTATATTCGAATTTCGATTTTTTTGTGGCGTTATGTTGGTACTCATGTCTCTCACTTATGCTGACAAGCTCGGCCATTTTGAATGTTCACTTAATTGTTGACAGCTGCTTTGCTTGCACGTGTTTGGGATCGTCTTCGATTTTTACCTATTCAAAAAAATGGATCAAAGAACCTGTATCAAATTTTGTGTGAAAAACGAAATTAAGTGCGCGGATGCATTCCGAATGTTGACTGTGGCATACGGAGAAGCTACCTTGGACCGAAGCAACGTTTATCGGTGGTACAAAATGTTCTCAGAAGGCCGAGAAGATGTGAACGACGAAGAGCGTGCCGGACGCCCGAGCACTTCAACAACAGACGAAAAAATTAATGAAGTGGAGAAAATGGTATTGGCCAATCGTCGAATCACCGTTAGAGAAGTTGCTGAGGACCTAAACATATCGATTGGCTCGTGCCATTCGATTTTTATCAATGATTTGGGCATGAGACGGGTCGCCGCGAAATTCGTACCAAAATTGCTCAACTGCGACCAAAAACAGCATCGCATGAACATTGCTAATGAGATGTTAAACTCTGTCCGCGACGACCCAAATTTGCTCCAGAGGGACATAACTGGTGACGAATCGTGGGTTTATGGTTATGACGTGGAAACCAAAGCTCAATCATCTCAATGGAAGCTGCCGCACGAACCAAGACCGAAAAAAGCGCGCCAAGTTCGGTCGAATGTGAAAGTTTTGCTGACAGTTTTCTTCGATTGCAGGGGCGTGGTGCATCATGAGTTCTTGCCACAGGGAAGAACGGTCAATAAGGAATATTACCTGCAAGTTATGCGCAATTTGCGCGAAGCAATCCGCCAGAAACGCCCGGATTTGTGGAAGAACAAAAATTGGCTTTTGCACCACGATAACGCCCCTGCTCACACATCGTTGCTTGTGCGCGACTTTTTGGCCAAAAACAACACACTAATGATGCCGCAGCCACCGTATTCCCCAGATCTGGCCCCCTGTGACTTTTTCTTGTTCCCTAAACTGAAGAGGCCCATGAAAGGACGACGTTACGCTACGCTTGACGAGATAAAGACGGCATCGAAGGAGGAGCTGAACAAGATAAAAAAAAAATGATTTTTTGAAGTGCTTCGAAGATTGGAAAACCCGTTGGCACAAGTGTATAATATCTCATGGGGATTACTTTGAAGGGGACAAAATAGATATTCATGAATAAATAAATTATTTTTGAAAAAACACAAAATTCGCGATTTGTTTTGAACACACCTCGTATTCTGCCATGTTGTAGTCGAAAACAGTCGGCAAACATATTTTCTTATCTTAACCAATAAAAATTAAGTTTATAATGATTTCAATCTGAACATAATGTCCTTTGTTATTATGGAGTAATAACTTTTCTCGTTCCTTAAAGAAGATGACAAGGTAAACAAACATTTGGGAGCTTTCTATAAATTTATTCGAGCTAGATTGCTCATAGGTAGGGTACGTTGGGACGCGATAGGCTACTTCTTTTATCTTAGTAGTCTCAGCATATGTCTAACTAATTGCTTAAAGGTTGTCCGACATCGAACTTATTCTCTATTAATCTATCCTTTTTTTATTTTAATGGCCGGAATTCCTATTATTTTATTTATGTTACCATGGGTACTACACAGCGGCTTCAACGAACCCACCCACAGGCTGTTTTTGTTGGTCGTTTTTAGGAATCCAACCGAAGCTCTCTGGTAGGGGAAAATGCTCATGGGTACCAAACTGGTTCTAAAAGTGAATCAGCCAGTTTGTTCATTACATATGCCACAAAAATCTATTTAACTATACCTACAACCTACGCTATTTCCCATCCCAGAAGTTTTGTTTTGATTTTTTTTCACACTGTGTAATCATTTCAAAACCAATTTTTTGACTTAGAGCAGGGAAAAATGCACTGAATGCAGATAATCTTTTAATAATTTACTAGGCTTCCGAAAAGTCAGACACTTCGCCGTAACTTTAAAATTTTGAGTGAAACTATTCTGAGTTTTAAACACACTAGTTGATTTGCTACTAAACATGGGCCGAATCAATACCTTTACATCAAAAATTTTCCAACATTTACCCTTGCTAAATTTAGGTTATAGAAATCAGCCGCTATAAATAGTCACGATTTGGCTAACTGCTTATTCTTCAATTTTTTCTAAACCGGTCACACTTGGCCTGCCACACCCCAGCTTTCTGAATCGCCTTACACCTTTAGAAAATTCCCCATTCTGAGCCAAAATAGTTTCTCAAGTTCAATGCACAAGAGGCCAATGTACTTTTGGCACCGAGTCTGCAAATTATCCGATCGAACTAGCAGAGACTACGCAGACCATAACTATGCCATAAACTAAACACATTAGCGCGAGGTAGGCACACATCCATATCTAAAAGTAATCTGTAAAAAAGACTACTTAATGCTAAATCGATCATGAAAGCGGGGCCAAGTAAACGCAAAACATAAACATAAACTCGGTCAAAGAGTTTTTGTGCCATGGATGGAGGAACATAACACAGAGCGAACCATTTTACGATTGCAATAAACTTTGGAAATTGATTTACGAGGTGATAGAACAAAATAAATGAAATCAAATATACAGTTAAATTAGATCAACTGTGAAATTAGCACCTGACCCCATGATTTGGCGAAATTGAAGTGAAATGTGTCATAAACCTTCAAAAGGGATTGCGGATTGATACTTGGTATATAAGCTGGTTGATGGCGGTGTAGAGAGCACAGTCACCCACTGAAGCTTCTCCAGTGATATTGAAAATGTTTAAGCTGAGTTTTTTGATATTTGCTGCCTGCCTGTTGGGCTTAAGTCTGGCCCAGAGCACGAGATCCGGCAGTGTTAGAAGCTGTGAGTAAAATTGGCGAAATATTTATAAAATTCAAGGATAATTGTTTTATTTTTACTTCTAGCAATCTCGAAACTTGTACCACGCTTTCTGTTTCGTCAGGGCGATAATCAAAGCAGCAAGCAGCAACCTGTGATAATTGTGCAACCCAACCAGGACTCCGGACATCATCATCATCCTCATCCACCGTACGGTTACCCACCCTTCTATCCACCCTTCTATCCACCACCACCTAATCGTCCACCTTTCACCTTCCCTGGCATGGAATATTTGAGTAACTGGGGCTCTGGCGGTGGAGCCACCTACCTTATTGTTAATCCCAACAATATGCAGGGCATCAATTTGACCAGTGGCGGCAGCAGCGGCAACGCAACTCGACGCAGCCTTCAGACACCCTCGATTCTGGATCTTTTGCAAGGTCTGAATCTGAGCGAATTAGCCGACAACTTTAATGATGATTCGGAGGTGATCAATGCTGCCGACGAGGGCGATGTTGAGGTAGTAGCTAGCCACCAGCCAGTCCCTGCCAACGATGAAAACCAGGATCAGGATGATCAGGATGCCATTAGTGATGAAGATTTCGCCATGCTTGAACGTCAGGCCAAGCGCGGCTTAAATCCCAAACAATTAATTTCCTTCCTCATGCAGGACAAGCGCCGCAGACGCATGCAGGAAGTCCTGGCTGGCATCTATATGAGGAACTACAATCTAAACAGAAAGTGAACTATGTAAATGGCAAATAAATTGAAATTATGCGAGCAAAAAAAAAGCTCCACTCGCACCCAAGCACCCAAAAAGTTTCCATTTCTCTTCTCTCTATTTGTCTTCATTATGGGATACACTTTATCATAGTTCCCCGGAGAAATCTAAGCCGAGTTGTTTCGCCTTGTCTCAGCAGTTTTTAGACTTTTCTGTTTGCTCCTGTTCCTCCTGCCATTGTTACGACTATTCGGAGCACTAAAATAATCTGCAACTGCAGTTGAAATATTTATTTGCAATTCCCCGAACTAACGTGTGCTCGTCCTGGCTCTAGCTGCTAGTTCTGGGATACAAAAAAATTTTACCACACGGTAGGAAAATGGGAGCCGGTGGACTTGGACAGTAGTAAAAGTTGTGCGTGATGTGGAGCGGCAGCAGCAGCTGCAGTTATTGTTTTAGGCGAATAAAAAACTTTTGCAATGAGCAGAGATTTGTTAGTTTAAAACGAAATTGTATTTAATAAAGACAGAGTTGACGCTACGGAGAAAATGGAGCTTTAAATCAAAGTAGAAATTGTGCAATCTTTTAACGATTCTCCAGGTATTTCATCTAATTGAACCCTCCTGGTGCGGATGGGCTCAGATAAGAAAAGAGGTATACAACTGTGTGAAGCCATGCCCATCGCAGTGTAAATGTGTGTAAAACAGTTGGTTCTAATTATTTTACTTGCATATAATTAGCCATCCGATCCGGGCAATTTCGACAACTACTAAAACAATGTTGTGTGCTCTGGCTTATTCTACTGTCAACAAACAAACAAAAACCAATAGAACGACCACCTAGTCTGCCCCCATTTTCAACATTTTTTAGACGGTAAAAGTCATTTGTGCTCAACCATAATGAAGAATCTTCATTATTCGCGGTGCATCGAAGGACATTTTTCTTAAATTTATTGTGCAAAGGGACCTACACTAGGCAGCTCCCTTTGATTCTAGGGGTAAGTCGTTTAAAACTAGTAACTTGTTTGTTTTTTAGACATTTGACGAAAAGCACATGCTTAAATTTGGCGCAAAAAGAGCAAATTTTTAAATTCATTTATTGCATGATAATTCTTCATAATTCGTGGTCCATCGAAGTTTTTTTCTTGGAGTTTCTTGAACAATTACCAAAATGTTGAACAACTCCAAAAATTTTGAAGATATGCTCATATTCTCCTATATATGTGCAGTATCCTAGTGCAGTGTTCCCCAGCCATCATGCCCCAGGGGGCCGCAAACACTCGGCAAATCACATCGATTGCTTGCACCACTGAGTGTCAGAGAGAGGAAGAGAGCATCTATTCTTGGGGAACCCTGGTCTAGTGCAGCGATGTTCAAGAAGAGCGAGGGTAAAAAGTGAGAGTGTATTGGTGTGCGATATCATAGCGACACAGCCTAGTTTTGAACTGCCCTGCTCAACGTCTGGGCATCGAATGCAAGCAAAGAAACCGCTGCTTACGCTCATTTGCCCGACTTCGGCATGCGCTCGGCTCGTGTGCGTGTAAATAGCCGATTGCGCTCGGCCCCTGGGGGCTATGGAGGAACATCGCTGGTCTAGTGCATGTGGCCAATATCTATAATCCTGAAATTTTCATATTGGACCCTGGTTCGGTTTTCGAGGCGATTTTTGTGCAAACGTTAACATTTTGGATTCAATATAATAACCCTGTATAGAAGGTGAATAAAATGTCTACGGTTACTAGATCTGGTATAAAAAAAATCGAATTCCTTTGGGCAACTGAAACCGATTGCTCAATGCCAAGTGAATTCAATTCGAGAGAAAACTACAACGAGATCTAGTAACCACAGAGTGTCTTGTTACTTACATAAAAATTAATACAACTTAAACGATAAACATTAACGTTTACACGAAAATCGAGTCGATCAAGAATATATACTCGTATATATTATGTGATCGAAGAAGGTTCCTTCTTTGCGTTCCAAACTTCTGGGCAAAATTATAATACACTTTTCTAGTGTATAATGATGAGTTGATTTTTTTGTGACTCTAATTGAGAGTTTGATTTTGAGATTTTTTGATTTGCTTCAAAGAAATGTTTCAAAGGCTAAACTAAAACATCAACTTTGCTAAAGAAATTAAAGCAAAATTCGAAATAGCTTCTAAAATATGGAGTTACAAATTCCAATCAGGGGCTATTTACCAGACCAAACCCAGCCAAGGTTTTCATACCGCAATAATATCCTTTCAGAATTTGATCGCCTCGAAGAATTTGAAGTTCAGAAGACTTGAACGGGATAATGTTATGAATTCAGACAATTTTGTTCCAGGTAAATTAAATAAAGATAAACTTACACACAAATCAAATTTTTATTAGCAAGATTCAAATCCGAAGGGACAGCTTACCTGCAAGATAGAAATAAAAAATTGATTCATTAATTAATTTTGATTTAAAGTGCTTAAGCATAATTTTCCTTGCAACCAGCAATTGTTTATAACTAGATTTTTTTCCACCTTTCAGCCATTTACAACGACATTGTATAGCTTATGCTTGCCACACATTGCGAACATCACTAAAAAAATATTGAGTGACTTCATTAGAAACTTTAATAGCTTTATAATATAATTTTTTTGTATACAGCAAAAGTAGATCGAGATCTGGTTGATCTACAGAAACTAATAAATAAATTGCTTTATAAAGGAATTTTTTCGAACCAAGTATTCAAGACAACCGTCGAGTGTAAAGCAACGGGTAGTGTGTGTGCCTGATGTGCAAGAGGTCGTGGGTTCGATCCCGTTTCGGCTCATCTAATGAAAAGGTTTATTCTTTAAAAACTTACTCACCCTGTCGCCTTCACTAGCTATTGGCGAAAGCTTTGAAGTAACTAGCCATGGAAAAGCTTATCAAACTTTGCATTTCGGATTCGGCGTTAAACATTAGTCACCTTTCTCTTGTATGAAAATGAAAAGCATACAAGCCAATAGACTGAGAAAAGTTTGCCCTTGGCCCTTTGGGCTGTTGTTCTTCTTCTTCTAGTTCCGATCAATTGTGGGGCATACGGCATCAACCACTCCTCTCCTCCAGCGAACTCTGTTGTTGGCCGTCGCTTTCAGTTCTCCCCAACTTTTCCCGATGCTTTGCGCCTCTCTACCGACAGTCCTCCTCCACGTGAACGCCCGACTCCGTCCAACGGGTTCCATTCCATTGCCTTTCTTGCGATGTTGTTCTCGCTTTTTCGCAATGTATGTCCTTTCCAGCTGTTTTTTTAAGGCCAAGCTTTTATTTAATTTTATTTTTTAGTATCTAAGAATTGGCTTTAAAAAAAATTGATTTGCTTAATACACCTAGCAAAACATGCCTTGCTCAATCTAAAGTCGAATTTCAGATATAACAGGGTGGGTCATTTAAACCTTTGGCATCTGACAGCCCAATAACTTTTTAATTTGTTTACCGATCGACAAATAAAAGCCGCAGTTGAATGCGATGGTCTAAGCTAATTTAAACCTCACGCCCCACAACGCCCAGTTATCGTGTAGCTTTTCAGACAAAACATATTCTCAATTGTGACAAAAATTATCTTGACCGAAATTGCTAATTTTTCTTTGAATTTGGCCATGAATATACAAAATTGTCAATTCTCTGGCAATAAGGCATAATAACATAGCTCGAGTTATATCAAAAGTGAAATATTATTACCAATGTATTCCTCGGACTTAACCCAATACTATGTCAAATTTTCAGACCAATCGGATGACTGGTTACAAAGATATGACGGAAATTCATATCAGAATAAGTTTTGAAAAGTCCAAATAACTAACGGTCTGTAAGTCCAAATAATAAACTAACGGCATGCTTTTGTCTAAAAAACCTTCAAGCTACATGGTGGGCCAAAAGAAGTCACCGGGCCAAAAGGAGTCACCCTATTGGAAGATGCTCTTATTTTTACAAATAGCCGCCAAAATATAAAGAGGTAAAAATTATATATATTCTACATCTGTCTAGTCCACAAATGTCAAAACAGATCTGACTTTGGCGGCTATTTGTAAAAATATGAGCATCTTTCAATAGGGTGACTTCTTTTGGCCCCTGTGACTTCTTTTGGCCGACCTTGTATAACGCTTCCAGTCTGTTAAACATTTTCTCTTTACAACCAATCACATTTCCATTAAAAGTTAAGAATTGCTCTCCTGAAAAATCAATAAAACAAACTTGTGCTGTCTTGCCTTATTACCAGAGAATTACATAATGATTGCTCAAAACTATTTGTACGAAAAATATCAATTTCAGCTCTTTTATCTTATCCATCATAGGATGCCTATGATTTTCAGAGTATCATCAATTTTTGCAAATTTTTGTAATGTGACAAGAACAGCCGTTATTTCACAAGCTATTGGCGTTAGCAGCGAATCTTTAATTCTCTTAGGATTCGACAGCAAAATCTTGGACGACTGGCAGACTTCTACATGGATCGGGATTGAATTTAAGCCGTTTTGTACTCATTATTTCAAAAATGCTTAAGTTAGGTACGAAACATTCTAAAATCGGAAAAGACCGTTTATATTATTGATATGAGAACAAACTTTCATGAATCAAATACTTTGCGAACTTACAGCTTAATAAAAAATGTAAAAAAAGACTGTTTTTAATTCAATTACAAAATATCTTGGGATAGATATACGAGGTGTGTTCAAAAAGTATCGCGAATTTTGAATTTTCGGTTACGTATATTCGAATTTCGATTTTTTTGTGGCGTTATGTTGGTACTCATGTCTCTCACTTATGCCGACAAGCTCGGCCATATTGAATGTTCACTTAATTGTTGACAGCTGCTTTGCTTGCACGTGTTTGGGATCGTCTTCGATTTTTACCTATTCAAAAAAATGGATCAAAGAACCTGTATCAAATTTTGTGTGAAAAACGAAATTAAGTGCGCGGATGCATTCCGAATGTTGACTGTGGCATACGGAGAAGCTACCTTGGACCGAAGCAACGTTTATCGGTGGTACAAAATGTTCTCAGAAGGCCGAGAAGATGTGAACGACGAAGAGCGTGCCGGACGCCCGAGCACTTCAACGACAGACGAAAAAAATTAATGAAGTGGAGAAAATGGTATTGGCCAATCGTCGAATCACCGTTAGAGAAGTTGCTGAGGACCTAAACATATCGATTGGCTCGTGCCATTCGATTTTCATCAATGATTTGGGCATGAGACGGGTCGCCGCGAAATTCGTACCAAAATTGCTCAATTGCGACCAAAAACAGCATCGCATGAACATTGCTAATGAGATGTTAAACTCTGTCCGCGACGACCCAAATTTGCTCCAGAGGGTCATAACTGGTGACGAATCGTGGGTTTATGGTTATGACGTGGAAACCAAAGCTCAATCATCTCAATGGAAGCTGCCGCACGAACCAAGACCGAAAAAAGCGCGCCAAGTTCGGTCGAATGTGAAAGTTTTGTTGACAGTTTTCTTCGATTGCAGGGGCGTGGTGCATCATGAGTTCTTGCCACAGGGAAGAACGGTCAATAAGGAATATTACCTGCAAGTTATGCGCAATTCGCGCGAAGCAATCCGCCAGAAACGCCCGGATTTGTGGAAGAACAAAAATTGGCTTTTGCACCACGATAACGCCCCTGCTCACACATCGTTGCTTGTGCGCGACTTTTTGGCCAAAAACAACACACTAATGATGCCGCAGCCACCGTATTCCCCAGATCTGGCCCCCTGTGACCTTTTTCTTGTTCCCTAAACTGAAGAGGCCCATGAAAGGACGACGTTACGCTACGCTTGACGAGATAAAGACGGCATCGAAGGAGGAGCTGAACAAGATAAAAAAAAATGATTTTTTGAAGTGCTTCGAAGATTGGAAAACCCGTTGGCACAAGTGTATAATATCTCATGGGGATTACTTTGAAGGGGACAAAATAGATATTCATGAATAAATAAATAATTTTTGAAAAAACACAAAATTCGCGATACTTTTTGAACACACCTCGTATTCTACATCTGTCTAGTCCACAAATGTCAAAACAGATCTGACTTTGGCGGCTAGTTGTAAAAATAAGAGCATCTTCCAATAGGGTGACTTATTTTGGGGCCGGTATAGTTTTTAAAATTTCGCGGTTTTATGACCATTTCCGGCAAGCGTACAGCCATTCCTCAAAGCTTCATCAAAATCAAACATTTTGCAAATTTCGCGGTTCTTGGACCATTTTCCGCCCATATCTTCTACTTGGAAACCTTTCCGGGCAAGTGTCGAACCACTATCCAAAGAATTACCGAAACTATTTTCTGCAAATTTTTTCAACTTAGAAACCCTCCCGAGCAAGCGTTCAATTCATTTCCCAATGTTTGATTGCAATCGGATGAACGGTATATTTTGCGATTTTTGGAACTTAGAAACCTTCGCGGCCAAGCGTCTAACCATTGACCAAAATATCATCACAATCGGATGAACGGTACAGTTTTGGAATTATCGCAGTTTTTGGACTATTTCCCGCCTATTTCTTCAAATCAGAATCTTTCACGAGCAAGCGTCCAAACATTCTTGCAAATTTCGCGGTTTCTTCTACTTGGAAACCTTCCTGGGCAAGCGTCGATCAATTTCCCAAAGTTTTAGCGAAAACTTTAATTTTGCAATTTTCGTGGTTTTTGGACCGTTTTCCGCAAATTTTTTCAACTTAAAAACCTTCCCGGGCAAGCGTACAGCCATTTCCAAATTTTCATTGCAATCGGATGAACGGCATAATTTTGCAAATTTCGCGGTTTTTGGACCATTTCACAGACATGAGACATAGCCTATGACACTTTCCTGATCGACATGAACTTACTATGAAAAATTCGTGAAGATCGGTTCAGCGGTTTAGACGCCCATAAGGGACAAACATACAAACATACTTTCACTTTTATATAGATGTATAGATATCCTGAAACAGCACCTTAAATAAGAATTTTATACAAGTACTTTCGTACTTACCGCACTATTGACACCGCTTGTACTTAATTCAAGTACAAAATTCTTGACTTTTTTCCTTGGTGAACATAGTTATTTGCTCCATAGGTTCCCAACATACAGTGTAGTCCTTTCAGTCACTAGCCTTTGTCGATTTACAAAAAAAATCATGTCTTTAAAATCTCCCACCTTGCCGGTCGGGAAAATTGAAGCCGAAAAATTCTTTTACCTCAGTAGTTTGGCCATTTTTATTGTTGCTCCTTTGGGCTTTGGTCTTGGGCCATGAAATAAGATAGAAAAGCAGCGAATGCTCAGACACAAAGTGGGAGACGAAACAGGGCAAAATGGCAGGTGCAAGCGCCGAAGGAGTCTGGTACTATATTTTTTGTACTCCTGCCTGTGTCTGAGGTCCTGCGGCGGCCCAACTTGTTTGAAATTTGACGTGTGTGTAGTTTGTTGGCCAGGAGCAGCAGCAGGAGGCAGACGGAGGAGCAGGACGTTAGCTGCACTTATTTTTGCAAATTTATATGCAAGCTGCTGTTGCAGCCAGGAAAAATGTTCGTTTCAATTTCGCTTTTTTTCTGGCTGCAGCAGCAGCAGCAGCAAATTGATGAATGTCTCGTTGCTGGGCCAAAAAGGAGGCCCAGGAACTTTAGTAAGATGAATGTTTCGGGCAGGCAAATGACAGGAGGAGTGCCTTTCATCTTGATTTTTGAGTTCATAATGACAAGGAGAAGCCTGAGTCTGAAGCTGGACTGTAATTGGTTAGCACCGAACTTTAAAGACCAAACCAGACGAGAGTGGAAAAAAGGGCCATCAAAGCGGCGGAGAGGAGCAGCATCCTTCTAGTCGTTCGGTCTCGGTTTGCAATTTTACAAATGGATTTGTTGTAATTTCTTTCTGCCACAGCACCTGATGCTCTCTCACACACACACACACACAGCCACACAGACAGAGCAAACAAAATGGAAGAGAAAACAACAAAATGCAAGGCGGAAGTGGAGAACAAACCGAAACGAAACGGCAGAGAAAACTTTTACACTTTACACATTTTCACATATGAAAATATTTTTTGCTAGTTTTTTATCACTGAAAACATTTATGGGATTTGTGTTTGCCAGACATGTTTGCATTTTGTATATGCGATATGTTTGAAAATCCCGTTTCTGCCATTTCGTGTGTAAAGCTGAAATAGTAAAAAAAAAAAAAAAAAAAAAGCAGAAGGACTCTTCATTCCGTTTGTCTATTTGCTCAGGTAAGCGCGTGTGGATGAGAGTTTGAGCTGTGGTTAGATTGTTGACGTATACCCAAGTGGGGGGAGCTATGCTTGGGCATAATTTTGAGATGAGATCAGAAACAATTTGATTTTATTTTAAATTTGACAACCACTAAGCTCAAAAGACAGTTTTTCCTATATTTCGATCTCTTTAATATAGGGAAGCCTTTTGACATTTATACAAATTTGTTTTTAGTTTGCTGTCTCGAAATCCAACACTTTTCCTACCCATCCTGGATGACAAATGAACACTTTGCGTGTCGTTTTTATTGCGCGCCTTTTCAGCAGCTGCAACTAAAAAAAGAAAAAAATTATAGTTGACTGAGCGCGCATATTCATTATGACCTTTCACCCCCCCCATAATGACCACCACTGACCATTATCCCGCGTCCACTATTCCACTGACCCTTCCCCTAAATCGTTTCTTTCTGCAACATTTTTCTGTTGTCGTCTGGTTTGGCTTTACAAATGACTTTCGTTCACGTTAGCGTCGCCAACTTAAGTCATAATTTTCCATCATAATTTTCTATTTTTGCAATTTATTATGTCCAAGTTGTGCTTTGTTGTTGCTGTTGTCGTTCTTGTTTTTCAGCTTGATTAGTTTTGTTTTCAGGCTAAGTTTGTGTATAAGCAAATTGAGGTTATGTTGACATTGTTTAGTGCTTTACTTTGGTTTTATTTCGCTTTGTCTCGAATTTGATGGATGTTTAGCAATCGATTGTTGATTGAGTGTTAAATGTGGCAGTTTGAGATAAGAAATTATAGTTGGTAGGCATTTAGGGGTGGGTAATTTCTTCTTCACGAAAGTGGAATTTCCACAGAAAACTAAAATAGAAAACAAAATGCGTTCACAACTGTCAGCTAAAACACCTGCAACGTAAATGGTGAGGTGGACTTTTGTAGGCTGCTCCGATTACATACACCATCGATTCCACTTGGTAAGTATTTTCCTGCTTTGAAGTGAGCGCCTTTTTTTTGCTATTTTTACCCAGCAGGTGGCTGCCCTCTGAAGTGGTCCGCCTTCGTCATAATTTTTGCCAAAGAAAACGTGACCAAAGCTGACAAAAGTCCTCCGTTCCACTTGAAACTGTCAATAAATCAATGAACATTTGTCATGCACACACGCTCCGATCCCAGAGAGAGAAGTTTCTGTCGATTTTACCTGTTGCGCAGGCGCCGCTTTGCTCCTTGCCCTAGACAATTGATTAGATTAACGACCCAAGATAAGCGAATGAACAACAACAACAACCACAACTGCTACAGTTTCTGAACAGACCGACTTTGTATGAGCGCACCATGGGCTAAAGTTTGTTATATTTTTTTTTTTTTGTGTGTTTTTTACACATTTTCGTAATAATACCGATTCGATCTCAAGATTACAGCACAGTCTCCAATTGTGCTCGGAGAACTTAAATTTGATTAGTGAATTTGCCATCGAATTGTATGTTTCCTTATAATGTACCTTTCCTGTATCTAATCGAGTTTCCCGAACAATTCCGACTATTTTCGCAGAATTTTTTTTAGTCAACCGGACTGCCAACTGTCGATCGATTCGTTAAGCATGACAGTACCATGGCCAAATGAATCTGCTGCAAGTGTAGCAATAAGGGAGAATGAAACTGTGACAAAACAAACCGCTGTTAATTTAAATTTATTAAATCTTGTTTTTTATTTATATAAACATTATCTGACGTTTGCTTTGTTCTCCACCCCCCATTAACGTCCATCTATGCGCTCATCACATCCAAAATAATTGTCAACAATATATTCCTGTGCTGTGCAACAGCTGTTTTTCGTTCCACACACGCTTTAGAAACGCCGTACATAGTGTGGATTTTGATCAAGTTGCGTGATACTCAACAAACGAAATCGAAAAGGCCTGTATCCAGCACTGCGGGAAATTCCTGCCAGGAATTTGTTATTTATTTTGAGTTTGTGGAACCCAAGTGAAATATTTTGGCCAAGTTTGAATTCAATTAAATTTAAGCAAAATAACGTTAAACCAACTGCGGTCTACCATTTTATTTCTTCTAGTGGATTATTATTGATTGAGCGGTCGGGTGTGATGACATTATACCTCGACATCAGCCACATTGGTCTCACAATTCGTACTAAATTATTGGGCCGATGGCTGAGCACGACTCTCCAGTGTGGCCCGAAAAGAAATAAGACTCAATGCTTGGTAGCTAATTAAATAAAGTCTATTATATTTGAATATAAGATAAGATCAAGATCTCAGCAGCCGGGTCAGAACCTTGGCAAAATGTATCTGCTGCATGTGTAGCGATAAGGGAGAATGAAACTATTGCAAAACAGAAACCGTTATTAATTATTTAAGAAAATTAAATCTTGTATTATATTTGTATAAACATTATCTGTCGTTTGCTTTGCTCTTCACCCCCCATTTGCCACCATCTATGCGCACATCAGATCCAAAATAATTGTCAATAATATATTCCAGTGCTGTGCAATTGCTGTTTTTCGTTCCACACTCGCTTTAGAAACGCCGCTATCGATACACCGCTATCTATACAAAGTGTGGATTCTGTTCAAGTTGTTGGATACACAACAAACGAAATCGTAAGCAGAAAATTCCTGGGCACAATTTTTTTAATATGAACTTTGGCTGGAATTTTTTGTTAGCGTTGCCAGGCTTTAATGTTTTGGCTTTAGGGTTAGATATACTAATTACTTTACCCAGTTGGCAAGAACTAATTTAAACTTTGATTGGTGAGTAGGAGCTGGCGAAAGAGTTGGAAATATGGAGATTCAATTTGGAAAGTGGTCGCTGCCTAGAGATTTGTGTCGATATGCCAAATGGATTCTAGGGCTATTGTGGGAGTCGCCAAAGACATGTCTATATGTGTTAACATGTTGTGGGTGCTGAAGTGGGTGGGGCACCACAATCGAATTGTGATTGTTTTGTAATAAATGGTATTCGTTCCTCGTTGTGCTGGGAGAGCCCCAAAGAGCTGTGCCAGCTATTAGGGTACCCTGTTATGATTGTGTGATCTGTAGGGTTGGAGAAGGAGTTTTTGGTTGGTTGAATGTAGGACAAACCATTGTCAGTGCTTCGATGCTTGGCATATCTTATAACCAGGAAGCTCATAAAAACATGAATAAGTTGTGAAATAAAAATATGGAAAAGAAATTTTTCAGAATGTAGTATTGTAAACACATAGTATGTGAATTTGTGAAAAATCGAAAAATTGAGATTATAGATATTTTACCACAAAATATGTATATCGAAACTGTACTTTTTTAATATCGTCATTAATATTGTGTGATATCTTTGAATGTCCGGCAAACCTAGTATTGAGTCAATACTAAGTATTAGAAGTAATCACAAAAAGTACTCGATACTGCATACTCGATACCAAGTACTCTTTACTCAGTACTTGACCACTGTCAAGCGCTTTACGACGACATCACAAAATTTGTCATGTCAGCGTGACGCATGACGCTAAACTAAAATTTTACTCCTACTGAAATCTTCCGTACCGAGACTAAAGATGTTTCACATCAAAAGATACTGTTCGAAGAAAATATTTAAGTTACTGATTTTTTAGAATAAAAAGCTTTACGCGACGCTGTCATGGGGTCGGGTCGATCCGCCGAACAACCCCGGCCACACCTCTTTGCTGTTGGCGCCAGCTTTGTAGTAATTAGCCATGAAAGCTTCCCAAACTGCCGTTCGGATTCGGCGTTAAACGGTAGGTCCCTTTCTCTTTTGCTAAAATTAGAAGCGCACAAGCCAAGAGATTGATTGAGAGAGGCTCGGCTTTGACCCTTTGGGGCTGTTTCATCTTGACAAGCTAATTTTTACTTACAGCAATAAGATGAATATGTAACTAGTTTCATTAGACTTTCTGCATAAGACATAGACTTCTTGCCCATAGTGCACTGGCCACTACAGTCAGACACATAAATCATGTTTGTTTATTAATATCTTTTTTTTGGGGTTTCCTTTATATTCTTGTTTTGTATATTTTTTTTGCGCGGCAGTTTGTTCTGTTAGTTTTCAAAATCGATTTACAAATTTATATGCCAGCTTGGAGTGAGTTTTATGTAGTCAATGCAGAATATTTTTATGATAGTTATGGGATCTGGTTGGAGTTTTTATTTTCGTTTCCTTTTTTATTGGCTTGTTTGGCATAAAAATTATGGTCACAGCGAAAAGGACAAGGCCATTAAAAGCATTTCGGTTTGGAGTTATGAAATTACCCATAAAAATAGTATACAAACTAATGCAATTGTTGGGGAATTATGTAAGTTGGCTGAAAGGGTAATTATAGTTTGAAAAACGGTTGAGTCTAGGACTTAAATTTATGAGGAGATTTATGTGTGCTGCTATCCTTTCTCCTAAACGTTTTGAATATGTTTGTGCAAGAACCTGCCTAACCAGCAGCCAGTCCAAGTGCAATTATGTAATTGGGAGTAAATTTAATTCCTATCGGACAACCCCTCACACTTCTTAACCCAAAAACATCCACATTGAAATCATTATAATTTGTTTTCTAAACCATTTGAAAGCAATCTCTTAAATACTCGCCTGGAAACTAAACAAAAAAAAATAATGTTAATTGAAAAACAACAAAAATACAAAAACAAACATAAATTTCAGCCACACACAGACATTTCTATCTATCTTCATACATAAATATTCATAGCGTGCGCAAAGCCCACTGACCACTTGAAAGAAAATCAGATAAACGAATTTGAATTGAATTTAGTTAGTCCAAGGAGGCAGCCGAAAAAATAACAAAATTATAATAATGCGTTACATATTGTGTGGGCCGAATCAGAGTTTCGTAGCGTAAAATTATGCACCAGTTTGTCTACTCTCGATAGATTTTCTTTCTTTGTTATTTTTTTATTTCTTTCATTAATTAACAAAGCACAAATTAGCGGAGCGTTCAATTCTGATGAAGGCAACCACCGATTTTAGAGGAAGAAAATTTCTCATCGCCACGAAAACCCCCTGCGGTGTAGCATATGAAAATTGTTTAATAAATTAATTACCTCAGATAAAATCATTTAAGTAGCTGCTGCTGCCTGTTTGTTGTGTGGGATTTTTTTTCTAGCTAAAAATATATATTTTTAGATTCTAAGCTGAGCGGACAGAGTTCAAAGTTGAGTGCAGGTTTTGATTAGTCTGAGAGTGCGATGCGAGAGGGTATTATGGAATAGACAAGCAAGATGTGACGGTTCGGAGTTTATTCTAGTAATTTGGAAAATTGAATTAAATGAATCAATTGTAGTTTTACACAAATGCTTCCACTTTAAATTCAGTTGGACAAAATTCGTAACACAAACTATCTTCAAAACTGACGGAAATTGTATGCCAATATATGAGCAATTCCCAGAAAGAGTCCACCAAACAAAAGTTTTTGAAAATACTTTTTCTTTTAATGGAACTTAAGGTTAGATATTTAACTTTATAAATATATAATAAAAATAAGTTTTTCGATGATCATTCATACAAAAATTATTACCAAGCCCCACCCTGCCGCAGAGCTCTTAATGTCATACTAAAAATTTAAATTTTTTAGGTGCTCATATCATTACTTCAGTGTTACATTGACGGGCAGTCAGAGGCCATATTTTACTCAATCAATTTTCTTTTTGTAAAAAAGTTTTGTTGTACTATTTTGAAAAGATTGAAAACTGGTATGAAATGTCAGTAGCATGCGTTGTAGCGTGAGTCACGGAAAATAGGATTTCAATCAAAAGTTTTATTTGTAAGCAGAGCATAAAACCGAAAGAAATGGCGGTTTCGTTTGCGGTTATGGTCATCAAAATCAATTTGATTCGGTTACGGTTTCGGTTACTGTTATTTTATTTTATTTCGGTCCGGTTACGATTCGGTTACAAAATAATCATTTCGGTTACCGGTTTCAAACCGGTAAAAGATAAATTTTAGTTTTAAAAGAAAATTTCATTTGATTTGATGTTAATATTATAATTGAGTTTAAAGTTTTTGTGTCCAATTTGTTTCGTAATGGATTCAATATAAATTGAACACCAGAAAATAGTCGTTCGACACTTACTTGTGTACAAGAAACTGCTAGTACTACTTTCGATAACTCAAATAGTTCTGGGTATTTAAGAGAATTTCCATTCTTAGTCGCTGAAACATCGGCACTGGGTGCACCAGGCTGATGCTGTGTCTGTACCTTATACCAAATTTTTGAAACAGCCGTTTTGAAACATCAAATCTAGCAACCGGTTTAATTTATAGCTCCTTTATGCAATTTGCTGTAGCAAGAACTGCAGAATTCCGTTTACTTGGATACTTGGAGTCTTGGTGATGTTGTGGCACTAGCTCTGCTGCAATATTGGCTTCCCAAATATTTGACGAGGAATAACTGAAAATTGACCACAAGAATACCAAAGCCAAGTATGCGGTTATTTAGAAAAAGGCTTTGTTACGAGGGCCGTCCCAGGCCGACCTAGCACAGTAGTGTTGGAAAATGTTCACAAAAATTATTAAAAAGTGGAAGTACCGACTATTAAAAGCTTAAGTTTGAAGTTTGGTGCCTTTACCTTGCACAGTTTTTTTTTGGTCGATTTTAATAGAGAACGCTTGATATTGATTTGCAAACATGGACAAAATTGGTCATCGTTATGTGATACAATACTTTCATATAAAAGGTCTTAGTCCAACCAATATTGAAAAGGAGCTGGATTCTACCTTACGTAATTCTGCTCCCTCGTTTACAACAATAAAATATTGGGTGGCTGAGTTTAAGCGAGGTCGTTTGAGCTGCGAAGATGAACATCGTAATGGGCGTCCAAATGAGGTGACCACTTCAGAAATGGTGGCCAAAATTAAAAAATGTGTATTGAGTGACCGGCGATTGAAAGTTCGTGAGTTAGCTGAATGTGTAGGCATTTCAAAAAGTGCTGTACATCGCATATTGACCGAAAAATTGGACATGAAAAAGTTATGCGCAAGATGGGTGCCGCGTTTGCTGTTCCATCATGACAATGCGCCGGTTCACACCTCTGCCGTTGCAGTGGCTAAGATTAATGAATTAAAATTTGATTCGCCAAACTTAGCTCCCTCTGATTATTTCTTATTTCCAAACTTGAAAAAATGTCTCGGAGGAAAAAGATTTGACAACAATGAAGAGGTGGAGTCCAAAGTTAATGCCTATTTTGAAGAGCTTCACAGTTCTTATTATAAAAAAGGTATCGAAGCTATTGAACATCGCTGAGAAAAGTGTATCGACCTAAAAGGATCCTATTTTGAAAAAAAAAAAAATAAATTTTTGTGTTTTAGTAGTTGGTTCGGCTATTTCTGGGACCGCCCTCGTATATTGGGGAAACCAGAAACAAACTGATTTTGCCCTTACCATCCATAATCTAGGCGAATTTCGGAAATGAATACATACTTCATTTTGCTTAGCATTAAGTGCGACATTGTATCTGGGATCTAAGAATATGCCACATAAAAATTAATAATTTTCAAACAGATTACCTTCGCATGTTATTTTGGCTACGGTTTCGGTTTGATTCGGTTAAACCGATTAAAAATAACTGTTGCTGTTTCGGGCTTAATCCCTGTTTATAAGTTGTTTATAATTTTACTTAAACTTCATATCCTGCTTTTCAGTATAAATTAAATCAAAATTATACAACTAAACAAAAAAATCCAACGACTATAACATTCTCTGCACCTATGAAGTGATGCCCATCAGCGTTGCAACCGGTGCTGCCCATAATTGTTTGTTTTCCTTATAACTCGACAACCGTTCATCCGACTTACTTTACCATTCCTTTGGCGGATCGATAAATAATCCTGATTACTAAATATATCCAGAAGCAACGAATCTTCAATCTATAAAACTGTGGGAGATATGAAGTTTTTTCCAATTTGAGGGGGCGCGAGGGGGCGTGTCAAAAATTGAAAATAAACTTGATCTGCCTGCAAGTATAAGAAGTTTTTGTTCCATACTCGTCAAACCTCTATCTCTTACATCACTGAGATTTGTTTGTTCATACGGACAGACGGAAGACAGACAGACGGACGGACAGACGGACATGGCTAGATCCACTCGCTTGTTGATGCTGATCAAGAATATATATCCTTTATAGGGTCGCAAATGCTTCCTTCAGTCGGGCTTGACCGACTTTCTTACTTGTTTTTCATCGTTTAATGAAAATTTATTCAAAATCACATAAAACTCGTTTTACTTAGAAGTCGCAATTGTTTTGGTTCACGTATTGAACACACTCGTTCTCGAGAATAATTGAACGCATCCACTCAAACTAGACGGTTTATTGACAAGTGACATTTATGCTATATTGCATCATGCATCATGGAAAGGGGCTCGCTCAAAAATCCAAGTCCGGCCACAAGGCAACCAAGCTGTGCATGATCCAATTCGTCGAAATTCACTGCCCAATCAGAAAATCATGTCTCGTGAGATGAATATCAGCGAGAACAGCATGTAGCGTATCATTAATCGTGACTTGGGACTCAGTGCATACAAGAGACACACTGGCCACTTGGAAACAGCAGTATTAAAACATAAACGCATGACAAAGCAGTGCGTTGCCAGTGCGCGAACAATGCCCACATTCGAATTCAGTTTACTGACGATAAAATTTTTACCATAGAAGAATCGTTCAACAAACAGGACAATAAGTGTATGCTGTGTCATCAAAACAAGCGTCCGAACTCATTTCGAGAGTTCATAGAGGTCACCATCCGGCTAATGTGATGTTTTGGTGGGGTGACTATGATGGAGTCACCCAGCTTCATTTTTGTGAAAAGGAGTCAAAGCTTCGGCTAAAGTGTATCAATCCGACATTTTGCTTCTTAGCTGGACATTATTTGTCAACAAGACTCCGCTCTAGCTCACAAGGCAAAAAGACTCAAACATGGCTTAAAAACCATGTGCCGAACATTTTCCTACGGATAATTGGCCTGCTGGTAGCTCAGGCCTGAGTCCATTGGACTAAAAACTGTGGTCCGTACTCTGTAGTATGATATTTTCCCAATTTAAAACTGTTAATATCGATTTGCCGCCAGTTGAAACTTGATTATAAACGCTTTCTAAGGAATCTTTCACTCACAATGCAAAGGACCAGGACGATACAAGGTATTCAGCTAGTTATTCAAAGAATGGTAATTGTTCCAAATTTTTTTTATTACGAAATAACTGTAGTTAGATTTTTAATTACCCCAATAATTGTAGTGGCAATTGTAATGGTAATTTCGATGTACAGCTCTGGACGAAAGAAAGCAGGTAGTAGAGAAAGAAGTCGCCCCAAAAAAGTCTTTCCAAGGGACAAATTTGCAGACAAATTTACTAGCTTAGCAACCCCCTTTTATTCTATACTCTTGACAGAACTAATACACTGAACTAAATTTGTATCATCGCAAATGTACTTTCATTGGAGAGAACTCACAACCAAATCACTTGTCTCTCTTACTTAAAATACGTTAATCGAATAAGTATATCAATCTGAATGAAGTTGCCATTTTGAAGGGAACAGAAACTTTTGAGCTAAAATTCTCTTAATGATTTTTTTCATAATATAATAATTTTGCATCTACTTGATTAAAGTTTACCTAAAGAATTAAGAGACATGATCGAAGCCCGTATAGAGCATTTCCTAGTTCACATTTCTATTCCTATGCCTCTTCTCTGTTTCACCCATTCGGTAGGGTCTCCGTTTTGTGTGCCTTTCATATCAGTTTAGAAATCTAAGTCAATGGAAATTATATTTGATTAAATTGTTTCTTTTGCTTTCTGCTGAGCGAGGAGAACAATGTTGTCATCTTCATCTCTTGGTGTCTTCGTTAGTGTGTCATAAAGTAGCAGCAATTTTTTTCTCCCCATTTCTTTCTTTCTATTTTTTAATAGACAATCAGCCACAAACACTCACACACACACTCGAGAGCTGGCACTTGTTTTAAATTAATCTTCATTAGGGTCACTCAGACAATAACACAAAGTGAAGGAGGGTCGCATATATGTATATGTACGTATGTAAGCTGCAAGTTCACCACCCCCAACTCCCCCATACTGTGGCCAGACGCAAAACTTTGATTGAATTTTCATTAATTTTTGCGCGCTGCGGTCGCAACTTTTTGTGCGTCATAAATCATAAATCCTAGAGAATGTTGTCAACTTTTCACTTTTAATTAGTTTCGCCAACCTAGGGAAAATTTGGGTCACGTTTGGCTAGCATAAATCAAAAAATTCACTTGCGCAAATATTTGTGCGAAATTTTTGTTACCTAAAAGTATGCAACAGTGGCCAACAGCTGTGTGTGTGTGAGTGGGAGTTTGTGTGTGTGTTTGGCCTGCGGTTTGCTTTGCTTGCCGCATAATTTCGGCCGCTTTGACAGCATACAAAATGTTTGGCAAATGCGATTTAAATCACTCTCTCAAATTTAATTCAATCAAACGGAAAGAATTTTAGTTGCAGCTTTAAGCTACTTGTACCTTCAACTGTTACCCGTCTGGGCACACATAACATTCGAAACAGACGTCCCTGTCCTGTCTGCGGCCCCTACGCCCCCCTGGTTCCTGTGTGTGTCGAACTTATCCTGCAGACATGTAAATTATGTTGGTTTTTGGTCAGTTTGTGAATTCGCAAAGCCAGGCAGCTGGCAACAGACAGGACTCCACAGACTCTGCCGCCTGCTTTAAGCGTTTCTAATTTTTGACCATGTTTGCTTATGGTTTTTGTATTTCAAATAAAAATGTGGGCGGAGATGGAGAACAAAGGGGGTGGCAAAAAATATTTGCATATTGTTGCTGAAAGTTTTTAATTTCTGACTTTGCTTGGGCAAAATGCAGAAATGTTTAGTTAAACTTTTGCGTTTTTATTTTCAAAGAGTAAGAAAATTCAAGTTTCTTGATTGAAGCTTTGACTTGTAAAATCAGCTCTGTTGTTTCTGATTTTCTTTATTGAACTCAGTTTTTAGCCACCAATTTATTTAAAGGAAACATATAAATGTATAATAATCGCAGCTATTCCGGCGGCTAAAAACTTGTTGATGCTGATATCTAGGTGTACACTACAATGCCAAACTTAAGAATGTACAATATCCATTAGGCATATTTGCTAAAGCACACACAAACTTTGGAAAATATGATAAGATATGTTTTACTTTGAATCATTAACCGTAATCTATTTTCAGCCTTAGCGTTCTAAACTTAATGCAGAAAGTTCCACCAAAAAAAAACACTATCTAAAGTGGTTTATGAAATTTACACAACAACAAAGTAAGGCACTTTTATAGTACGCTTGTTGTATCTCAGTGATAATAACAGTATAATTAAAGTTATATTTGTTTTAAAATGTGAGCAACAATTTGAGGGTTCATTGACCAGTAGAAGATAAAAAATCGAGTCAAAGTACTCAAGACCAACTACAGTATACTCTGTACCTCCCACAGTTTCTGTTAAGGTGTGCGAAGTGCTGCCCTTTTCGGTGAGTGCTGCTCAGTATATATGTTCTTTTCTCTATAACTCGACTATCGTTCATCCGATCTGTAACATTTCTTCTATAAAAATAAGGAAGATATGACGTTTATCAATGGAGTGGCAAAAATTTAAAATAAACTGTATCTGATTGCAAGAATAAAAAGTTTTTGTACCAATCATGTCAAACCACTATCTTTTACCATCTCTGAGATTTGTGCGTTCTTACATGGCTATATCGACTTAGCTCTTAATGCTGATAAAGAATATGTATACTTTATATGGTTGGATATCCTTCCTGATACATACTTTTGCACTAACTTTTTAAATTCTTTGTACCTTTGTACAGAGTATAATAAAACAAGAGAGGAAAACTAACTGCCTCTGTAACGAAGTTTTAATTTACTTGAAACCGATCGTTCATATGGCAGCTTCAAGATATAGTCATTCGATTCAGGCGGTGTGCTATAAAATAAGGACTGTGCCAAATTTCAGCTCGATAGCTTCAAATCTGATGGACTAAGTAAAAGTAAAATTGGCTTGTCAAGATGACACAGCCCCAAGGGGCCAAAGCCGAGCCTCTCTCAATCTCTTGGCTTGTGCGCTTCTAATTTTAGCACAAGAGAAAGGTTTTGCATGGCTAATTACTACAAAACTGGTACCAACAGCAAGAGGTGTGGCCGGGTGTAAAGTTTTATTCAAAGAAAAAAACTTTTTCATTAGATGTTCCGAGGCGGGATCGAACCCACGACCTCATGCTCAGCGGTCGCGCACGCTAACCGCTGAGCCACCCAGCCACTACTGATGGACTAGCATAGGTAAAAACCGACAGACGGACGGACAATACTCATTCGACTCATCGACAATGAATATTACTATATATATACTATATGTGATCGGAGATGATTCATCTAGGCGTTCCAAACTTCTGGGCAAAATATATATAAACAGGAAACACCTTTAGATAAGAAATCACACCATTCCTTAAGCCAATTTAATTAAGTCAAGTTGAGTAAGTCGATGAATACGCATCATTACAGGTGACACCTTGTATGCGGAATCTTTTCAATTAGGTGGCGCAGTAGGTGGTCATTCCATTTGACAGCTCAGCATATGTTCTTTCTGATATGCTTAGTTTTTTAATTGCTTCTTTTTCATTTGCTTGCTATTCATACCCTTGAAGAGGGTATATTAAAATTGTCCGGATGTTTGTAACGCATAGAAGGAAGCATTTTCGACCACATAAAGTATATATATTCTTGATCAGCATGCCGAGCTGTTTTGATTTAGTCGTGTACGTCTGTCCGTCGGTCCGTCAGACCATCTGTTTCTATGCGATTTCCTCCGTCAGTTTGAAAGCTATCTTCACGAAACTTTCCACGAAGTCTTGTAGTACAAATAGTGATAAAAACTTAAATGTTCTGAATTGAATCGGCATCAGACTTCGTATTTATACGTTTTCTATACGTTTTCATGATTTCACTAAGTTTGGTCGAAGCCGGAGACTGTATAGTACAGCTGCCATAAAATAGTTAGGTTTGAAAAACAGTCTTAGTAGGAGTCCTAAATATTTACATGAGCTTTCTTCTTCTTATTTGGCCCTATATTTCTATCACAACCGTTTGACGGTCACGGCCGCTGCTATTGATGCCCGCCACTCTCCTCTGTCTTGTGCGAGCTGACACCAGTTGGTCAGTTAAAGCGCCTTAATGTCTTTCAGGACCTGTTTTTCCCAACTAAGTTTCGGTCGTCCTACACTTCTTTCTTTCCCTAATTCGTTCGCCTTCCGCCTGTACACTTTTTTAACTTCATCCATACGAGTAACTTATCCAAGCCAGCGTAGCCGCTGTTGTTTTATGCGCTTGACTAGATCAGTGTCCCCATAGAGCTCATACTGTTCGTGGTTCATACGGGTGCGGACTTTTACAGGTCCATAAGTCCTCCGAAGGACTTTTCACTCGAACAAGCCGTTTGGCTCCTCATCCACAGATGTTAATGTCAATGATTCTGCGCCGTATTGCAGGACTGGGATAATAAACAACTTTTATAGAGCAATTTTAGTTTTTCGAGAGAGGGCTCTGCTCTTGAACTCCTTTCTGATCCCGTAGTAACATCGGTTTGCAAAAGCTTTAAGCTTAAACTCGGCCGAGCCGAAGTTAGCTTCCCTTCATTTTTATTTTGGATTTTTTCAATTAAAATTATTGATTGCAATGTTTTACAAATAAAGATGAACCTTTGATCAAGTTTTTCATAATTAAATCAATATAATGTTATCTTAAGAACCTGTACTAGTGGACGTTACTCAACTCAGCTTACGTAGAAACAAATTTGGGTTCAATAGGTTAATTATTGTGGCTGCAGAAACTAACAAAGTAAACCTGATATATTTTTGCGAAACGCAAAAAAGAATGTAAGGAAAGGTAACTATCTTCTCTGGTGCAAAAGTTGGCCAATATAATGTTATTTTATATTAAAATTTTCATTTTTATGGGCAAAATAGCAGCCCACCTCCCGCCCAACCGACTGAGAGGCGCAGCCGCCAACGTGCGACACGAAAGCCCGATCGAAAAGTACAAAATAATGTTAACTACGGGCCAAATGATTTAAAATAGAGGTTTTTAAAGCAGGAAGAGAAAGTTCCGAATTGATTAAGCGGTAGAGTTTGTTGTAATCAGCACAGAGGACACGAAACGGATCATGCAAGGCATAGTTAGTAGTACAATGTTTCAGATATAAGGGGACAAAGTTACGGGACAGTCTACAAGGAACATTGAGATTAATTTGGCTAACCAACTCCGATAAGTCGATTTCGCCATTAATTAGTCTATGTATGAAGATTACACCAAGCATAACTCTACGGTTAAATAAGGAAGGAAGATTAATTAAAAGTAGTCTACTAGAGTAAGATGGTAAACGGACTTCACAATTCCACTTCAAGCCACGAAGAGCAAACAATAAGAATTGCTTTTGCACAGATTCTATTCTAATATTCTGGGCTGAATATTGCGGAGACCAAACACATGAACCATACTCAAGTGAAGGACGGACAAGAGAAGTATAAAGAATCTTGGTAGTGTAGGGATCGTCAAATTCTTTCGTCCACCGCTTAATAAACCCAAGAACATATCTGGCCTTATTAACAGTAGCAGTTACATGAGAGTTAAATCAAAGTTGATGGTCAAGAATTACCCCTAGATCATTTACTTCATTTAGGCGCTGCAGTGCCACATTATCAAGCATGTAAGTGACTAATGGTGGTAAGCTTCTGTAAAATATCAAACCCTTATACTTCAAACTGTTAAGGTTTAGAAGATTATCTTGACACCAATAGTGAAATGCATCCAAGTCTGCTTGCAAATTATAGCTGGAAACCAAATCAGCATATGTTAAACAAGTTTGCACATCATCGGCGTACATAAGCACCCGAGAGTGAGCCAAGACTGAAGGAAGATCATTGATAAAGATAGTAAAAAGCAATGGACCCAAGTGACTTACTTGGGAAACCCCTGAAGAAACCTGGATGCACAGAATATGAACTCAGGTAATTAGAAATTCAACTGAGGAGGTTAGTTGGAAAGCCGATAAAACTCAGTTTGTGAAGCAGCAAGGAGTGATTAACAGAATTAAAAGCCTTACTAAAATCAGTATAAATGACGTCAGTCTGTTTCTTACCTATGGACCCCTTGATCACTGAAGATGTGAATTCTAAAAGGTTAGTGGTAGTAGATCCACGCTTCACAAATTCATGTTGGAAGGGTGAGATAAAGGAACTACATAAATGTTGCAGTTGAGATGTTATAATTCTCTCAAAAGCCTTAGGAATTGCAGACAACTTGGGAGTACCCCTATAGGCAGAGATAAGCTTGTAGTTTCATGGCTCAACATATGACTTCAGCACATTTAGAGGTAAGAAATTTGTCGCCATCACAAATTAAGATTCTAAAGGGCTCTTCCGTCTTATGCTCTAATTTTAGTTATTTGGCGATATAAATTAAATATAAAAAATAAAAAATTTTTTAAAAACAAATTTAGAAAAAGGGAGGTAGCTTTAGGTCGTTATAGAAAAAAGTCAATATTTACCCAGAGTCATATTTTTTATTTGGCGGAAAAAATAAAACTGAGTTTTTTTGTCAAAAAATAGTAAAAAAAATAGAAAGTAAAAATTTGGTTTTTTTTTGATCAAAAAAGAACGGTATTTAAAAAAAAAAAAAAAAATTAATAAAAATTTTTCAGTACGTTTTTCTGCCGACTTTTTTGGTATTCGCATTATTTTCGTATGCCTAAAAGCTAGTCAAGACCAATTCAGCAGTGAAGCCATTGGCCTTGGACACTTCAGTTATAGTCATGTGGGATCCCGAGCCATTTAGGACAACTCGCAGTGGCAGTCCGTTTTAGCTCTCTATTATTTTACTCTGGCAGTTGTGCAAGTTGGCAGCACCGCGACATTATGTGTATGCTGCAAGTATGACGAAATGATTATTCTGCTGCAAGGTCTCGTTTCGCTCACATCGTTTTGTCTGAGTTCTTTAAATTAATGTAACTGGAGCCAAAGTTGTCATCAAACAACAAATGTATAAATAATAATCAAATAATATTAAGCACTAATATTGTCTGAAGCGATCAGTGTACAAGAATTTCTACTTATAATAAAATTAAAATAACCGTTCAAAGTGAATATACTTTCGAACTCACAGTCATAAAAGCCAAATTGAGTTACCAACGAAAATGGAAGATAAGCAGCATGTTAGAGTATATAAAGCGAGGCTGAAGTAAACAAAAAAACACTCGGTAATCAAAAGTAAAGAAGCTAAGTTTAGCATGTCGCCAGAAACCATTGATGGCATTACCATACGCATTATGACCGTGCAGGACTACAAGGAGGTAAATCTCTTTTTGTTGGAGCATTTCTTTGCTTGCGAACCACTTGCCATATTACAAAGTGAGGATGAGGTGAAGTCCAGGGAGAAGGAAAGAACAGCGATGCATTTATCAATGATCAAGCAAGGCACCTCTCTTGTGGCCATTGATGAGAACAATCAGAGACGAATTGTGGGCATAGTTCTGGCTGGTGCTCAATACGCAAGTGATTTGGAGAAGCATCGCCAAGAAGCTGTCGGCTTGGTGCAAAATACTTGGGCTCATATTTACCGATTACTGCTCAAAGTGGAACTGGAAGCTAATGTCTTTGAGCGCTATGGCGTTTCCAAAGTTCTTTATTCTCAAATTACCACTGTGGATACCGCGATGAGGGGTAAGGGTCTGGGTAGTAGACTAGCTCTTGCCCTAATGGATGTGGGCCGTTCCAATGGATTTCCAATGATGGTTGCCTACTGCACTAGCTACTATTCGGCAAGACAAAAAGAAGCTTTGGGCATGGAGTGCATATATTCGATTCGTTATGCGGACTACAAGGACGCAGAAGGTCGTGTTATTTTACAACCAGCCGAACCACATTCTGAAGCTCGCGTATTGATTAAGATATTATAGAAACTTTAGTGGTATTCCTGAAAGTGATTTAGAATTGATTTAGATTTCGTCGATAAGCTGTTCACATCTGCTCTATACACAATGTCCAGTATGCCCAGAGTAAATGAGGAACTTAGGGTCATACTAATTGAAATAAAATACATAATAGGCTATTTACAGTAGGAGTTCGATATGCATTAATAACTAACAACTAGCTTTTTTGTATTAACGCTTAACGCACATATGGTGTAAATGATGCTTTAATTTTGCTTTAGATTTGATTTCGTTTTGGCCTGGCAAAACTAGCCAGTAATAAGCTTATACCAAATTTAAGCGCAAGAAATAGGACTCAATTGCAGCGACAGGTTTTTTTCATCGTTTTTTCCTACGGCATTATAATTTGTTCCGTATCCTTTGACATTAAAGTCCAAGGTGATTTTTTATTTTATGCCAATGCGATAAATGTGAATAGAAACCCAAGCAATTGAATAATGTCCTTCTCTAACCAGAAAAATATTTTTTGAACTACTACCGTTGGAGTTTTGCTTGTTTTCTAAATAATTTAATCCAAGTTTTCTCTCAAATTTAATGGATGAAGTCAAACAGTGTATTTCAGAGACCTGACTCTAGACAGCCGTGAAATGCACTTAACAAAAGTGTTGGATAAAGGCAAGCATTTTAAAACTTAAAAAACTATCACAATTTAATGACCGGTTGAAAATTATTTTAAAGTTGAAAATTATTTCAAAATCATGTCCAAACTCAGAAAATTACGACATCGAAAAGTTGTGACAAGACGGATTTCTAAGCTAGACGCTTCCTTCTCATAAAAAACAAGTATGTCCTATCATCACAACGAAAATATGTCTCTGCCAAACCAAACCTTAGTCTCTCCAAAGGGCTCGAACCCCCGACCGAACCTTCTCCAGAATTTCACATGATTGCAGCCTTGATATTTTCGGGGATGACACAGAAATCTGGAGAGATTTTACCGTCGGTTAGCTTGTCAAACTCTCAAAAAATACGTCGGTGCCACAGAACTTCGAGAGATTTAATTTTCTTAGTGGCAAAGAAAAGTGGTCCAATTGGGTATAAGATAATTGTCCATCCCACCAAACAGGGTTGCATCACGAGCAAACGAAATTTCCCTTATTTTAGTTTTGAATTAATTTGATGTTCAGTTGAAATTTGTTATTTTTATGATTCATGCTAATCAGGGCTGCAAACTGTTTTTGAACCGAACCGGTTCTATCTCGGAATTCCGACTTCTGTGTGAACCGAACCTTGAACCGAACCTCTTTAACACTAAAAGCTGAACCTAAACCAGTTACGAAACAAAAAGTTCGGTTCGGTTCTACAAAAAATATATCTGTAGAAAAAAAAATTACGTACGACTTTATCTGTTACCTGATCTGTTTTGGGCGACTGACTCTTAAAATCTTCAGGAAAGTTCAATAAAATATCTAGAAAAACATTCAGAACAACTTATGGAATCTCCACCCATAATAGCGTCTGTTTTGAAAGATTCTCGACTCTAGAGCTTATTAAATTATTTACAAAGCAAGAGTTTAACATTAAATTGGTACACTCAAAAAAAATTGTCTTCCTTAATTTTAGGAAACGGTGATTCTAAAATGCATTTATGGACTATAATTGAAATATTTAGGTAATTTCTTACCTAAACAGCTCAAATGTAGACTAAAATGAAAAAAAATTAGGCAAAACATTTTAGACTCTGTTAAACATAAAGTCTGCACCATTTTCCTAAAAATCTTGCTGTATACATATATATCAGAGACCTGCAACAAGCCTTTAATGTTCGATCACACTCGTGCGTTTACTTGGCTTGGTTGGAATCGTCGCCTTGGTTCGACACACTCGAAATGATTGCAAGCACATTGAGTCAGAGCGAGTAAGCTCTTTGTTTCGTACGAGTAAGCCTTTTCGACACTACTCTTGTTTACTCGTACGCGCAACAGAATTTACTACGTGACGATTGTGTACAAGCGTTGATCGTAACATCTCGCAGCAGATCTACTCTTGGTGATTCGCGGCCGAGGCTAGGAGTAATCGCGAGTATTTGTACAGAACGAACTTTACTCATGACAGCTTGCATCAGAAATTCGATTTTCTAACAAGGGGCATTGGGTCGACTCGCGGCCGAAGCGCTGAGTCAATTTGATTATAAGTAATGCCAATACTCAAGTCTGACAAGCCTTGAGCGCTGAGCGATTGTACTCGTGGTGGCTCGTTGCAGTTCTCTGATATATATGTATATGACATGCAATTATTTTAGCAACTTCTTATTATTTTCTGACTTGAATTGGTTATAATACTTGCCCTTCACCGTTGTATTTCCGGATATAGCAGTTCAAAATGGTTATTAATGGACCAGTTTTTTAATACCTCGTACGTGCGATTTTAATACCTGAGCGTTAAAAATAGGGTAAACCGCGAGTTCTCTATTCCATCGAGGATCCACCCAAGGCGGGCTTCTATTTAAACGCTCCCTTAAGCTCTGGGAAAAATACCACTTGTTCTTAATAAATAAACGCTGTTACAAAAACTGGGACAAAACATAAACGAAGTGCGAACATCGTGCATTGAGGCAGATATTTTTTTAATAGGAAAAGACGACAAAACTTCGGGGTTCGAGTCCCACTGGGGAGGAACTTAATTTTTATTCATTATGAATATGCCAATTGCCTTTCGATCCATTTATTCTTTTTCTCCATTATTATTTAGTTGCCCCAAATGTTTTAAAATTAGTAATTTATAATATAAAAAAAAATATACAGCATTTCCCCTATGTGACTCGAACCCCGATCTCTTCAAACAGGCGACGAGACTCCCATCTCTACACCGAACAGCTGCTTGAAAAACATGACATTTAAGAGAGCATAATAATGTCGGCGTCTTTTCGTATTGAAAATATTCAAATAATAATAAATTCGATTCCCAGTATGGGAAGGTAAATTAAAAAAAAAAATAAATAAATGCGTAAGACAAATAAACTAATATACAGAGAGAGAGAAGGCCAAGCCAACAGAAGAAACAACGGATATTTTTCACAAAGTGAGCGCAAAATGTTCATAAAATTTTAGGTAGCCTTTTTACCTAAATTTTAGGCCATAAAGGGCATAAGGGCTTTAGGAATAGTATGCCCCTAAATTTCGGACCCCATGGCCTTGGCGATTTTTTCAGGTAATATTTCGTAAATTTTGAGGTAATTTTTTACCTTTTTAGGCAATTTTTTTTTTTGGGTGTAGTATTTCTCATATTTCTATTAATTCACACTAAATGTTCGTTTTTAGGTCCAAGCTTTCCGCGACTTGTAGAATACAGGGGATTAATTTGATGACAAACAACCCCAAACATACCCCCCTGTATATGACACTTTATCATTAAGTAAACATCTTATGTTTCCAATATTTCGTTCTCTTCTTTGGCAGATCTTTGGTAACTTTAAGACTTTTAAAACTTATTTCATCCCATCAATTGGTTAATTTATTAAAAATCCTTGCAAGACTAACTCATACACGTATAAGAATGGTTCTCTACTGATGAGATCGTTCTCTTAACTGCACTACGACTCATTTTTTGATCGATAACAATACATGGTAATAGCTTGATGGAAACAGATAACAGGCCTAGGAAAATACTCTCATTTATTATGTGGTCCGCTGTTGAAAAAAGTCACTTGAACGAATTTAGCCATAAAATGTTATCATAAACAAAAAACTAAGTCAGTAAACAAAAAAATTGTGGCCCAAAAGTGCGATAAGAAACATTTCATTTCTTATAAAAGAAACTTTTTTGTACGAAATATTCATTCAGTTAGCAAAAGTGAACAAGCAAGTGACAAGATGTCGATAAAAGCCAAAGATGGCATTGCTATACGCATCATGATCGAGCAGGACGCCAGGAGTGTATATTCATTTTTAGAGGATCATTTCAGTACTGGGGAACCGCTTCTCATGTCCTCAAAAGACAGGGAAAAAACTAATGGTGAGCGTATCTTACGAATGATCCAGCAAGGCACTTCTCTGGTGGCCTTTACTGAAAATAAACCGGATCAAATTCTGGGTGTGGTACTGGCTATGGCTGAATACCCAAGTGACTTAGAGAAGCATCGCCAGGAAGCTGCGAAGGCTAAGCCAAGTCTTTGGGGTCGCATATCATGTATGTTGAGTAAAATGGAACTAGAAGCTAATGTCTTCCAGCGTTATGGCGTATCCAAGGTACTCAATTCATTCATCACCAGCGTACATACCTCTAAGAGGGGTAAGGGTCTGGGAAGTAGACTAGCTGCTACCCTAATGGAAGTGGGCCGATCCAAAGGATTTCCCTTGATGATTTCCTACTGCACTAGTTACTATTCGGCAAGACAAAAAGAAGCTTTGGGCATGGAGTGCATATGTTCGCTTACCTATGCGGACTACAAGGACGAAAAAGGGCGTGTAATCTTTCAACCACCTGCACCACACACCCAAGTTCGACTGATGGTTATGAAGCTATAGAAAACTAAAATAAAAAAAATCTACTGAACAACTGAATATGTTTACATCAGGCTTTTGGTCCAACTACAAAAAAAATTGGAAAGCAAGGACTTGCTTATTATCTGGGGCAGTTACGCTAAAAGGTTTCTGATCACAACGAAGACAAAAGGCTAATTATTTATTTTAAAGGTTTATCTCTATACTGTTAACAAAAGCATGTAAAATAGTTACTAGATTATATTAAAACTTAATGGACGATCCTAGAACAGATACTAAGCTTCCTTTTCGCGCAGACATAAGGGAAGATCGAGAAACAGGCCTTTAATAAATATATAATAAATTAAGAGTAAGCCGCTGAACCGATCCGAAATCGCGGTTCACTTGGCTTAAAAACCCATGTAATATACCAAACCTGCGGTTCAAAAACTCTGTGAACCACTGGACCGAACCAGCTCTTATTTTCAATCGGTTTGCACCCATGTTTTTTTTATAGAGAATAAGTACACTTCCATATAAACAAATCAATCTTAAGCTAAAGTTTAATAGCCATAAGTTGAACTTTGGTATGTGGGGCAGCTGGCTGGAAAACCACACGACCCTGATCGTCCTTGTAGTCCGCATAGGTTACCGAATGTACGCACTCCATGCCTAGGACAGCCTTTTGACGTGCCGAATAAAAACTCGTACAATAGGCTATCATCACGGGAAACCCCTTTGAACGACCCACATCCATTAGGGTAGACGCCAAACGGCCTCCTAAGCCTTTACCCCTCATCGAGGCATCGACATTGGTGACATGTGAGTAGAGAGCTTTCGTTACGCCATAACGTTCATAAATATTCGCTTCAAGTTCGAGTTTCGATAGAAGTCTATTCATACGACCCCAAAAGTGTTGCTCCATATTGACAGCCTCCTGACGATGCTTCTCCAAGTCACTTGAATATTGGGCACCAGCCAATACTAAGCCCACAATGCGATCATGATTATTCCCATCTGTGGCCAGTAGACAGGTTCCTTGCTTGATCATTGACAGGTGATATTCGTCGTTCTCTTTCTCAAGACACTTTTGCACATCCTCGCCAGAACAGGCACAGAGAGGCTCGCCTGAGGTAAAAAACTGTTCCTGCATGAAGGGTTTGACCTTAGGGTAGTCCTGTGCGGTCATAGTGCGTATGGTGATGCCGTCTTTGGTGTTTGTAGTCATTGCGTGTCCAGTTATTTTGCGATGGAACTAAAACTGCAGGGTGGTCTTAAAGAACTGAAGTATTTATAGGAGAATGCATTGAGTGCTAATCATTTTTATTGACAATGACTTTGTCTATTCAAGTAAATAGTGAAGTGACTTGACTAACGCTTCCCCCCCATTCTTATCACTTAAACACTTTACGTGCTGAATTGTAACACTACATACATATAGATATCTATATGTAATGAATTGGAAAACTTTGAAAGCTTTAAAGCTCTGAAACTAATGTACTTACAAGTGGTTAAAGGCAGCACTTGTCAAGTGCGAGGGGTGCCCTTAATCTTTCCTCATAGATTTTGACGTTTGCCGTTTACTTTGGAAAGCTGAACTTGATGCAATTTCATTTTAATGAATTCAAGAAATGTTTAGGTACCTCTGTAGTAAGGTCAGTAGGATGAATGACCCAATAATTCGATGATTTGAGCACTTGAGAACTCTGTAGCATTTGTCAAATTACCCAACGCAAAATATATTAAATGCAAGCAGGTCCTTCTAAAGCAATTTGGTCCAGCATCACATCAATGCACTATGGGTCAGATATCTCATTTTTATGCTCTGCACCAGAGGTACACAGCCAGAAGGGAGCATTTCCGACCCTATAAAGTATATATATTCTTGATCAGCATCAACAGGCGAGTCGATCTAGCCATGTCCGTATGTCTGTATGAACACCAAGATCTCGGAGACTACAAGAGCTAAGGCCACCAAATTTTGTATCCTATTGTCCCTACGCAGATCAAGTTTATTTTGGCCACGACCCCTCCCGCCCCCACAATAAAAAATGTTGAATAACTCCAACAATTTTGAAGATATCAAGCTCATTTTTTGCAGTGTAGTGTATTTGCCCAACATCCACAATCTCTGAAAGATTCATAAAGATCGGAAAATAAATGGCAGAGAAATAAAGGTTATAAAAAACGTTGCATACTTTTTGGAGCAAAATGGTCTTTTTTGCTCACGTAATGTTGAAATGGTCACATTAATGTTAATGCGCTGTTACTTAACATAGGGAAAGGCTATTAAACACTTATTGCCCTGAGTAACGGGTATATCGAAGTCGGGCAGGACCGACTTTAACTTACGCTCTCGTTAATTTAAATGTTGACAGATAATTGTCAACTATCGGCACTGGTTCGAATTCCGAGTCGGTTTTCGTGAAACCGTTTGCATATGGAGCAGCGATGTTCAAGATGCGACACAGCCCAGCTTTGAACTGCCCTCAACGACGGCTGGACAGCGAATGAAGGCAAAGAGAGCTCTGCTTACGCTCATATGTAGACATCGGATTTTAGGTAAAATCATATTTTTAATGGGTGGTCACAAAAAATATTTGATTGGATACAAATTTGTTTCACAAAAAGTAGATTATTTTAACACCTCATTGATTTTGCATATTTTACATATTTACATATATTCGACCTATAAGCATATTCAAGAATTTTTCGACCTATTTTGACCTATTTTGGAATATGTCATATGCTTTTACATATTCCGAGAGTAAAAATATGCTCCCAAGTAGGCGTCTGCAATATAACTTTGCTAATTAAATGTATAAACATCGTCGGTCATTTTTGTGGCCTTCATAAAGCAGGAAGTAAAGATGCCGAAAACAAATAAAAAATGATACCACTGATAAAGCCGGGAAGTTTATAGCCAATCTTCTAGTTGTAAGTCTCAATGATTTAACCCTGAGGAATTTGTGGCCGAATGACATTGAAGAAAAAGTACTTATGCTACTAACGGATGCAGCTGCATATATGATTAAGGCTGGAAAGCATCTAAAAGTATCCCAACATGATTCATGTTACTTGTTTGGCTCCCGCGCTCCACAGGATTGCGCAGACTGTGCGTGCATCCTATCCTGATATAAATAAATATGTGTCCAAGACAATGTAAGAAAGAATAAATATGCAACACTTACATCGTGTGATGCGGATAGAATCTGTTCGGCTTACAACTTAATATTACAGGGCGGTGGCCACTGGACGCGGAATATTACGCGCGAAATATACGATGTTTCGCAGATTCTTAACAGAGTCTGCTAAGCTGCTGCTATTAACTGCATATCTATGTGCTTTAGTCCCTGCTGCATAGATTGACCTGCTATGCGGTTTGTTTGGCTCACCAAGCTCTCGATGGCAGACGCCATCTTCTCGGCAACTGCTGTGCTTTGGCAGTCTGATTTTTTCGGAGTGCGGCCTTCACTTTGACAGCGTTTATTAGATTAATTTTATCAGCATTTGAAAATGCCTGCAATCGTCGCTTTTTGGCAGAATCTTTTTTTGGTGCGCTCATTGCTATGTTTGTGGTTCTTCTTACTTACAATTCCGTGCGAAATATCGATTCGAGTCGTTCTCTCATAATTTCGCGCGAAATGAGGCGTTAACAACACTTTACTCGCTACGTAATTGGTAACAGAACGTAGTGACAATACGTAATCTTTTTATGTGTAGAGTGTAAACTGTTTACACAATCGCGACACGGAAAATTTACGCAGCATATGGTTTTATATGCTATTTTTCATTTCGCGACGAGTGGACACCGTCACACATATTTTGACCTATTTGGACCTATTTTTGACCTATTTTAGCATATTCTTTTACCTAAAAAAAAGCATATTTTGGATATGATCATCCTAAAAAATTTCCAATATTTATATTAGTCAAACGCCAAAATCTCGATTTTTTTAAACCACAAACAAAAAAAAACCTAAAATCCGATGTCTACTCATATGCCTGATTTCGGCTTGCAATCGGCTCATGAGCGTGTAAATAGCCGATTGCGCTTGGCCTCTAGGGGCTATGGAGGAACATCGCTGATATAGAGTTTAAACTTAACAATGTTATATCGAAGGTGACAAGCATTTCAACGGTTACTAGATTAGGATTGGCGAAAATCGGAATTGCTTAAGCAGCTGAAACCGATTGCTCACGAAAACCGACTCGGAATTCGGAACAGCCCAGTGGACCAAACCCTCTTAAACGATATTGCAAACGAGAGTTACGCGAGACAAGAACGTGTAAAACTATCGCAAACTGATCCGAAAACGATACGAAAATGAATCACTGATCGCTCAGCTTGTGGCAGTGAAAGTTTCGCATTCGAAAGCTCGCAAATGATTCGTTTGTGAGCCTTTTGCGATATCTTTTACGGGCCTTTTCTGATATTGTTTACGATTCGTAAAAGATTCGTTTGCGAGCCTTCTGCGATATCTCTTGGGAGTCTTTTTAGTCGTATACAATATCAGAATAGGCTCGAAAACGAATCTTCACGTGTTACATTCCATTTTATCACCTTTATGAAAATATTGTAGAATTTTATTTATTTATTTTTATTTAATTTTCTTCATAATTCTCATTCATATTTATATTACATATTTATTTATATGTATATATTCGTGCTCCTGTATGAGATGAATCAAAGTTCCCCTTGACTTTCTTACTGATTTGATCTATCTATGAATTTCTAGTCATAGTTCAAAAATCTAATGACTTATTGAATTATGGCTCATGACATGATGAATCTGTTTGAACTAATTAAGTCAGCTCAACAAAGCAAACAGATCAATCGTGCTCAACTCAAACAGCTCAATATAAATAAAACAAATAGCTCAGAGCCGAACATCTTTCGAACAGCATATAGCTGCAGTATTTTTTTGTTTTAAATGCGATCGCCTCCAAATTTCGTAATTGACAGTGTTTTATGCTTTTCCATGATTTAACCAAGTTTGGTAGAAATCAGACATCTATATAGTATAGATCCCTTAGAAAAATAGGGTCAAAAAAGTAGTCTTAGAAAAACTTTTTAGTTTTAAATGGAAGCTGCAAGGGTATACAAAACTTCCGCCGAGCCGAAGTTAACTTTCCCCTATTTTTCGCTTGTAAGTCCGTTTACGAACATTCTACCATAGTTTCGTTTTACTATCGTTCTCTGGTCTACTGTGAGGGCCGTATATTTATACAAATAAACAACACAACAGAAAAATACACTTTTTGTTGATTGGATTTTTATAAGAACCAGAAGACGCAGCTTAAAATTTTATATTAAACGCAATGACAATTAAAACATAGAATTTAAAATATTTCACTCTTTTATTACAATTCATTCTTCAATGAACTTTGAGTCACCTTTAACACGTACTTATCTAAGATTACTTTTATATTATTTAGAAAGCTTATCAATTAGACGAAAACATAACTGCGTTTTGAATATTAAATTATTTTTTTTGGCAAATTAAATCCAACTAAAGTTTAATAGCCATAAGTTGAACTTTGGTATGTGGTGCGGCTGGCTGAAAAACCACACGACCCTGATCGTCCTTGTAGTCCGCATAGGTTACCGAATGTACGCACTCCATGCCCAGGGCAGCCTTTTGACGTGCCGAATAGAAACTCGTGCAGTAGGCTATCATCAGAGGAAAACCCTTCGAACGACCCACTTCCATTAGGGTAGATGCCAAACGGCCTCCCAAACCTTTACCCCTCATCGAGGCATCTACATTGGTGATATGAGAGTAGAGAGCCTTAGTTACGCCATATCGCTCATAGACATTCGCTTCTAGTTCAAGTTTCGATAAAAGTCTATTCGCACGACCCCAAAAATGTTGTTCCATTTTGAGACCTTCGACGCGATGTTTCTCCAAATCGCTTGGATATTGAGCACCTGCCATTACTATGCCCACTAGCCTTGCATTATTGTTGTCATCGGTGGCCATTAGACAGGTACCTTGCTTGATCATTGACAGATGATATTCGTCGTTCTCCTCCTCCATGCATTTTTGCACATCTTCGCCAGAGCAGGCACTGAGTGGCTCTCCCGAAAGCCAAAACTGTTCTCTCATAAATGGTTTGACAACAATGTAATCCTCCTCTTTCATGAGGCGTATGGTTATGCCATCTTTGGTGCTGGTTTCCATTTCGCGCCGACTTATTATATTCCGCGACTCAACTACAAATAACTGCGGATTTTGTGAGGCAGAAATATTTATATGAAAATTTCCCGTTTGCTTATCAGCGTTGTTGAAAATTAAAATTTATTTTTAGAGCGCTTTTGTTATCAATTACAGCTCGTGTCGCTGTAACGCGAGTTCAAGTAGACTGTCGCGTGCTGCCTTCGCGTGAAGCTTAATACTGACAAGTACTTGTTTGTTTACATGTTTATTTAAGTATCCATCTCAATTGCATCATTAGACTTATAGGTCTAGTGAGTAGCACAATGCCGGAAAAGGTATCCAAAACAATACGCCATGTCGAGGAAGCATCTTAAAGCATGGCGAACAATTGGTGACGGATCAGGAATTTTTAAGTCAATCGATCAAATTTAAGCTTAGCTTGAAAGCTGCAATTAGTTCGCAAAAAACTACGCACGTGATTTTTCGATTTAAACAAATTATTATAGCTGTAGAAGCCAAGGGCGTAGCTAGCTTTCCAAAAATGATGCTCGAAAAAGATGCTTTCTATATGAAATGAAAAACCATCTTCAAATTAATGTCGAAAAAATAAAAAAAAGAAATGAAATCGTTAAAGCGATTTTCCTTTAGAAAAGTAATGCTTGTTGGCAGCGATTAATACCGGAACCGGAACCTATACAAATGTTTTTTGAGAACCGAATACCGTTTACCGTTATTATTGGAACCGATAGAATCGGATCGAAACAGAAACCGACGTCCTTTACACGATGTAAGATTTTCTTGCCGCCTTTCATAGAAGACGTCAAATTTAAGCACCCACTGTAAAATGACTTGCGCGAAAATCTAGCAGATTCTAAAAGGCGCTTAACGTATGTTCGTAAATTTAATGATTTGTTTTACATACATACATAAGTATGTACATTGGCCAGAATCTAAAATATGTATGTGTATACATACTTATGTACACAGGCCCATCAAAAGGGGATTACGGGCCCGCGGGGTTATTTTCATTTTGTTCATAGTTTATTTAAGTTTTCGCCAAAAATCCGGGCTCCAGGCCACTCTCAGAAGTCCCATCCCCTGTCAACGGGCCTGTATGTACATATATGTGCATGTATTAAAATAAGTGACTCGTACGTCAGTTGTACATGTGCCGAGAACTTAAACACGGACCACCACATAAGTACATAAATATGTACATATTGTCGATCCTTTCTTTGTATGTACATTGTACATACATACGGACTTACATAAAAAAATCGGTTGTCTTTCATCGATTATTTGTTAAAAATGTTTTCTGAAATTTTCTGTTGAGTGGCGTTTGCTTTACGCTTATACGCTAAGTCCTGAGCAAAAATATCTTGTATAACTAATTTAACAAATATTTATGCTCAAATTTCGTCGGTTGCTGATTAATCACTGCTTAATGACGAATGTTTCAATACTAGATTATCTGAAAGCGTAGACGAAGTTGATGCATATTTGATGTTGCAAGAAACTAAATTTGGTAATAAAAACACATCAGTTTTTTCAACAAATAAGCTTCTGGATTCCTTTAACATTTATCTTGCACAGAAAAGTATTTGAAACCATGAAAACATTCTAAAGTGGTGGTCAGAGTCCTCCATAAGGTTCCCAGAATTGTTCGAGATTTCAAAAGTTGTGCATTCTGTTTCAGCTACGCAGGTTAGGGTGGAACGCCCATTCTCTGGCGTGAAATTTATAATGAATCCGCTTAGAAGTCGTATGGACCTAAAAACATTGAATGCATGAATGTTACTGCGATCAAACCACAAGAATGCTATGTTATGTATGTATGTATGTAAATAAGACTTGGGCATATAAAAGTCAAAACTAAGTTCGAAAAAACAGTATTTTAAATAATGTAGAATCATAAGTTCTCTAACATGTTAACTTCGTATAATAATACGAAATTTGAAATAAGCGTTTATATTTTACTTTATATGTCAAACGACTGGAACTTTTAAGTTCAAAATTGTTTCCTTAAATTACCAAGGAATAAGATGATTTGGACCTATTTCCGCATTAACTTTTTACAATCTTTAAAAAATCTTTACTGATACCGGTACGTACCGGTATACCGAAATAAAAAAATGGGTACCGTATCGATCCGAAACCCGAAATAAATTAAAAACCGAAATAGAACCTTTTACCGAAACATTCATTTCGGTTCGTACCGGTACCTGTACCGGAACCGAATATCGATTCGGTATTAGTCCCTGAAAAAAAGTCAAGCTTTCAATATTTTTCGCTTTGATTATCAACGATTTAATCCCTTGTAACTCAGATTGTTAAACTGTATGAACCCTCTAAATCTCCTCTATCTAAGCCACTGATCAGAGACCTCATTTGAGAAAAAATTGCGAACAGCAACATTTTGCTTGTGCTTGATGTATTCTAATAAGTATTCCAGAATGTACTACGCTTGGGCTTAGAACAGGGATGCAAGCCGATCGGAAATAAGGACTGGATCGGTTCAGTGGCTTACACAATTTTTGAACCATCAGTTCGGTTTGTTACATGGTTTTTGAAGACAATTGAACCGCGGTTTCGGTTCGGTTCAGTGGTTCAGTTTAAATTTCTAATAAAGTTAATGGAATTCCGATCTTTCGAAGGTAAGCCAAAAATGCCAAGAACGCATAATATTCTTGGATTGGCCGAGATTCTGTTAAATCTTAAACCATAAAGCCCGTCTTTAAGTATAACGACCCGTAATCTCAACTCCTAAAGCATATACCTAAGGATAACGTAACGAACTTAGACTAAATCTGTCCCGGAAAGCTATTTTCTCAGATCTTTCAAAAGAGAGGCTGTCCGAAAAGTGTCCAAAATAGCATTTCTGTTCAAGGATCGTCCATAATTTCGCCGAGTCTCAAGCTTTTAAAGGTAATTTTCCAAATTTTTTAAAACTTTCAAAAAATCTTTTAAGTTTATGTTGGATCGCTCTTTATTTCACCATATCTGATTTCTTAAAACACTTCCTTGAGGATATAGCAGCTCGTAAAGTCATATTTTTCGGACCTTTGAAGTTGCGGCAAGTTCAAAATGATATTAAAAACTTATTTTTGTCTAAGGATCGTCCTTAAGTATTGATGTCACATAAAGTTCGATCCTTTTGGCTGGAACGCATTATAAAGATATAGTTTTGGATTGGATTTTAGAGGTATTAATCCCCAGGTTTTCGTTTAAACCTACTCTATTGTGGTTTAGCTAATCCTTTAAACATAATTTATTTTGTCAGGAAAAGCTGTTTCATATTAAAACGCGTTTTAAAATGTCAAAGCTCCCCTTAAGTGTCTTTTTTTCGAACCTTAAAACATTTGAAAGTTCTAAATTGAATCCTAGAGAACATTTGAATAGTTGGATATGCTGGCTTCTAAAGTTGGATTGAGGTGAAGAGACACGACAGAATGAAAATAATTGAATCTTGAAAAAGAAGTGGAAAACGCGTCGAAGGAATGTAATCTGATGACTGGCGACCTCCTAGGTCGGTGGGCAAACATGTCTGTGATCTTAATCGAACCGAACCGAACCATATTGCTTTGTGGTTTTTGGTTCGGTTCAGCATTTTCGAAGGGACGCCGGTTCGGTTTGCGGTGCGGTTTTTCAGCTTCAGTTTGGTTCGGATCGGTTCAGAACCGGTTTGCATCCCTGGTTTACAATATAGTCGACTTCAACCAATTTATACTTGTATCCCTCAACAGTCTTAAATTAAGCAATTCGAGATTAAAAGAAGTAAAGAAAGGATATTCTACTTGAAGCTATTATTTTTGAACTTCTCTTTTCTACATAATTCTGAGTGTCGTTCCTGAAATTGCTGTCTAGCCAATCTAACTTCTTATAGTACTTTTTGAAACAAATTTTTAAAAAAGTTCTAAGATCTGAAGACCCTTTTCTAGGCTTCATAAGGAACTTATCTTTAGCGATGATACATTAATTGTCTCGTAGTTCACTTAGGCGCTAGAGCAAAGTCAATGTCACATCTTGTTGTAGATACTTTTCCTGTATGCTCTCTGTTAGCGTGTGTAGCATGTGGTTTGCATTACGCTTTTGTATTGGATTACAAACACAATAAAATAACAATTAGTTTTAGTGCGAGAAGGGAAAACACACAACAAACGATGACCGCGATGACGACAACAACATTGCCGTTGGCCTTCCAAATGGAAGACGAAATGTTTGTACGTGGGACGAAGTGTTCGCTTCCCTCACACCCAACGGAGTAAATAAATGAAAAGAAATGAGGGCAGCAACAAAAATGGGATAACTTTGTGTTGGGGTTATGCGAAGTTGATAAAACTTGGAATAACTTTAAGAATTAAAGTTGGATTAGGTTATATCGATTAAGGCTCTGTTCTTATATATAAATAAGTATTTAATACAGTTATTGATTAGCACATCTCTAATTTACATGTTAAATACAGACAGAGTGTTAAATAAACTTGTTGCGGTAAACCAATTTGATAACAAATGCCTAAGCAACTTAAAAATAGTTCGCAGATCTATTCGCACTTTCACTTTCTTAAACAATTTTGAGATATTGAGAACAAATGTCATCTTAAAGCGAAGGTGCTAGCCTAGTTTTAACGATAATTTATTACTGGCTTCTTTGGATCTAAAAGAGAACATTAAACTGCAAAACTCAGAAATCAGAAATATGATAATTTATTTAGGTAACCATAGATACCACTATCTAAATGCTTAGATATAAACATTTCTATTTCTGTCTCTGTTTTCATTTACAAATTATATTTAGTTTTCTTCAACTTTTCTTATCTATAATCCATTTTTGCATAAAAACCTTTACTTACTTTCCTAATAAATTATCGCAGTGTAGCCAAATAAATGCCAAACAAACAGTAAACCAAAAGCTTTTATCATTATTCTCTCTCTCTTTTTAACAAATTTATTTCCAACATTCACAATCTTTTGGCCATAACTCTTGCTTTGGTATGAGGCGCTGGTGGCTGCAGCACCTGCCTACCCTGTTCATCTGTATAGTCCGCATAGTCCTGCGACGCCACGCACTGCAGTTCCAAAGCACTGACTAGACCCGTTGAATGCTCATTCGTGCAGGTCAAATAGATGACTGGGAGTCCCAATGTTCGACCCTTTGCTATCAAAGCTGTGACCAATCGTCTGCCCAATCCCTGGCGTCGCACTGAGATATCCACACCTAGCATATACAAATAGAGCGCCTTATCCACACCAAAATGTTGAAAGATATCCGCTCGTTTCTCCAGTCTGGAGAGAAATTTGTGTATCTTATCCAAGAGACATGTTGTCTCCCGTTGCTCTATCTCCAAGCAGGCCTGCTCCAGATCTTTGGGTTCTTGTGCCTCGGCCAGAGCCACGCCCACTACGCGATTATTTTGACTCTCGTCAATGGCCACCAGTGAGTGACCCTGGCGGATCAGTGATAAATGTAAATCACTTTCGAATGCCGGGACTTGGGCATTTTCGCCAGGCGTTAACATTAGCGGTTCACTTTTGAAGAAATGTTCAGCCAGAAATGCCTCCACCTGCTCGTAATCTTCCAGTTTCATTTCGCGTATGCTGATCGTCGACATCTTGTTGGGTAAAGAGGCACGCACTCACTGAGAGCATTTCTCTGTTAGTTAAATTGTCAAGTACTACATAAACGCACACACATACTGAGAGCTTATCAAGGGAGCTTGCTGGTTGGAAGCTTCTAAAATTTAAAATTGTTGCTCCTCTCCCATTTGTTATTATCAGAGCTTTCACTAGAATTGTTGCTAAACTTTTTCTATATTTAGAAATTTTGGAAGAAAACCACATAATATGGCAGATAGCTTGTGACCTTTAAAATTTGAATATGAAAGTAAATTTGCTTGTTGTTTGCGACAGGGAAGAAATTTTTAATAACTATTTTTGCCTTATGCCGTGAGTCCCCATAAAGGAAATCGGTTGAATAATAAATGTTCCTAAAACTTTAACTCAAGTAAAAGAGATTATTTAAAATACAAAAGACACAGTAAGATGGAAAAAGGATTCAGAAAAAACTACTCAAAAACGATTCTAGTTAGTATTTAAGAAGATAATGACTGGAATTTATCAGGGATGCAAGCCCCTCGAAAATAAGTACTGGTTCGGTTCAGTGGTTCACACAGTTTCTACTGAAGCGCTGTTTCGGTTCGGATCAGTGATTCACACATTATGATTTCTATCGCAATGTCTCTTTTCGCACTCTGAAAATTGAATTCCTATAAACCATTTGTATAACTTTAAATTCCTTTAAAGAATGTCTAAAATGATGAAGTCGAAATTATAGGATTCGTCTCTAAGTTCCTAGAGAAATCCTCTTCGAAGATAGAGAATTTCGGCTAGAAAAGAATAAGTACCATGCATCTTTCAAGATTGATTTAAGCTAAAGAAGTGCAACAGAAAATAGAAAATGTTGTCCACTAAAGCATTGGTGGGCAAGGCCCTGCTCTTTTTGCTCTGATCGCTCCTAAGAGTTATTGTACGGCAGGCGCCAGGAAGACGCATTAAAAATTGGCTTGTCATCTCACACACGGAAGCCAAACGCATGAAAACATCAACAAATCTATTGCGTATCGAGGCGACAGAATGCAACAACCGATATAGGCAGTGTGTCTGGTTGGCCTACAGGAGCATCGCCAAAAATGGTTGTTTTATTCTGTTGATGTTGGCTCTGAATATCAAATATCGTGCCCCACCGATGCACTAGAGGACTACAAATTAATTACCCATTCTCAAGAAAAGAATACAAAATTCTTCTTATTCTAAAATTACAGCTTCAAGTTCAACAAAAAGTATTCTATTTTAAGCAATTCTAGTACTTTCTCAACTTTGTACCGGAGGTATACAGGATACATTAAGTTTGTATAAATATGTAACAGCCGGAAGGAAGCATTTTCGACCCCATAGAGCACTTATTATCTACGAGGGCCGTCCAAAAAATAGCCGACCTAACTACTAAAACACAAAAATTTATCATTTTTTTTTTTTTTTTTTCAACATAGGATCCGTTAAGGTCGATACACTTTTCCCAGCGATGTTCAATAGCTTCGATACCATTTTTATAATAAGAACTGTGAAGCTCTTCAAAATAGGCATTAACCTTGGACTCCACCTCTTCATTGTTGCCAAATCTTTTTCCTCCGAGCAATTTTGTCAAGTTTGGAAATAAGAAATAATCAGAGGCAGCTAAGTCTGGCGAATAAGGGGCGTGAGGTAGCAATTCAAATTTTAATTCATTAATTTTAGCCATTGCAACGGCAAAGGTGTGAACCGGCGCATTGTCATGATAGAACAGCAAACGCGGCACCCATCTTGCGCATAACTTTTTCATGACCAATTTTTCGGTCAATATGCGATGTACAGCACTTTTTCAAATGCCTACACATTCAGCTAACTCACGAAATTTCAATCGCCGGTCACTCAATACACATTTTTTAATATTGGCCACCTTTTCTGAAGTGGTCACCCATTACGATGTTCATCTTCGCAGCTCAAACGACCTCGCTTAAGCTCAGCCACCCAATATTTTATCGTTGTAAAAGAGGCCGGAGTGGCTTAGCGGTTAGTGTGCGCGACTGCTGAGCATGAGGTCGTGGGTTCGATCGGAACATATAATGAAAAAGTTTTTTTCTTTGAATAAAACTTTACACCCGGCCACACCTCTTGCTGTTGGCGCCAGCATTGCAGTAATTAGCCATAAAAAGCCTCTCAGAAACTGCCGTTCGGATTCGGCGTTAAACTGTAGGTCCCTTTCTCTTGTGCTAAAATTAGAAGCGCACAAGCCAAGAGATTGAGAGAGGCTCGGCTTTGGCCCCTCGGGGCTGTTGTCATCTTGACAAGCCGATTTTACTTTTACTTTTTACGAGGGAGCAGAATTACGTAAGGAAGAATCCAGCTCCTTTTTAATATTGGTTGGACTGAGACCTTTTATATGAAAGTATTGTATCACATAACGATGTCATCTCGGCCTGGTCCAGTTTGCGTTTCTTCAGGCAAACTGAATTCCCATGTGCGGCCAGTAAGCCACACGAGTCCCTTTACCTCAACACACTGTTTGAGAAAGAGGATGATGGCTTCACTGACTTTACGGCTCTCACTTTGATAGAGCACCGTCTGAAACACCTTGCGTTTTTAGTTCAGGCCTGTATTAAAAAATCCCTACTTATCTTGTATTTACTTGTATTTGCGCTTTAAATGTCTAATTTTTTTGCGAACGTCTTTCCATTCAATTAATTTGGCAACCATCCTTCAAATCAAATGGGTGTCCAGCGACAAAATTCTCCTCCCACAGATCCATGAGCATGACTTCATGGTAGTCCTTCCAAGACATTGACTTACGTTTTGGAGCCATTTGAAAACAAATTTATTAATATTAAATATAATATTATGAGACTCGCCCTTACCTTCAATTATCATTTCAAATTAATTTTAAGTCAGGGTTGACTTTTTTGACATCGATAACATCGGGGTTGATTTTTTGTGTCATTAATATCTAATAATCTAGTATTTTCTTTTACAACACTGTTATCACACGTGGCGAATGGACATATATATTAAATATGTACATTTTTTTCTATGGAAAAAATGTTACATATTTTAGGGTATGTGATAAAATGTGAGAGTATGTTCATATTTGCTATAGTGGAAATAGGCTAGAGGCCACATAACACGAGCAAAATTGATTCGGTGTTTTTTGTCCGATCTTATTGTACTTTTTAGAATAGATAGATACTTAAACTTAACTTAAAAACTTAAAAATTGTGGCTCTGACAGTTTTTTGCGATTAAAGGGGGGAGGTGGAGGGACTTACAAAATCTGAAACAAACGCGATTTGAATCTGGTATGCACCTACTTCCATGCAAAAATTTGTGGTTCTGTCTCTTATTGTCTCTGAGATCGACACATTCATACGGACGAACAGACGGACAAACGGACGGAGGGACAGACGGACATGGCTAAATCGAATCGACTGTTGATGCTGATCAGGAATTTATATACTTTATAGGGTCGCAAACGCTTCCTTTTACCAGTTACATACTTTTGCACAACATCATGATCCCCTTTTCCCATTTTCAATGGGAACTGGGTATAAAAATCTCCTATCACAAGTTTTGTTAGCAAACTCCTCCGAAGCGGCTCTACTTTTAATAAAAATTTTTTGTTTAGATCTGGCAGGTATAGAATTGGCTTTTAAATATATTTCATACCGCTAGGTAATTTGGGTGACCCTCTGATGACAATTTTTTTTTGTATTTCATAAAGAAGGCGCCTTTCATGGCGTTTAGAGGAAGACGGACATTGTCAACAAACTCCAAGAGAGATTTTGATTCAAAATTGGTCGAAAAACCGCGAAATTTGCAAAATTGTGCCGTTCATCCGATTGTAATGAATTCTTGGGAATTGGTCGTATGCTTGCCCTGGAAGATTTGTAAGTTGAAGAAACGGGCGGAAAATGGCCCAAAAACCGCGAAACTCGGAAAATTACCGATTACGATGAAACTGTTGGGCCTGGATGGACGCTGGCCCGGGAAGGTTCTGAGCTGACGAAATAGGCGGGAAATGGTCCAAGACCGCGAAATTCAAAAATTTATACCGTTCATTTAATTGCGATGAAACTTTGAGGAATGGTTGGACGCGAAGGTTTCTTAGATGCTGACATGGGTGGGGAAATGGTCCAAAGGGTGAAATTTTGAAAAATTATACCGTTCATCCGATTGCGACGAAACATTGCGGAATGGTTGGCCTGCTAAGGTTTCTAAGTTGAATAAATGGGAGGAAAATGATCCAAAAATCGCGAATTTTGCAAAATTATACCGATCATCCGATTGCGAAGAAACTTTGAGGAATGCTTGGATGCTTGCCGGCGGCGATGGTTTCTAAGTTCCAAAAACCGCGAAATTTGCCAAATTATCAAATGATTATATATATGAAAGCGCTTAATTTTTAGATTACAATGCAGGCGTTGGTAAATGGAAGATACAGAGTGAACGGCCCAAAATGCTAACTAGGAGGTGTAATTCAAAAGGGTCAAAGAAGTCGCAAAATTTGCAAAATTTTCTTGAGTTTAGATTATTATTAAGACGTTGTATAGGTGAAGATTGAACGGTCAAAAATATCGCGATATTTTTTATTTTTTACGTCGCATCTCGAAAGCGAAGATTTTCAATTGGATTCCCAGTCTTAAATGCGTAAGCAGACAAACGGCTTAAAATTGGTTCACCTGCACCTTTCGATAAGAGAATTGGTATTTATGTTAATAATGTGATTGTTAGACGCTTTACAAGTCTCAGAATTTAGTTAAGCAATGAACTAAACATTTGGTGTCTCCAGAGTTTTACCGATAAAAAAATTATTTTTTTGCATATATCGCGGTTTTTGGTCCATTTTCCCACCCATTTCTTCAACTTAAAAACCTTCCCTGGCAAGCGTCCAACCAAACTCTACAAGGAAGTTATGCAACGCTTGCGTGAAGCAATACGGCTCAAGTTTCGCCAACATCAAAAATTTGTCAAATATCTCGGTTTCTGGACCATTTCACTCCATGACTTAGGCTTAGTACCTTAGTTTCCCATGTCTCATTCTCAAAAGCCTTTTCCAGAAATCTGGCTCATACATATTCCATTTGCAAAATGCAGGTCATTAGTGCATCTCATTGTCTTAACCCTTTGAGAACGAATCAAAAAGGGGGAGAGAATCATGACCTAACCCTTAACCTGAGCATTGACAACATTTTTGCATTTAGTTTAAAGTAAAACCAATAAATTTGTATTTATTTACTTCTATTTCATTTTGTATGACATTATATGCCCTTTTTTCTTTGGTTTTATGGGAATTAAATTAGATTAAAAAACAATAAAAAGAATTTTAAAAACCAAATGTGCCTCAATTTGACATTGAGTTTTATTTATATAGATTCGATAATAGATTTTTAATTTGTTGCATCATTTTGAAGGTTTTTTGTTAAAGTCTTTTGCCATAAAACAAATGACATTAAATCGAATTAAACGTTTATTGAAATCGATTGCCGCAGGAAGGAAATAAGAATGAGAAAGAAACACACGAAAAGTTGTTGCCATTTTGTGCGATGAGTTTAATTTTCGATTTTTTATTTTCGTGTTGATGACACACACACACACACACGTGTGGGCGGGGGTTGGCTAGGCTAGGGGTGGTTGGTTAGTACGTGACCCGCTTAACAAATTGGTGCGTGTGTGCTTCAGTTATCGCCTCCCCCCACTCCACGGCGTTTAAACTTCTCTTTATAGTTATTGCAGTTTTATCTGTTGACCATTTCAAAAGTCACTTTTGCCTGCGTTTTTCTATCAGTTTTTCTTTTTAATTAAAACCAAATGCATTTGCTCACTTAATGCCCGAGTATGGGGAGTGGTCTGACCTTACAGTTTGACTTTCCCACGTTTGCTTTGCGCGGTTTACTAAAGGCATTTTCTTTTGAATTTTGCATATTCATAACTCGTTTTTCATGGTAAATTTTCACGCTCATTTGCTTGAATCAATAGTGAAGTTTACAGCTGCCGTTTTGAATTGAATTTTAGTTAAGACATTTGTCATATTTTCAAGGTATTCAATTAGCATGTCTCGAAGGTTAAACTTAGGTACTATGAATGGGACTTCCTAATGCGGATTAACAAAAATGATGATTAAGTGCTAAGCCAAATTAAAATAGCCTCTACAATAGAAAATGACTACATTTTGATGAAGTATTAATCGGGTCATTCTCAAGAAAGGTTTCTTGAGACTCGGTATTCGGAGCAGGGCCGAATATGATTATAATATTTAAGAATTGCAAACCAAAGATTAATAATATTTAAATTGTTCGTAAACAGAAGTAACTGTCCAAACATCAAAGGAGACAACTTAATCGATACATTAAACAAGTAGAGTTGCGACCCTGGTGTTGTACCAGGGCGTCAAAGTCAAACATTATATCAGCGCTTTGTTTACATTTGCCACGTGCGAAAGTTTTTAAAAGTTTCAAGCTGTGTAATTTTGAACAGTAATTATCTTTAAATTATATTTAAAATGGATAATGAAGAGCAAGGTATGTTTAATATTAATCCGAAGTAAAAATTGTTTAATATGTGTTGTTTGTTGCTTATGTGTCTTGTGTTGTTAAACCGATTTATGTTGAAAAGTTTAACCCAGTGTTCGTGAATTGTGGAGTAGAACTAGTTCCCTGCCAATCTGTGCCAAAAAGTAAATATGTCTCGTTTTGAATGAAAATATACAGTTTAAGAGAATAATAATTATCATTGCGCAAATTTGCGCGTTTTCCGAAACATTGAATGTATTGCAGCTACTTTTGTCTTCAGCAATTTTCAGTTGCTCGAAGCATGGAGCAACAAGAGGACAGAAGAGGCAATATCTGAGTGGATTTGCGGTCAAGTCGGATTGGATGATGATGACCTAAACACGAGAGCCAAAATTAATCAAAAAGCCAAAAGTTTTCACAATTACGTGCGAAAATATTTGCCAAAATGTGGCCGAAATGTTTCTAATTTTAAAATGAAGCACTCAAAGTGGCTTTCGTTGGAATCGTCAATTGAACAGGGTCCTCAAAGACATGCTACAAATGTTCAAAGTAAAATGGGACGTCCCCATCTAGGGTATTCAGAAGCAGGCTCAAGATTGAAGAGAAAATTGGCTGCCGATTTGGCAATACATAATCCCGCACCTCTTCTGCTACACGCGGCAGCAGTTTCAGCAAAGAAATCCAACGATAAGGATACGTCAATAGTGCTCAGGAAATGTATGCAAGACGAAGAAAGTCCCAGCTATATAAAAAGAAAAATATTTTCATCTGATCCAGTTCCGCTTATACCACATGAAGCTCTAGCTTTTTTACTGGAGAATTCTTTTTCTTCTGTTATGCCTGTTGGATGTCTAGGTGAAAACGCGTCAGAAGCGCGACACAAATTGTACAAGCGTGATAGGCGGTCACATGCTCGTCAAAATAACAGGCTAAACAATTTAACGGATGTTTTCCAAAGATCTATCGACTCATCGGATCCTCTTATTTCAAGCATTTTTTTAAACAAGAGATTGCATCAAAACAAAATGAAAGCATTACCAAAGGCAGTCGTGGAGCTTTTAGAAGCACCCGAATTTGATTGTTATCAAAACAACAACGACTCTCCAAGCGATGACAGCGATGACAACGATGATTTAGAATTTAATTTGTTTCCATATTCATTAGATGTTGAAGATTTTTAAGAATGTATAATTTAAAAAAAATTGAAATATTTGATTTGTTTTATTAATATATTATAATAATACATATAAATTTAAATAATGTATTGTGATAAATTTGAGAAGCAGTTCATTAAAAATGAAATCAAAGAGCTTTAAATCAAAAAATGACTATTTCACAACTCTTATAGGGACGGCATGAGTGGGCGTGGTCCAATCTGTTTCAAATTTTAAACAGTTACTACACACACTATTACTAAGAACTGTGCGAAGTTTCAACTCTCTACCTTCAGGATTAGACTTTATGCCAAAAAATCGGGCTTTAATTTAACTTCCAATGTTGTCCAATGTGTGCACCCCAACAAAAATATTAGAAATAACAGATTTTAACTCAGAACTTTTTGTCCCAAAGCCTGGAGCTATGCAGTTTGGAGTAAGTCCATTGCATGCCTGGATCCGGTTTTTAGAATTTGTCTTGAACATTTCATATAAAATTTAATTAAAAAATGGCATATATAAGGTGATGATAAGATTGAAATGAGCAAACGGAAAAAATATGTTCAAGAAAAGTTTTGGATTTTTTTTTTTTTTTGTAATGTAATTTTATTGAGCTTAGTGACCCCATTGCATCTAAGTTTTTACAAGCTATTGTTACTCCTAAAAATAACTTATGTTGTGTTATGGTATGGTAGGTTTAAGGTGAGTATGTACAATGTGGTTGGGTTTTCGAGTATACATAGGTGGAATTTCAGTATTTTCGTAATATATGACAGGAGGGTTTTTGAATGGTAAGCCTATATCCTTCGGTTAGTCAAGTCAGTGGGATGGATCCTCTGAAGTCTCCGTCTGGCCCTGATCCCTTCTTCTGAGCAGGCGTCTGGCAAGGTTGTTTGGGTGGCATGCTACCTTGTCAAGGTAACGTGCGGCTTGTCTATTTATGGTATCGCCGACCACAGGGACACCACAATCTCTCTCTATGTCCTTGTTTCTGATGAACCACTCTGCACCAGTGACCCGTCTGAGAATTTTTGCCTGAAAGACCCTAATTTTGCTCAGGTGGGTCTTGGCGGCGATGCCATATACCTGGATGCCATACCTCCAGATCGGTGCCAGGATCACTTTATACATCAGCACCTTGTTTTTCAAGGACAACTTGTTGTTTTCGTTAAGGAGCCAGCCCATCCTTGTTGCCCTGCTTCTCAACTTGCCAGCCACTTCCGAGGTATGCTGCTTAAACGTGAGTCTCTTGTCAAGTGTGACCCCAAGGTACTTATGTCCCGTTTTGTGTGGGAGCACCTCTCCGTGAAGGAAGACTCCAGGGCATATGTCTCTTCTGAGTGTGTGAGTGACACAGACACATTTCTCAGGGTTGACTGAGATATTCCACCTGCAGGCCCAGTTCTCAAACCTTTTCAGGTATTCCTGCAGTGTATCTGTTGCAGCATAGATGCACACCCGTGTCATTATCGCTGTGTCGTCAGCGAACGTCGCGATCAGCAGGTCCTGCGAGTCTGCGATGGGGATATCAATCGATGTGGGCATGTCTGCGGTGAAAAGGCTGTACAGGGTTGGGCCAAGTACGCTGCCTTGAGGTACTCCTGCTCGAATCCTCTTCTTCTGGGATGCAAGGCCATCCTGGACCACTCTGAAGGTTCTATCAGAGAGGAATGATTGAACCATCAAGAAGATTTGAGAATTGAGCGTTCCTTTGAGCTTGGCCAGCAGGCCATCATGCCAAAAACGGTCAAATGCCTTTTGGATATCCAAGTACGCTGCCACAACATACTCCTTGGCGTGGAATCCTTCCAGGACAAAGTTGACCACCCTGTGTAGTTGTTCGGGTGTGCCATGCCTTAGGCGAAAACCAAATTGGAACTTTGGTATCCTCAGTTTCACTGCAGGAGTCTTCAAAATTCTCCGCAGTAGGCATCTCTCCAGCAGTTTGCCGCAGGCTGGTAGTAGGCTAATAGGCCTGTAAGAGTCCAGATCGTCTAGTGGCTTTCCGGGTTTGTGCAACATTACAATGTTTGCACTTTTCCAGGCGCGAGGGATGTGAGGCGTAGTGCAGCGTTAAAGATAAGCAACAAGAACAAAATTGCCTTATGAGGGAGCAGCTTTATTGCTCTGTTGTCAATCTCATCCTCTCCCGGGGCTTTGCTATTTTTGAGCGATCTTATTTCACCTTTGATCTTCTCTAGGGTTGTGGGTGCAGTTGGCAGCGCCATTTGGAGTGGGATTTGCAGAGACTCCTGCACCAATTGAACTCTATTGGCTGAGGCAGTGGTGAAAGGCTGGAATCTTTCCTCCAGGTTGCAGGCAAAGGCTTCAGCACGATCCTGAGGATGCTTAGCCCATGTACCATCAGGTTTCCTGACTGACTGGTATTCGATGTCACCAACAATTCATAAAATATTGGTTCACGGTTACCAGATTAATAATTCGAGCTTGTTTCCACTAGGATGCTTAGGCGAAAATGCTTCTGAAGCACGCAACAAAGTTTACAAGAAAGATAGATTGTTGCATTCAAGGAAAAATAGTCGGCTCAATACTATGACTGATATATTTCACAGAGCTATAATTCCTCGGATCCATTATTGTCGAGTGTTTCTCTAAAGGAAAGAGAAAAAAAAAATAAAAAAAAACCTCTTCTCAAAATAGGTATTAAGTCTTTTGGACCTTCCGTCTAGAGCTGAAAATGAAAACGATCTGCAGTGCGATTCTGATAACGATGAGGATATTTATAATATTGAATTGGATGAAGAAGAAAATTGCATTTAAAAAATAAGTTAGTAATTAATCTACTATCAATCTACTATCAATCAGTTTGCAGGGGCGGCAAGCGTGGGCGTGGTCGCACTGGCCCAATTTTTTTCACAAATTATTAATGCCATAACAATAAAATGTGCGAAGTTTGAACCATGTAACTCAATTTTTCGACTTTATGCATCGCTTGAATAAACTCGTTCACCAGCATTTAAAATTTCAATAGAATGGGCGTGTTCAGCAGCATTCAGCATACATCAAAAATCAAACATTAAACATCATCTATCAAAAAAAATGTGATTGACTTCTGCTGAACAGTTTTGATGAAATTTTAAGAAAATCATAGTATGCTTGTAAAGGAATTGTTTTAATTTTAAATGACAGCTAACTTGTTTTTCTGGAAATCACACTCAGAAAAAAAATCGCCATGAATTTTAGAAAATCGCCTTATTTTAAAATTTGCCCTGGTATTTAGAAAAATTTTCTAATAAACAGAAAAAGTTTCCTGAAACTAAGAAAAATATGCCATAAAAAAATTTTTTTAAAAAAAACTTTTCTAAAAACAAGAAAAGGCCAGATTTTTCTGATAATTGGGGCACATTTTTCTAATGTTTTTCTTAAAAACAGTGCAAAATTAACCTTTAATTTTAGAGAATAGTAGCCCTTAAAAAAGACACTGTAATTTAAAAAAAAAAGGGAAAATTTTCTGGAACTAATTTTCTTAAAAATATGGCGATACTAGCCATTGCTTTTAGAGAAAAAGGTGTTAGATTTGAGGAATTTTTGCTCCACTGCGAAAATATAAGTAGCCCATTCAGACGTGCCACTTCAACGCTGTGAAATAGCCAAACTGTCTAAGCGGCCGCCGTTGCGCGATACAAAGTTTTTGGGATCTAGTCCCAGTCAGTCCCTGAAAATTTTTATTTATTTAATAAAAATTAATCAAAGCAGCTGGGGTGTTGTTCAAGCGAAGCGGACCTGGACCTGGACCTGGACCTGGACCTGGACCTGGACCTGGACCTGGACCTGGACCTGGACCTGGACCTGGACCTGGACCTGGACCTGGACCTGGACCTGGACCTGGACCTGGACCTGGACCTGGACCTGGACCTGGACCTGGACCTGGACCTGGACCTGGACCTGGACCTGGACCTGGACCTGGACCTGGACCTGGACCTGGACCTGGACCTGGACCTGGACCTGGACCTGGACCTGGACCTGGACCTGGACCTGACCTGGCCTGGACCTGGACCTGGGACCTGGACCTGGACCTGGACCTGGACCTGGACCTGGACCTGGACCGGTGGTGAAAATTTGCTCTGGAACCAGTGAAAAAATAAACAAACCCAGCGAACCAGCATGCGAGCATTTTGCGAGACTATCGCAGAATGCCCCCCAACCAGCTCGCATGTAAGCAAGATGAGAGTTCATTTTTATTATCGCAGAGCACTCGAAGCGATCTCATAAGCGAGCCAACATGTGAGCATTTTGCGTAATTACGAAAAAATATCGAGTTTGGGACCAAAGCGCATTGTAAAAATATTGAAAAAAATATAGACAATATTAAAAAACTCAAAAATAAAAAAACAAAATAAAAAAAAACATGAAAAATAGGTTTTAATTTAATGCCTTGAGTTTAATTCGAACCCATGACCTCGCCGTCGCAAGGCAAATGTCTTGCCACTCGACCACCCGGGCGAGTTGATTTCGTTCTTCGCTGTCATTTCGCCAGCGTCACGCGCGACCCGATAGTATCGGTGAGCGTTAAGACGTCAGTCAGTCGTGTAGAGTGCCGCGGTCCTGAGTTCGAGTCCCCAGACAAGGTGAAGTCGGCGGGCCGGGTGGCGGCACTACGGGCTCACAAATAATTTTTTTTTATTTTAAATAAAAATCAAATATTTTAATTTACTCGCAAGTACTATCAAAAAAGTCTCGCAAAAGATACCGCTTAAAGCTACGCTAGCCGTATTGCTTGCGACTATCGTAAATGATACTTTCACTGCCACAAACTGAACGACACATGAATCATTTTACTATCATTTCCCGACCCGTATGCGAGAGTTTTGCCGGGTTAACTCACGCAATTCACTCGCTTGGGATATCGTTTGCGAGCGTTTGGTTGGCTGGGTAGTGTTGTCCAAACTCACACATTGAAAGCGTTTGCTTGTGTGCGTAGCAGCGAAACACGAAGCCAAGGTGACGTTTTACTGCTTTTACACTGAAAAAATAAAATGCGTGCGATTCAAACATACAACAAATTAAATTTTTTAAATCTCTCTCCCTCCCACTTTATTTCATTATAACCCCCGTGGCAAAGTTGGTAGTGCCTTTTAATAACATCAAAGGTAAAGCGACATGCAACGTAATGGCACAATAAACATTGAGCGTTACCATCCATATTCTCAATGAAAAATAATTCATTTTCCCAATTGAGATCAAAAATTTCGGTGTAGTGTAAAAATCATGCGCTTTATGGTCTTTCCTCATTGAATGCTGCAAATCAACTGACCGGCCGAACACATGAGTCGTAAGAGCAAATGCTGCCGAGCGTTCTATTTATAGAATACACATATTCTCTCTCTTTCTCTATATATGTGACACTGCGACGCCGGCAGAATTTGGCTTGCCAACCACGCTTGGCTGCCTTTTCAAATTTTGGACATCGCTGCTCTAAATTATAAAAAAAAATTTTTATCAAGGGTGATTTTTTAACCGCTATAGGAAAGCTTTTCAAAAAAAAACACATAAAATTCAGAAAAATGCATGAAATCTTTATTTGAATCGATAGTTCGGTCCATATAATTTAATGTTTGAAGATTATTTCATGCAAATGTTGACCGTGACTGCGCCTCAAATGGTCCATCCGCTTAGTCCAATTTTGGCATACTCTTTCCAACATTTCGGCCGGTATCTCACGAATAAATGCTTCAATGTTGTCTTCCAATGCGTCAATTGAAGCGGGCTTGTCTGTATTGACATGAGCTTTAACATAGCCCCACAAAAAATAGTCTAAAGGCGTTAAATCGCACGATCTAGGCGGCCAATTGACCGGTCCCGAACGTGAAATAAAATGTTCACCGAACTCGCCTCTCAATAAGTCCATTGTTGCGCGTGCTGTGTGGCATGTGGCACCGTCTTGTTGAAACCACATGTCATGCAAGTCAAGCTCTTGCATTTTGGGCAAAAAAAAATTGGATATCATCTCACAGTAGCGCTCACCATTCACAGTTACGTTACGATTCGCATCATCTTTGAAGAAGTACGGTCCAATGATGCCACCAGCCCATAAACCGCACCAAACTGTGACTTTTTCTGGATGCATTGGTAGCTCTTGCAATGCTTCTGGCTGATATTCACTCCAAAATCGACAATTCTGCTTATTTACGTACCCATTGAGCCAAAAATGAGCTTCGTCGCTGAACACAATTTTTCGGTAAAAAAGTGGATCTTCGGCCAACTTTCCAAGAGCCCATTCACCAAAAATTCTACGTTGCGGTAGGTCGTTCGGCTTCAATTCTTGCACCAGCTGTATTTTGAAAGGCTTCACACCTAAATCCTTCCGCAAAATTTTCCACGTTGTTGAGTAACAGAGGCCCAATTGCTTGCGGCGACGAATCGATAATTGATGGTCATCATTAACACTGGCCGATACAGCTGCGATATTTTTTTCAGTTCGCACTCTACGTAAGCGTGTTGGTGGTTTAATGTCCAACAATGTAAATTTGGTGCGAAATTTAGTCACAATAGCCCGAATAGCCGCTTCAGTGGGTCGATTAAACTGACCATAAAATGGAAGAAGCGCGCGATGAACTTTCTTAACAGAGCATAAAATTCAATAATTTGCAAGCGTTGTTCGTTTGTAAGACGATTCATGGTTAAATTATAGACCAAACTGAAGATGTTTGACAGTGAAACAAAACACGAAACGTGCGTGAGCTGTTTAAACCAGTGTTGCCAAAAAGATAATAGCTAAAAAATCACCCTTTATTAGAAAACAATTTCAGCTTTTAGGAATTGTTTTTCTGACTGTACGAAAATAGTTTTCTATGATTCAGAAAAAGATTCTAATTCTAAAAATGGGTTTCTTATATTTAAGGTTTCTTGCCCTTTTGGTTAAGAAAAGCTTTCCATAATACTTAGAAATTATTTTTCTAAATTTTAGGGTTAGTCGCCTTAGAACGCATTTCGTAGGCGAATTTCCAATTTTAAGGGCTAATTTTGGACTTTTTTATGAATGGACTTGGGTTCAGTTCACCTCGTGTCTCTCATTGCATTCGCCTGGGTTCCTTGCTTGGATGCGCGCCACACGTGGTTCGCCTTGCCGGCTTCGACTTCGCTTCTCTTCCTCGACTTAAAATTCTTCGGTAACAACCTCTCGCTTCCTCGCTCAAAGCCGCACTCCCGTACGCCAAAAATGTGGCAGCGATCGTGGCTTCCCGGAAACTCAGAACAGTGTGACCAGAACGGGAGGGTTAGTGATGACACTGCGGTGAACTGGAACTGGTTCGTGATGGTGACTGCGCCAGTGACTTAGATATGTTTTATAGTTGGCCAATAGGCTACTTATGAGTAATTCTAAACGTTGTGACGTACTAATTCAAGTGCGTCACAGAACGATAGTCTAGATGGGCAGCACCAGGCCCCAAAAGCGATGGACAGCACTTAACACACCTTAACACAAACTTTGGCAGGTACAGAGTATATTAAAGTCGGGATTGACCGACTTTTTTACTTGTTTCATTTTGAATTGGAGAAAATTTGTCGGCGACCTTTTAGTTCGAAACTCCGGACCACATAATTTCAGTGTTTTGATGGGACTATTCTTACCTAACGGTAAGTATTTCACTTTCACTCCTCCCTCTCTTCGCTCTGGCCCAGACAAACTCACAAAATTAGTTAGCAATTTGCTGGTTTCAATGTTTATCCCAAGTTTCATTTAACTTTACCTCAAAATGAAGATAAACCTTTATAGGGGCCCAAAATAAGCCATAAAAGCCGGCAATACACAAGTTTAATTTACAGCTAATTAAATAGATATTAATCTAGTGCAATTCCCAATTCTAAAATGGGGAATTAAAACGATATTAAGGATAATTCGAATTATAATCTTACCTGTTTAATGGTTTATAGTTGTTGCCATTTACATATGAATATGAGATTTTGTGGAGCCACTTTTTGTGGCAAGTAGCACACATGCACGAGTACACACACACACACACACACACACGAGACTGTTGCACGAAAGTAACACTAATTGGCAGACCCCCGCTCACACACACACATACAGGCAAGCGAGTACACACACACAGAAAAGGGGGCAAAAGTACGACCGACGATGACCAAACGGATTACGATGACGACGATGGATGCCGCCAATTCCGCGACACGTTACTCCAGCAAAAGTTTCGCAACGACTACTGGGCCGACAACTGGAGCTGCCTCAACGAGAGCCACAATGTCATCCACATACAAAAGCACTCCCACACACACACAGGCAAACGCAAATGGACGTAGAACATTTTGCGATTTCCTTGCGCGACGTTTCCTGAACGGCAATACCAAAAAAAAAAAACAGCAACACGAAGAGAAGAGCTGACATACACATGTAGGATCCACCTGTATAGGCGCCCTCTTTTACCGTTAGACCGCGCAACTCAACGAAAGCTGACACCAAGAGAGAGAGAGCATCAGAGAGAGTGGGAGTTGCATGTGGAACGTATGTCGAGTGTCGGTGCATTCTGTTTGGACTCAGGTAAGGAAGGTTTTTGTTTATTTATTTTACTAATAAAACTAAACTTTATTTTTATAAAATTTTCCTTTTTTATTTACTATTTTTTTTAATATTTAATTTAAATTTATAACTATTTTTCACACTAAAAATATAAAATTTTACACAGTTTTCCACCTGTCCACATTAAATATTTAAAATTATTGATTACATTTCAGGACCACCTGCCCCCCCACTCGCCCACACAAAACAAAAACAAACTTAACGTTACTTTGTATTAATTTCAACGTCAAGTGAGAGAGAGACAGTACTCTTTCGCTCTTAGCTGTGTTCCATTTGCCAAAACGTTGCGTATAAGACGATATAAACTGGCCTACTGTCAGAGAGCCGCCTGTGTTAAGAGAGCAAGAGCGATAAAAGAGCTCAAACCAGGTAGCGGCTGCCTGTTGATAAGCATTTCAGGTAATTACAGGGAGGGAGAGTGAGAGCCACAAACAGTGGCAGACTATGGGCGGGGGTGTAAGTACATATGAGGGAAGGTAATAAATATGAATGTTGATATTTTCTATGATATAAATTTGTGGTAAAATTTTTAAAACTAACAGAAAATGTTAAATTTAATTTTAAAATATAGTTTAAGGTATATTTTTTCAAATTTGTAAACTTTATAGAGGGAAAATAGATTTATAGAGAAAAATAGGGGAAAGTTAACTTCGGCTCGGCCGAAGTTTTGTATACACTTGCAGCTTCCATTGAAATCAAAAAAGTTTTTCTAACTAATACTACTTTTTGGACCTTACTTTTCCATTGGATCTATAATATGTAGATGTCTGATTTAGACCAAACTTGGTGAAATCATGAAAAAGCATAATACACTGTTAATTCCGAAATTTGGAGGCGATCCCATTTAAAACTAAAAAGTTTTTCTCTCTAGAACTTCTTTTTCGACCGATCATTCATACTGCAGCTATATGCTATAGTCATCCGATTTTGATAAAACTTTGTGGAAATGTGTTAAAGTATAAAAAATTAGAATATGCCAATAAAAAGGACGTTTTCATAAAAAAACAAAAAAGTTTTCCTCACTCGAACTTGTTTTTCGACCGATCGTTCCTATGGGAGCTATATGCTATAGTCATCCGATTTCGACCAAACTTAGTGAAATCATGGGAAAGGTAAGCTAAGAAATACGTACTTTGGAGGCGTTTCCGTAAAAAAAACAAAAAAAGTTTTTCTCACTAGAACTAGTTTCTCGACCGTTCCTATGGCAGCTATATGCTAAAGTCATCCGATCCGGCCGGTTCCGACAAATGTGCAGCGTATTTGTACCAAAGGACTTCGTGCAAAGTTTGGTGAAAATAGCTTTAAAACTGACGGAGGAGATAGCATAGAAACAGACTGACGGACAGACGGACGGACGGACAGGGCTAAATCAACTCAGCTCGTCGTGCTGATCAAGAATATTTATACTTTATGTGGTCGGAGATGGTTCCTTCAATGCGTTACAAACATCCGCACAATTTTATAATACCCTATGCAATGGTATACAAATTTTTTTTAATTGCACCTCGAAAATTTTAAGGTTACCATTCAGCTGAATCATAATTCGAACTTAAAAATTTTCACTTAGAATTGCTTATTAAGTGAAAACTAATAAAGTTTTTGAATTATAAAGGCTAAAAAAAGATTAAGTTTAAATTATGGTAGCGAGATGATTAAAAAAATTAGATTGATAACTTAACTTGCGCAAGAGTTGGTAACTCTAAAGTCGATAGCTACGATCATTTCTATCGGTATTAACTGGACGATCAGCTGACTTAACAACAAAAATAAAACATGTAAGCACGGAGCCCTTTTCTTTATTTTAAATAGATTTAAATAATAGTCAGTTCCAGGGGCAAGCACAAAAATCTTCAGCAGGAACACATAATGCTAGAGTTCACGAAGAAGAACAAAAATTTGGCAAGAGGTTTTTGCAAAGGGGACAGAGTCCAAGTGGATGCAGAGTGGGCCGAGCTGGCGGAGTCCCTGAACTCTGCTGGACCCCCTCTCAAATCTACAATAGAATGGAAAATGGTATGTATGTATTTGAATATATATTTAGCAAAATACTTATTTTCTTTGTAATCTTGGATAGACTGGAAAGCCGCAACAAAGAAAAAATTGGCTGGTCAATCGTATGGAAACTTTGGCAACTGGAGTCGGTCCGTATTCGCGGCAAACTATTTCGCCCGCAAAGGAATCCATTGCGCTATTGTGTGGCATTTACAAGGTGGTAGCCGGAATTGAAGGAGTTGAATCCTATGGTCATGCTGAGATGCGTTCCAATGCAAAATCAGCAAAAGATGCTTCGATCGACGCTGTTGATTTATGTGACCAAGGCTCAGTCGATCTTGACGGGATTTCAATCCCAGACAATAATGGTCAAGATGAAAAGCAGCGTGGGAAGCGTTGTCGCGCAAATGATGATTTTGATATTATATGCTCTGACCAAAATGTTTTCATGAATGCAATGCTGGACCAAAAGGATAAGCATTACAAAAAAGTGGAAGACATCCAAAATGAGCAATTAATCACTTCAAAGAATATTCTTCAGTTAAAAGAAAAAAGAACCTACAACTACTTAAACTGTCTTAGTTACCATCACCATAAAATGTGTTCAATTTATTAAGTTTCCTATGAGAAAATGAAGAAGGGTGTTTTTTTTTTTTAATTAAGGGGGTCTCTCATTCAAAACTCTTTTTTTGGACCCTTTTTAAAAAAATTCTTATTTGAAAACGCAAAGAATAATTCTAAACTTTTTTTATTTATTGTATTACAAAAGGTTCAAAGTAAATAAAAAATTTTTTTTGCCTCGATACGAGGGGTGTTCAAAAAGTAATGAGACTTCAAAGTTGGTGGTGAAAAAAAAGGTGTCGTCACGGCGGCCACGATTCCGGGTCTCCGGAGCGTCCGAAATTAAAAAAAAAAAACGGGGTTATAATCAGTATAGATGTAATTCTCGGGTGAACCTCAAACTTAATTTTGTGATTTTTTTTGACAAAATGGCGGCCATTAAAAAAAAAAATTTCAATTTCGGGCTTTTTTTTTGTAGTTTAGTGTAAAAAAAAAATAGTAAAAATTTTTTTAAAATTATGGTCGAGGTTCACCCGAGAATGGTGACAATTCTGCGTCGATTCCACTTTGTTTCATGAAAATCGGTTCAGTTGAACTGGAGATATCATGGCCGCCAGTTCGAAAAACGTGGTTTCGAGATAAACGCGCTTTAAGTTTGCAGTTGCTTGGGAATTTAGGTCACATTGGGTCACTAAAAGGACTATATCTCCTAAACTAATTCGAGTTTTCGAAAATCCTTTTGGGGGGATATTTTTGAATATCCAAGCTATAAATAAATGCAAAAAAAAGTCGAAAAAAAAGTTGCTCAATGAGAAGACCCCCTTAAGAAGAAACAAAAGGCGCTGTGAAAGCCAAAAGTCAATAAATATTTATGTACAATGTGAATTGTATTGTTTTAATGTTCCATATAGTCCATTGATCTTGGGTTAGTCAAATATGTTTTCCATTGAAACTCGGCTTGGTTTTTTGTGCTGTGTTTCTTATTTATTATATACATCTACCAAAGGATGTCAAATATGGTTTTAATTTTGAGTACATCAGGAAAGTGCATCATCTTAAAAAATTACGAGCAACGTGGTCTCTAACATGAGTTCCGTCAAGATGATCTTCTTCATCACTTGCCAAATCATCGTCCTCCGAACTAACTTCATTTTCCGGGATAGGTATGTCGCGACTGCGGCATATATTATGCAAAGCGCAGCAAACGTTTATAATTAGTGCCGAAAACTTGGGCTCATAGAAGAGAGTGCCCTGCAAGCATCGAAATTGCGACTTAAGCAAGCCAATTAAGGATATGTTCCATGAATCCAGGTTTCGGAGTTCTGTATGGTGTTAGTATAAATTTCTCTAAGGCATATCCAGAATCAGCTAGAATCCAAGAGTTTCTGTTAGAAACGTTTCTATAATGCCGCTTAGCGTAACTGTTGTTCCAAATAAAAGAATCATGGCATGATCCAGGATGACTGGCATCTATTGCCAATATTTCCATATTATAGTTGCAAATCTTTAAAGAAAATCAATTATTGAATTTATTGAGAATATCTGAATTGTGCTTACCGCCATTGCGTTTATGCTAAAATAACACTTTCGATTAAAAAACAAGGACTCATCCATGACTGGCTTGATTATTTTAATGTGCGTGCCATCCACACATCCTGTGACACCAGGAAATCGAAATTTAGAGTAAAAAAACTCTTTGGAAGAAGTCACCTCGTCTGGAGACATGTTTAGTTTGATCCACTCCCGGCATATATTTTTCTCTAGCTCTTGAATGACGCCATGTAGCACCTTCGGGAATGTGCTTCGAGCACTGTTTATGTCCTGATCCTTAGCTACACCCAATTGATATGATCCCGTTGCACTATGGGTCAAATGACCACTCTTTCTGTGCGAAATTAATTAAGGCAACAAAATCATGGTATTCAAATCAAAACTTGTAAGCATTTCAAGAGTAAGAATAATTCTGTTAAAAAAAATGGAAATTAACCCATTAAACACCGAAAATCAATATTAACCCTTTTGCAACCATTAATCCAAACATGAAATTCATTCGTTTATTTTAATTATAGTAAAACATTTAGTACTTGATTAAATCTAATTCATTTTCTAAATTTAAATCATATGCATGAGGACTTTATGTACCGTAGAAGTCATTGGCAACCAGCAATATAGCTCCTGAAAATGTTTTGCTGTCTCAAAGCAATATATTTCAAATTTACTTGAGTTTATTTCGAACTGGCAGGATATACAAATCAAAATTATTTTAAATCGAAAAATAAGCTCTTTGTCAACACCAGTTATTTCAGAAAAAAAGTCATGATCACTAAACGCTCGACGAGCAGTGTTTCCGTCATTTGTGGAACCGGATCCACCTACTCTGGGCATGTCCACGCGAAGTCCGAGTTTTTTCCAAAAATCGTTTTGTATATCTGTTTTTCTTTTTAAGATAATTGACCTATCATCTCCTCTTACCTGCCACTTTTTCAATTTGCATTTAACGCCTAAATGTAATGTAAATTCAAAAAATCTTATCCAGCAATGAAGGGAACTAAGTCCAAACTTTAAGTTTTCTTCTTTAGCACGGAGTATTTCACTTTTATAATCAAAAGTATTCATAAAATCCTTAGGTGTTGCAGCACAAATGGGACAAGCCTGGTTAGATTTCGTTCCAGTTGTAATTTTTAAAACTTTTCCATCAATTAGTGTTAAATATAATTTGAATGACACTTGAACAGATTTTTCTTCACCAATTGATATTCGTACGTTTTTCAAAGCTTTGATTTCGCTTTTTAAATCCAAATCTTCCTTTAAAACAATTTCTTATGTCTCCTTTGTGTACTTCAGCTTAATTGGCCGACTAAATCTTACAGATTGTGGTGAACGGTTGTCCCAAATTGGCATTCCCGAAAAAAGTAGTAGTCTTAAGGGAATAACTGTAGTAGCTAAGAGGGAAGCATCGGAGCTATTTGACGAACTGGGCTCATTAAATTTTTGCTTAAATTGAGCTTGACCAGTGCTGCTATCAAATCTATAGCTTAATATTAATTCGAAAGCTTAATATATCTGTCTTTTTCTCTTCCATTACAGCTTGAAAAACTTCTTTTTGCATCTCAACGATTCTTTCTGCCGTGTGCTGTAAAATAGATTGCAACGAAACTTTGGCACGGGTCTCATTTGTTTCGATACCCTGAGGTCGACATTTCAATTTTGAGGCAATAATGTTGCTATAGTGCGGATATATATCGCAGTTTCTTAATTTGTTTTCTTGTCGTATTGCATTGTACTGCTCTTTCGTAAAATTGTTTTCAAGAAGAAAAGCTGAAGCCTTATCCGCAGAAAGTGGAATTGGCTTTTGGGAATCTTGTGTACACATTTTACGCATTTTTGTTGGCCTTGTTGGGCTTTTCATACTCTCTTTAAGGACTGCAGCTTAATCGGAATCACCTTGATTCCGAGCTGATGTTGCTGCTGCACGAAAGAGAAGATTAGTATCAGCTTTCTCAGTTGAAAGGTCTGCGGCTTCTTTTCTTTTTCCAAATTCTGACTTTGCGCTGAATGGCAGACGTGGACGACCAACAATTGGAGTTGCTTTTTTTAAAGTTCCATTTATCACAATCTTCAATTCTGAATTTAGCCACGCATGATTTTCTTTCTTGAAGATATCTTGCCTTCTGTGACATTTGTTCCACTTTTGAGCTAATTTTACGCAAAAAAACGTAATGCTTCTTTATTTTGTTTTTCCACTTCATCCGAAATTGTACGGTCTTTAATTTTGCCAGCAATGTGTATCCAAACGGCATCAAATTGTCCTTTTTTTGGGCATTCTTTTTGCCGTATTTCAAACAAATCTTTTTTTACCGAGGTAACCTAAAGAAAAGAGGTTTTTCACGTAAATCGCAAGATATCGCAGTTTGAAATAAATTGCAAATGACACATCGATGCATCGATTTAATCGGACGGCCCTTAATTTTGAAAAATAATTTAAGGTAGTAGTGAATAGTATTCTGGTTTTTAAGGCCTGAATCTAGACGAATGGCAAAATACAAGAAATCAATTAAACGACTTGGAAGTCAAATTCAAAATAATACAACAGAATATGCAACAGAAAAACTTTACGAAATTTTGTAAGCCCGTAACCAACTTGAAATCAGAACTCAAATTTGAAAATTCCAGACTTATTCAGCTTTTCCATAACTTTATTTCCCTTAGTTCTACTTGATTTTTTCTAAATTTGGTTGCTTTCAACACTAGCCTCAACTGCCATCGATATCAAATTAACTAATAACTATTATTTCAATTAAGGTCACTGTCTGCTGAGGGGTCTAACCATAGATAACTGCATTTCACACCCTAATCCCCACGGTAGCCTCACATTGCCAAGCATTCAATCAAACCCTGTCAAAAGTTGCAGCGCCAAAAGCTTAAAAACTCACTCAGAAAATGCCAAAACAAACAAAAGAAAAGTATTTCAAATTATTTTCAAAAGCAAAGCAAAACAAAAACATATCAATTTGTTGACTTAATCAATGAAAAATTGAAGAGCAACATGTGTTTACCTGGGCTACTTTTTCTTCTTTTTTTTTGCCCAATTTCGGGAGAACTTTCTGCCTGCTTATCTTTGTTTTTGTTTGAAGCTACTTAAACATTTCAAACTGTCGCTGGGGACTTGGGTAGAAAAATACAAATTTCCATCGATTTAATGTCTGCAAAGTTTTTCAAACTGTTGCTATCAGTTAGGGGATTTGTCACTTTAATTTCGCTGGTAAATCATTTAATTTTGCATTGCCTACTTTTAGGCAAACACGCAATTTGTTAACTAACTTAAGATATTATTTTTGTTTTAACTTTATTTTTGTTTCCAGAAATTTTTCATCTCTTTTGTAGACTTTCTGTCTACCAAGTGTCTATCTGTCTGTTGGCTGTGCCTTAATTGATTTGGGATGTAGCTAAGTTTTGCCAGTACACTTAAGAAAACAAAACGATTTACTTTTTGTGTATCAGGTGTACAATGTACATACTTAATAGATCTTAAAGAACTAATTTTGGATCAAAAATTATTGGCAAGACATTGCAGAAAACGCGTTCTTCATTCTTATAAAAAATTACAGGAAAATATGATATGTAAAGAATTCAACCTCCAAAGTAAGAGTATTCAAAAACATCAGACCAATCAATGCATTGCACTGGCGAAAAAAAGCATTAACTGCAAGTGAAAAATTACACCCTGTTACACCGAAAATATACTTTTGAAATGACCCACCGTACGCGGTTGAGCAGGTCGTGGGTTTCTTCCTAACAACCCCAAAATCTGAAGTTATGGCCCAAAAAACGCTTTTTGCATTTTTTACTCATTTAAATAGAAATAATTCGCGCATGGACTGTCTGATTTTTTATAGCCTTTGAAATTCCGATAGCGACGAGAGGAATCTAAAGTATGATAATCAATGGTTTTACAGATTTAGCTTGATGGCTAAGAAATGCGCATTTTCTCCTTTTTAACCAAAATTTCAACTTTGACCCCCACTGGTTTCACTATTTTATTCCATGCAATTTTTTTATTAAGTTTTATTATATAAGCCTATTTAATTCTCCGTTGAAGAAACGTTGGCCCAATGAATTTGGATTCCGTTTGACGAAGTTATTCCCGTTTTTCTGAGTACACATCGACAATCCAGTATTCTTTTTTTAGTGTGTTTTAATCCCTAAAAGTAGATGATTTGTTTGGCGGCAAATTTAAAAAATTCTTATCAAATACCTAAAAAGGAAATTTACGTATATGTTGCACAATTGCTGGGCCAAGATTAGCAGTCTCCAAATATAGTTACAGTTTTCATTGGCGGATGTAATAGATTGACTATAATCGGGTCCCAAGCCTATTTGTCCCAGGGTAGGATCGCCGCTCACGTTAGCCCGCAGCTTTGCGGGTGCATCGCTCTGTTACCAGGGGTTACCACGGGGAGATGTGAGACGACTTGAGACGCAGTAAGCCAGGATCGCGCTGGGTTTGCCATGTTAAACCGGTCAGCAACTTTACCTCACTACATACGCCCCCATAACCAACAGGAGAGTTCGTGCCTTCCGAAGAAGCCCAAAGAAGTCCAAATATAGTTACCCAAGATATATTAGCTTAGCGAATCCAATAGCATTAGGCAATAGTGACTATTTTTATACCCTGTACCAAAGGTATGAAGTGGTCCCAAAACCGCGAAATTTGCTGACACAAAATAAAGCTATGGTTGAAGCTTTTAATTGTATATTCGATCGGAATTATATTAAAAGTGCGTGGTACGAATCAGAGTACCGTTGCTCAACGTGTGCTTTAAAACTGAAGCAATCGAGAAAATGCAACTCTCAGTGCTTGCCATTTTCGAGACCCATGACTTGACATCGCGCAGCAAATCACAAGCCCGAAACTTGTTACTTTTGCAACACCAAAACAAGTGGTCATAGCTTTAAAACTCGGGATCGCATACTAAATGCGATCGGGAGGGGGCGTGGCCAAAATTTAGTATAAGTTTGATCCCATAAATGTCGAACCTCTATCTCGGAGATGATTCCGCGAAGGTTTCATGAAATGATCCAAAAACCGCGATATTTTAAAAATTACCATTTGAGTATTTAAAAAATAGGGGAAAGTTAACTTCGGCTCGGCCGAAGTTTTGTATACCCTTGCAGCTTCCGTTGAAAACAAAAAAGTTTTTCTAACTAAGACTACTTTTTGGACCTTACTTTTCTATGGGATCTATACTATATAGATGTCTGATTTCGACCAAACTTGGTGAAATCTTGGAAAAGCATCCCATTTAAAACTAAAAAGTTTTTCTCACTAGAACTTCTTTTTCGACCGATCATTCATACTGCAGCTATATGCTATATGTTATCCGATTTTGATAAAACTTTGTAGAAATATGTTAATGTATTTAAAATAAGAATATGCCAATAAAAAGGACGTTTTCATTAAAAACAAAAAAGTTTTTCTCACTAGAACTAGTTTTTCGACCGATCGTTCCTTTGACAGCTATATGCTATAATCATCCGATCCGGCCGGTTCCGACAAATGTGCAGCCTATATGTACCAAAAGACTTCGTGCAAAGTTTGGTGAGGATAGCTTTAAAACTGACGGAGGAGATAGCATAGAAACAGACAGACGGACTGACGGACAAAGCTAAATCAACTCAGCTCGTCATGCTGATCAAGAATATATATACTTTATGTGGTCGGAGATGCTTCCTTCAATGCGCTACAAACATCCGCACAATTTTATAATACCCTTTGCAAGTTGAGTCGACTGAGTTTTGTCCGTCCGTCTGTCTGTTTCTACGCAAACTAGTCCCTCAGTTTTAAAGCTATCGAGCTGAAATTTTGTACAGAGTCAAATTTAAGCTGCACACTGCACATATGTCGGTACCGCGAAAATCTGTCTGTCCGTCTCTCCGTATGAACAAACAGATCTCAGAGATGGTAAGAGATAGAGGTTTGACATGTATGGAACATATGTTTCTTATACTTTCAGGCAGATCAAGTTTATTTTCAATTTTGGCCACGCCCCCGCATATTTGAAAAAACGTCATATCTCCCACAGTTTTATAGATAGACTATAATCGATTATATATCGATAATAATCAAAGTCCGCTTTTTGTTAGAGATGCGGATTTCAAACGGACATCAGATATTACGATAGTTTCTTTTAAATTGTGACCGTTCAACGTATTACTACAAAAATTCTAATATACACTAAAAATTCCCTATATTAGATTAGCTTCCACACTGATGTAAAAAATAGCAAAAATTAATTCACATCTGGACGCAGGCCTGCAGCCCTTTAAGATCTTCCATTCAAATTGAACAACATTGTATAGAAGGTTAAAAACATGCCTGCGGTTACTAGATCAGGTCTGAAAAAAGTTTAAATTGCTTGTGCATCGTGGGTTTGATCCCACCTCAGGACATTGAATAAGTTTTTTCTGTAAAAACTTACACACACTGTCACCTTCACCAGTTGTTGGCGCCAGCTCTGAAGTAACTATTACTTAAAAACAAGCTCTCCGACGTATCTGGTATGATTGTACCATGATTTCTCTTGCTTTTACACAAGCCAAGAGATTGAGAGAAGTTTTTGGGCAGTTCTTTTGCCTTATTCCAAGGCAACCTAAAAAGGAAAGTTAATCATCAACCTTTAAATAATGTTAAGATGCTATTGGCTCTATTTAAAGTCCAAATTGACAAGAATTTAAGCTTATTTTCTGCGTTTTAATATTTTTTGTTGGGGCATCTTTGAAATCTGACATATACAGGCATGCTCTCAATTTCGCTACGTTTTGAAAAGTAAGCCGAAAGGAATTCCTTTTCGTTTTCGATTTGCTGTTCTCAATTCCGAATGATTTTGCTAACGTTTTACTTTTGGAAAATCACGGACCAAACGAAATCGGCACGGGAGAATCAAACAAAATGATGGAAAATGGAACATGCGGAAACGGGAGAGAGGCTGACTTTTGCGTTTTACTTTTCGGTTTGGCAGGCGCCTCCAGTTTCTCGAGACATTTAAAAAAAAAATTGTTATAATTTAGTTTTAGACTTAAAGGCAAATCAATTTACATTAACAAACTCTACATTGATCACAGCATTAGGGAAAATTAACTTAATGTAATGGCAACAGTACGAGTGCGAAATTTGTCAATTACTTTTCACTCCACCGAGCAGAAAGCATTACTTTTTAAAGCGTAAAACGCTTTCGTTTTTGTGTCGCGAGAAAATGAATCAATTCCGTTTCCGAAAAGTTGCAATGGAAGTGGAATTGAAAACATGCCGGATAGAGTATTAAATTTGATACCTTTATAATAACCACATTTTGTGCTTAATTCAAGAAAAAATTCTCGAATCTTTTTCTCTGCGTGTAGGTCATCTTCAGTTCAAGGACACACAAAAGTCTGAACATTTTAAGGGATTTTGTTAAAGCATCCCAAAACAATTAGTGGTAATGATTTGTGAAAAAAATTACTTACAAGTTTTTGGGTAGCTAACACCTTTTAAACTGATCTCGGAGGCGGTTTAAAAGCCATGACTTGCACCCTACAAAGTGACAGGCCACAAAACAAAAGCAAAATTCTAAAGAGCTAAGTGTGTGCGTGTGCCTGGGCAGGCAGGTAGACTTAAAGTCAAGACATCAAAGTGATTCCCTGACACTTATTCAGAAAAAATGTGTTGAGGAAAATCAATAACAAAGAGCGAATGAAAAATGAAAATCGTGGCAAACTACTTTACACCTGAACTGACGGCCTCTGCATAGGAAAAACAAATAGAAAACCGCTTAAAGTCATCAACAATGCAAAAGGTTCTGTACGAGTAATGAAGATATTAGAACTGGGGAAAAGGGTCTTCCCTCCTCCACCTCCACTCCTCGTTGTATACCCGAACCATGACAGCCATGACAGTTATAATAAGGCAAGCTGTCATAAACTGTTCAGAGTCGATTGAATGGGTCCGCACGCTCAATGAGGGAAAACTCTTAAAGTTTTCACCACATTGCACATACATAAGTTGCCCTATGGAGGGGCAGAGGAGGGGCTCTGTGAAGAGGAAGGTAGCGGCAGTGGGGAAAAGTTATCGCCAAACTATGTAAAAATTGCCATCAATATTTCAATCAAAACTGACGCAGTCTTTGAACTGTTGTTCGGTTGGGTGAGGCGCCAGGCATTCAGTACGAAGTTAAATGTTTAGGAAGTAGAGGGAGATGGAAGCGAGGGCTAGTCTAGGAATTGGGAGACTAGTTATTTGTGAGAACTTTGAACTTTACAAAATCAATTCTGTTTAGTTTTTAAGGAACCGAAGTAATTGAAATAGTTGCTCAGATATATTTGCCTTTCATTGAGTACTGTTTTCGATTCAGGACTCTTCTTTTCTGAGGCCGATAAGAAAGCTTGCCTAATATACAAGAAAGTCGGTCAAGTCCCGCTTTAATATACTCTGAAAGTGTGTAAATAACTGATAACTTTTAAGTGTGGCTCCATGTGTGAAGCACTACCCATCAGAACAATAAGTTTTTCGTACTAAGGCACATTGTATGACCAATCATTTCTATTTTATTTTTATTGTATAGTCATTCGGTTCAGATCAAATTTGACATAGCCATTTGTAAGTACAAAATATTCACAAATAACAATTTTTCTAAGCACTGCAAACTTTTAGCAAATATTAGTCAAAACTTGGCAAGTGTTGGGTAGAATAAGAAAATAGAAGCCTATAACTACTATTGATCAAATTGCTGTTCCAACCCTCGCCCTTTATTCAGCCCCCACAAAAAGCCGCAGCAGGAAAAAAAGGAACCAACAACAACAACACTTGCCAACTTGTCAGCTGACAGGTAGGCGCCAGTCTTAGGTTCCCTCTACCCTCTTCTCGTGTCAGGCCCCTTGCCAGTGGCATGTCGAGCAAAAAAAGAAACCGAGGAGAAAACGAAATTCAAAGGCTGCCAATTGCCAATTGAAGCCGTAAAGTATGCTAAGCAATTTGCGTCGTGTGTACAGAGTGAGAAGTGCGGGCGAGAACTCAAACTACATTCACACATGTGTGTGTGTGTGTGTGTGCGAGTGTGCGATATTTATTGTTGTTTTTTGCCAAATTGAGGAGTGGGAGGTGATTGGCATCCACCGCCTGCTGTCTGGCCAGGCGCAACGCCTGCTGGCACCTGTCGCCCAGCTTGCAGGACTTGAAGCCAAAGCATTTGGCCTGCATGTCGAGTACTTTTCATAAGCCAGAGCGGTGTGTGATTTTGAATTTTTATTCCTTTTTTTTTAAGTTCTTAAGGGGGTCTCAATATGTAGAGAACTGCTTGAAACATTTTTGTTGCTTCCGCTTAAGCTATACCCTGTAAACAGATGGAAAGGTATAATGGTTTGGTGACACAGTATGTGGTATCTTAAGTTGACGTGGTCTGACCGTTTTAATTAGAGGTTCAATCTACAAAACAGCACGCAAAGAGTGGAGAAGAGGAAGAGATTCGACAAGGACGCTTTTCTTCTTTGATTGTTATTCTTCATTAGCCTAAGTATTCTACCCCGTAATTTGAATTTCTTCATGTTAAATCGTTAAAATTCTCCGTCCATCGACGAAAAATAATTTTCAAATTTTCGGAATTAGGGACATACTGTGAATAATTTTTTTTTCAAGTTTTTAGAAATACGCTTTAAAATATTTTTTTTCGTAATATTAATAAAATTTCTTGATTGGGCATTATTTTCCTTAACTTTGAAAGCATTACCCGAAAATTAAATTTTTTAGAAAATAATTTTCAAAATTTAGAAACTCGGTTCAATTTTCTTAAATTTAGTGTAATTTTTCTAGTGGATTTTTCAAAACTCTTCTTAAATTAAGAATAGATAAGCCCCTGGATAAAGAAAAAATCATAGCTCGGACTCTTAAAATAGGTCCTTTCCTCTGTAGTACAATTAAAATATTGGTTCATTTCTAGAATCTAGAAAATAATTTCTTAAATTAAGAAAATATTTTCTTAGCCATGAAAGAGCTGTTTTGTTTTACAAAGTCTCAGTCCTATCCCTGTAGTTCAGCTTCACCGGTGCGGCATTAACGAATTCTGAAACTCTTTGTAGTGAGCACTCGCCACCAGACCAACCACCAGCCAAGTATTTGCCCAACGAATTTTGTACGGTACGATCCTGCATTACCAGTCGTTAGTGTGGTGATGGGTGTAGACTAGCGCTGTGATGCCTTACCTGTCGTTAACGACGCGACTGTCGCTCAGGTCGTTAGACCTGGTAGTGCCTTGACACCAGCTGAACTACAGGGATTTTAAGATATTTTTTTACCATATTATTACTAGAAATTTACTTTTGAACTAGAAAATTCCTGTAATTTTTGAACTTGAGGAACTAATAAGTTGTAACAAGAGCCCAAAGTTTTTTCTGATTTGTTATTAATAACAGTAGGCAACAAGGTCCAGTATATTGAAGGGTTGGAAGTGATTCTAGATGATTTTCGTGTGCTAAGCAAGACTGCGCTTTCGAAAATTATCCATCACGTCGAGATTTTTAATAATTTGAGCTTAAATCTGCTAAAAGTGCCGATTTTTTTATGAGCGTTTTTCGGGGAATCCATTTTATTGTTTGGACTCTCTTTAATACTATCGGGAAGTACCACTCTTTAGCTTTGAAATGAACTGTGCCAAACAATTCTGCGATTTTTTTCAATAGAGATTGCTGGTGCCCCAAGGTATGCAATGGGTGGTAGTGACTGTAATATGTTTTCTTTTCCTTAAAAAAGTAGGCTGGTTATTTGTAATGCGAAGAATTACTAGCACACAAGCCAAGATTTTTTACATACATACATATGAACATGTGCATGTATGTATTAAAAGCAGTGGCTCGGACGTCAGTTGTACGCCGGACTTCAACACGGGCTTTTAGTACTCTATATCGTGTTCATATTTGCTGTGGTGCCGCTCGATCGTATTTTTATTCTAGCCACTAGGTCACAGTTCGAAATATATTTTTCTATTTTAACTCTTGGAAGCATTCCAATTCAATTAACAGAGATTTTGTCTTGGAATGACCACAAATACAGGGACTAACTGTGACGGCTCGGTGGTGCTGGTGTGGCTGGGCGTGGGGTCGTGTCCATGCTCGAAGATTCGTTGGGTTGCCCCGTAGCGCCTTTAAATGTACCCAGTGCCCACAGTCTTAGGCCCTGAGGAGCTCTCTAAAGGCACACCTGCGTACTCATACTGGTGAGCGGCCCTTCCAATGTTCGCAGTGCTGGAAGATCTTTTACACTAGAAACAATCTAAATCAACACCTACGTACTCATACTCGCGAGAGACAGAGTGTTCCCACTGCTCGAAGACCTTTCGCAACAAGCGCAATCTGGAGCGACACCAACTTTCATATACTGGCGAGCGACCTCACTCATGCCCAGAATGCACAAGGTTTTTTGCCGCAAGAGCATTCTAAATAAATACCTACTTACTCATATCGAGTCAGCAACCCTTCAACTGCTCTCAGTGTTCAAAATTCTTCCTCCAAAAAGACTCTCTGAAGAGGCATATCCGTACGCATACTGGAGAGCAACCTTTTTAATGCTTTAAGGCATTTTGTCAGCCGTACGATCTAAGAAACGAATGTGAAAACGTTATAATTTTACTTAAATGTAAGGACTAAAACTTTTATGTTGAATATTGTTTCTTTCTATTACAAAGAATTAAAATGATTTGGACTTATTGAAATGTTATTTTTGACGTGTTGGTTGGGTGGTTTCTGTTTAAAAAGGGTGACATTGGACTTATCTGAGAGATCAGAGTGGAATTTGCTTTTTACAATATTTAAAAAAAATTTTTATACCGGTACGTGCCGGTATACCGAAATAAAAAACTGGGTACCGTATCGAAACCGAAAACCGAAATAAATTAAAAACCGAAATATAACCTTTTACCGAAACATTCATTTCGGTTCGTACCGGTAACGGAACCGGAACCGAAAATTATTTCGGTGTTAATCCCTGTATAAAACTGTTCAACCTGACTGACTCACCGGTTAGTACCGTACAGCCCAAACCATTAGAGATCGGAAGCTGAATTTTTTATAGTAGATTGATCTTATGCTGAAAGTTTTGGAAAATTCAGTCGCGAAATAAAGAAAATTCGAACCTTTTTTATTTTCATCGGATCAGGTTCAAACTCATTTTCAAATATCTAAATGAAAATTCAACAATGAATGCATACCGTTCATCCGAAAGAAAAATGGTCGGTATATGGTCCAAACAAGCGAAATTTTTAAGACTATACCGTTCATTTGGTTGCTATGAAACTTTCGGGAGTTGTTGAACGCTTGCCTGCGAAGGTTTTTAAGATGAAGAAATGGACCAAAAACCGCGAGATTTTGGAAAATTATACCGTTTATCCAATTGCGATAAAACATTGGGGAATGGTTTGACATTTGCCCGAAAAGCTTTCTAAGATACCAAAATTTTACCTTTTTAGCAATGATTGGACGCTTGCCCGAAAAGGTTTCTTATGTGGCTTCCTCACTGAAGCACATTTTCAAAAAAGTTATCGTCATCACTGAAATTGCAGTTAACTGTCCTCATTGTGTTGGTTTTTGCATTTGCATTTTGAATACATCTGTTCTTTGTTGACAATTAACCAAGTGACTAGGACAAAAGCAAACAAATTAAACATATATGATAAATAGTTATTTAGCTGCCAAAAACCAAATCAAATGTTGGCAAGGGTTTCAAGCTCTTTCATGTCAATTTCTACTCTGTTAGTGATTGAACTATTGCCGGGGCCCAAGCCATTGGTGTGCTCTGGTCAGAAGACCAACAGACATTCTGCAATTTACAGGGTAATTGCTTTAATTTGTAATAAGTTCATAAAAGTATAAATAGAATGCAAGTTGTAACATTTCGCACACCTTTTTGTAGTGTTGGAAACTTTGTCAAAATTAGACAAAAATAGTTTACTATCGAATAGATACTATCGAAAAATCGAATGGCTAAGGAGTAATGCGACTATATTTTTACAAAATGCACTTTTCTGCCATCTCAAGTGGCCATATAGCCATATATTGTATGGGAGAAAATGTACATTTTGCCCTAAATGCGAAAATGCAAAATGCAATTGTAGTGAGGATAGGGCATAAAATAAAGAAATGGGCGGGAAATGGTGCAAAAACTGCGAAATTTGCTAAATTACCATGAATCTTTGTAGAATGGTGGACGCATACCCGGTAAAGTTTCTAAGATGAAGAAATGGGCAGAAATATTGCAAAAACCGCGAAATTGGCAAGACTATTCCGATCATCCGATTGCAATAAGACTTTCGGGAATTGTTTGACGTTTGCCCGGAGTGTTTTCCAAGTTGAAGAAATGGGCGGGAAATGGTCCAAAAACCGAAAATTGATGGTAATGATACTTTTCGGAATGGTTAGAGAATTGGTGGAAAAGGTCCAAAAATGTGTGTTCTTGGCCAATCCTTATTTTTGGGCCGATCTTTATCAAATTGGGTTTGTAAGCTCTAATTTTCAAAAGTCCACCACCAAGATCGGAAATGTCAGGTGAGACCTTATCTTTAACCGCGGGCGGTGCATAAGAGTTAATCTCTGCCGATGTATGTAAGAGGGGACAAAAAAAGGTCACATATTTTCCAATTTGTGAAATCTACTCTCAAGTCGGTAAAGAAAAACTGATACCGATATCGGTTTAAATAGCTTAATTGATGGCTAGTAAAGTAAATAAATGTTCTTGATCAGCATCAACAGCCGAAGCGAATTACCCATGTTCGTCCGTCTGTCCGTAGAAACGCGTCGATTTAAAAAACTATAAGAGATAGAGCCAAAAATATACTTGCATATACTCTAGTCCGCAAAAGTATTTTGACAAAAAAAAAACTTTCCATACGCAGATCAAGTTTGTATCAAATTTTGAAAATTCATTTTCTTCGAACTTTAATTCGTGGGTTTGAACAAAACTTTAGCAATGCGCAATGGAACCAAAGATAATAATAGGGGAAAACTTAGAACTTGGGAGCAAGAGGAAGGGATTGGGCGTATTCAGCAGATAAATCCGATTGCCGATTTTACCTGCTGAATACAATGATTGCCGATTGCGATTGACAAATTTGACGAACATGATTGCTGAGATGGAATCATATAAAATGTATGATTGGTGAGACCGTTTACCGATTGCATGGCCAACTGTTAACCCCAAAACTAAAAATAAACTGACAGCTCTCAAAAATTGTGCATAAAATGAGTTGTGGAAACATGAATTTAATTGGGACGGTTGGGATGAATTTAATATGGGTATAAATGCTGATCTGGTCGATGAGCAACCCATTCGTAGCTGCTATTGTGGCAATCGAAAAATCAAAAGGAATCGCATTCGCTCTAAATCATTCTACGAGGACACAGTTCCCAGGTACAGAATGGACCAATTCAAGGCGCATTTTAGGATGTCACGCACAACTTTTGAGGTTCATATATGAAATACGTTTTATGCATGATTATAGAAATCTGTTAACTCTGCGTTTTCCAGGAACTTCTTGGTGTAACAGCAATTGCAACGGCACTGTTAGAATGAAACAATTGCAAATGTATGTTTTTCAAAGAAGATGCTATTTTCAATTTGGCTGCTAAGTAAGCAGGAATCTTTCTCGTCTGTTGGAGATCGATTCGACTTTCCAACAAGTTCAGGCCACCAAATATTTTACAACATAACAGGGACTCTATCGAGGCTAATGCCTACATATGTGAATTGACCAAATGACCCCCAGCAAGCTTTTACTGCACAAATATTTAAACAAAAATCGCGTGGAATCCCAGGAGCGATTGGGGCAATTGAAGGGTGCCATATATCTATTAAGCAACCTGTAGGAAACGCCGCAGATTACTACAACAGAAAGCAAGGTCAATCGGTTATTTTTCAAGACGTATGTTCCGAAAGTTCTGACTGTTGTCCTTATATAAGTCCAAGGGTATAAGTCCTTATATAAGTCATTGATTAAAAACCCACTAAATTTCTTACTTACTCTCAACGCGTACATCCATTCTCAAATGTCAAATGTATTTAATACTAAAGCCTTCATTTTTTATGGTGTGAATGTATTTTTGACCAAATATACTAAATCCAGAAAATAACCTAAACTTAGCAATCATTGTCATTCAGCAGAGAATTATAAGCAATCGCAAATCTTAAATCAGAAATCGTATATCGGATTTATCTGCTGAATACGCCCATTGTTTATGTAAAAGCATCTGAATATCGCGACGGTAGAAACTTCACCAGAAACTGAAAATGGTTTAGTTGTACTTCTAACAAATCCTTTAGCTAATTTTTCCATCGCGAACGGATTTCTTTCCAGAAATCTTCAAAGCTATCACCGCAGCCGCTGGTATGCTAAATTTTGATTTGAAAGCCAAGGGGTTTTCAATGAAAAACAATAATACTACGAGAAATCTTTTTAAATATTTTTTCCGATCAAATTGAGATTTAATAATTTAAGTTAGTTCATTAGCGTAAAATTCAGTGCATATCAGTACACACTATCAGGATTTGTAACCGACAAAAAGGTTCCAATAAGGATCGCCCACAAGCTCCAAGCACTGTAAGACCCAAAATTTCAGAAGTACCCCTCCGGGACATCTTTACAAATTAACTTTTATTAAAAACAAATCAATGAAAGGGCATCAAAATTTCACTTTAATTGCCTTTACCTTTTTTTTTTGCCAATTTTGGTTGTTGTTTTTGTTGTATTTGCCATTTCCGGCATACGTACGCAGTCACAAAGCTAATCAAAATGTCCAACACATGCACTCCACTCACTTCACACCATACACTCCATCTCTCCCATTTCGAGTGGAAACTTTTGCCTTCAGCCTTTGGAGTGTTGTTTGTTCTTTGTTTGAGCCTCAAAGCAAAGACACTTCATTGAGCGGCCATTCTCGAGGCTGTACGCTGGTCAAGTGCCGGAAGTGCCGGCCATCAACTTGAATTTTTCCCCTATATTTTATTAATATTTTATGGAGCATTATTAGCGCCATTAGTTGGTGCATTATGACACGTATTTAGTATGATTTTTTTTTTGCAATTTCCGTTTCCGCTGCGATAAAAAATCGTTTTTGATAAATTGCAAAATCAATGGGGGGGAGCAGCGTAACTGCAACAACAGATAATGGAAACTTGTGTGCTTGAGTGTGTGTGTGCTTGTGGGTGGGTAGAGTAAACAATATGTTAATAGCATAAGTGAGTTTAGGGTTGCTCATCCCCATTTGGTTCCCTTTTTCGCAAAGATTACCGTAAAGATTTATGATGGAGTTTCCCACTGTTTGGCTTAATGGCAGTTTTATGATTGGTTTTTTGTCTCTCAAAACTTGATTGATAGACCATTGGAAGTTGCCAGCAGCAATTGGTCTCAGCTGTTGTCAAAAAATTTGTCACATGAAACTATAGAGACGAACTTAAGCACAACTTACACATGTAATAGAATATCAAACAAAAACAACTGCAACTGGTTAAGCCAATCCATCAAGAGCAAAATGTGGTGCATCGTACTCGAATTACCAACAACAACAACAAGATGCCACCCCCCTTAGGGCAAGCTGGACGGCAAAACTCTCCCCCGGTTAGAAAGCAAACACTTTCGTTTCCTCTCGTGACTACAGCCTGAGATCTTCAGCAGATGTTTGCATTTATTTTGTAATTACTGTCACGCAATGTGACCATCAAATCAAATAAAACAAACTCTCCCATTTCACATCTGAGACATTTTAAGTGAAAGTGAAGAAAGTTCCTTTAAAATGGGATTCAATGGGTTTTCCACCCTCTAATTAATGACTTCTTTATGGAATAAAGTTCAAGTTTGTACGGGGATAATGAATAAATGATGAAGCGATATTGGGTGGGATAATGATGCAGGTGAGACAGGCTGAGGGAGGGTGTTTAGTTTTTTACAACAAAACCCAGTTCGGTTCGGGTTTCTTGAGTCCTTCGAACCAACCGGACCTCCGAAGTCTTTAAAAGTCTCGGCAACAGTCAACTTCAAAAATGCCAATACAAACTTTTCAAATTTTTGTGCTAGTGCTTAATTAATACATAGCAATGTTCAATGATTCTGGTTGACAAAACCTACCTGTAAAATAATTCTTGTTAGGATTAGAGATCAAGTGGCTTTCTAATAACAGTTTTAACCCTATCTTCAGTAGCGAATCAATTTATTGTGGCTAGAATTCTTAACTGGAACCATGCAGTGTTGTCGAAGAGCAAACTTTTGGTGGCGCTGTGTTCTTCTGCATATGGCAGCATCCTTAGCAGTGCGGGAGACTTCTTTGATAAGCCTTGCAGAAAAACAAGTGTCCACCGCTATTGCTTTTGATTCATCGCAAGCCATTTTATTCAACTTTTTCGAAAAAAGTTACCAGCTATATTCATTAGCACTAGAAAGTCCATAACAAAAAAGAAAGATAGTCGGTCAAGCCCGACTATAACATACTCTGTACTTGTGAAGTGCTGCCCATCACCTTTGCTACCGGTGCTGCCCATAATTGTTTGTTTTCCTTTTAACTCGAATATCATTCATCCGATCTCTTACCTCTTACCATCTCTGAGATCTGTTTGTTCATACGGACAGACTCACGGACGGGCAGACTGACACTTTTGCAGAAACTTAATATACTCTGTGTGCCAGTGGTACAGAGTATAATTCTTAATTTGTTGACAGTGTCTGGTCACCCTATAGCAGCGATAGGACTTTATTGATTTCTATTTGACCGCCGGTTGGCTAACCGAAACCTTTGAGAAATCGGGCATAATGTAGTTTATTTTAAAGCCAAAGATATAGAGAGTCAAAGAGAGTCAAAAAAAGTACAGATTTTCCGCTTTAAAGCAACTTTAAGCTGAGACTTTCAAAAATTCAGAATTGATGGACCATTTCCCAATACAGATTCGTGTTCGGCACTCAAAAATCAACAAGAGTAACCCACTCAGATTTTATAACCCATGGTTCGATTGAAAAGCTTTGGTACCCTAAGTTAAGCCCTCTTTTGGTCTACAAAAATTTCTTTATACCCTTGCAGAGGGAATTATGAAATTGTCCGGATGTTTGTAACGCATTGAAGGAATCATCTCTGACCACATAAAGTATACAACAAGGTGAGCTCATTTAGCCTTGTCCGTCTGTTCGTCCGTCCGTCTGTCTGTTTCTATGCTATCTCCTCCGTCGGCTTGAAAGCTATCTTCACCAAACTTTGCACGAAGTCTTTTGGTGTATTTACGCCGCACATTTGTCGGAACCGGCCGGATCGTATGTTTTAAAGTTTATGGAAAACTCGTTTTAGGTCACGCGGGTCTTGTTGTGTCTGAAGTAGAGTTGAAAAGTAGTCTTAGTTAGAAAACTTTTTTGTTTTCAATGGGAATGTCTTAAAACTTGGCATTAATTTAGTTTGGAATGCTTTTACATAATTCTACAAGTTTGGTCAAAATCGGATTACTATGCTATAGCTACCATGAACGACGTCGAAAAACATGTGGAAAATTGCATCATGGAACTCCTACTTGGTCTTATTCTTAACACAATCTAGTTGTAAAACGGATGACTTGTTGCGGTCGTGCGGTCGGGAGTCAGTGGAAATTGGGCACGGTAATATCCATGTCCCTCTAAGTTTCATCGAAATCGGATGTCTATATAGTATAGATGCCATAGAAAAGTAGAGTCTGAAAAGTAGTCTTAGTTAGAAATACTTTTTTGTTTTCAATGGAAATGTCTTAAAACTTGGCATTAATTTATTTGGAATGCTTTTACATATTTCTACAAAGTTTGGTCAAAATCGAATTACTATAGCATATAGCTACCATGGAAACGATCGTCGAAAAACTAGTTATTGTGGGAAAAACTTTTTGCATTCAATGGAATCTTCCTTATCATTGGCATATACTTATTTTTTATTCTTTAACACAATTCTACAAAGTTTTGTAAAAATCGGATGACTATAGCATATAGCTGCAGTACGAATGATCGGTCGAAAAAGAAGTTCTAGTGAGAAAAACTTTGGTTTTAATGGAAGCTGCGGTGTGTACAAACTTCGGCCGAGCCGAAGTTAACTTTCCCCTATTTTTAATCTTGTATTTTAGTAATGAATTGTGCATAAAAATTCCAAAAAAAACGGATCCACAATATCTTTTTCCGATATCTTTCCACAAGTTGTTAAAATCAGCTCAAATTCAGAGTTCTAAGCCAGAAGAGGGCCTTCAGGAACCGGTTTTCTAAACAGACCTTACGACGGGTTCAAACCTCCGGACCGATCCTTCTGCAGAAGTTATTACACTTGCAGCTTTGTCTTTTACTGCTTTCCTCTGTTGGTTTTACAGCGCATGAAATATTCCAATTATTTAGATCAGAGTTTTTAACCGAATCATATTTCGGTTCCGGCTTAGATACATACCGAAACTATGTTGTCTTTTGGTTCTAATTTTGTTTCCGGGATTTTTATTTTGATACGTAATGGTATAATTCAAAGAAAGAGCATTGTTTTTGAGTCCACCCGATTTCTTAGCGGACTTTAATACCATGAAAAAATCGCTCTACGCTTATTTGCGTAGCTTGCACAGAAAGAAGAACTTTAAATAGATCATAAAGCTCTAAACTTTTTTTTAAATTTTTGTCTTCAATTTTGTAAAGCTGAAACGAATACAATTCCTAAAATATAATCTACAACTAAAATAATTTTGACTTGTAGTTTTTACTGGCTCGAGGTCTTGTTATGCTATTGGCATAACTTTAAACAGAGGCACACACCACAAGAAAGGAGGCTTCAGGTTGATCGGACGACGTTTCATGAGGGACCACTGAGTGGAAAGTCCAAAACGGAGGCCACACACTTACAAAGGAGAATGGCTGTCTTTGCTGCCTTTGGAATTCCCAAATAGTTTTGCCGTCGCTGGCCTGGAGAGACTGCTCTTTTGATAGACATTTCAGGCTCAAGATCGCTGATGAGTGATGATTTGGTCCCTCATGAAACGCGTCCGATCAACGCTTACTGAAATCAAAATCTCCATATATCTTTTTAAGAATCCACAGAATCGAAAAATCATAGAGATCTATTTCGATTATCCGTATATTTTCGTTTCATTCAGATTGAAACTTTTGTGACCACTGACTTATTTTTGTAACTAATTACTTAATTTATAAGCTTAATGTCTTGTGTCATTGGTATGTTAAAAAAAAAGTACAAAAAAAATTTGTATGGCAGCTACAAGAAATGACCATCCGATTTTCGCGGTTCCGACATATGTTCAGTGTAGAGCTAAAAGATTAAGCTTGATAGCTTCAAAACTGAGGGTCTAGTTTGCGTAGAAACAGACAGACGGACGGACTACGGACAGACAAAGCTCAGTCGACTCAGCTCGTCATGCTGATCAAGAATATACATACATACTGTATGTGGTCGAAGATGATTCCTTCTATGCGTTCCAAACTTCTGGGCAAAATTATAATGCACTTTTCAAGCCATACTATAATTAACTCTCTACCAGAGGAACACAGTGTATATTAAATTTTTGCAAAAGTATGTAGCAGCCAAAAGGAAGCATCTTCGACTCCACAAAGTATACATATTCTTGATCAGCTTCAACAGCCGAGTTGATATAGCCATGTCAGTCCGTCTGTCTGTCTGTCCGTATAAACGCAGAGATCTCAGAGATGGTAAGAGATAGAGGTTTGTCGTCTACGGGACAAAAACTTATTTTACTTACAGGCAGATCAAGTTTATTTTCAATTTTTGCCACGCCCCCTCCCGCCCCCGCAAATTGGAAAAAGCGTCATATCTCCCACAGTTTAATAGATAGAAGGCTCGTTCCTTCTGGAAATATTTAGTAATCACAATTATTTATCGATCCGCCAAAGGAATGGTGAAGATCGGATGAACTATTATAAGAAAAAACAAACAATTATGGTCAGCACCGGACGCTTAGGTGATGGGCAGCACTTCACAGGTACAGAGTATACTAAAGTCGGGCTTGACCGGCTTTCTTTCTTGTTCCATCTGCCTGTTTCATATTTTTGCACAAACTTATTATACTCTATGTACCTCTGGTACAGAGTATAAAAAGTAAGCCTTTCCCGATGACGACCTCAAATATACTGCACCGCGAAAGCTATGGATTCATGCCGAACTTCTTAAGTAAGTATTTGGCAGCTGGGTTAGAAGCAAAAAGAAGGAGCAAACATTATATTGATCATAACTTGACTATTGTTCATCCGATCTTTGTAAAAGCCTCTGAAAGATCGATAAATAATGCTTATTATTACATTTGACTTGAAGGTAAGAACTATCTACAAAACTGCTGAGGAGGCTGGATGTGTGTCAAAAATAGAAAATAAACTTAATCTGCCTGCTGGTATGAGAAGTAAACGTATTATACACTTATAAGCTCTAACTCTTTTTATCTCTGAACACGAATATTTATACATTTTATAGGGTCGGAGATGCTTCCTTTTGGCTGTTACATACATTTGCACAAACTAAAATACTCTGTTTACCTTTAGTGCAAAGTAAAAGAACAATGGAAGGAATTTTTAGCTTAGAGTCACTTGTTCTTTGTGGCGTCCTCTTTTGGTGTAGGTTTTTGAACTTACGCTGCTTTGGAACTTCTAAACAGGTACAGCAATGATGGCTTGAAGAGGCAGCTACTAACAGATAGTCGACAGGAAAAGACAGCAGATAATAGAACCGCGAGATTCTTGAAACAGCTGTATAGTCGACCAGCCTCCTTTGTGGTGATGTGAAAACATAAAATGACCTCAAGCCGTCTTAAACTATATAGTTTGAATATCATAAAGGTCAAAAATGCTATAGACACAAGCTGCTTCCTTCATCTATTGCACAGTGGTTCATTAGTAAATTGATGCTGCTTTTAAAATAGACCTTAATCAAATGTAATAAAACTTGTTTTCGCTCATTCCCCTCCCTTATTTTTAAATTCTTATAAATAAATTTGCTTAAATTAATTTTCAAATCACTTACCATGTGCACACCCCCAGCCATCAATCGTTCCCTCCACCACCCTATCACTAAGTGTTGTCTAATGATGTGTTGCGCCCTTTCCATTGTTGTTATTCTACCCCCTAAAAGAAAAAAAAATGCCAAATTAAAGCTACATGAATGTGGATTTAGTCAAAGTGGTTTTACAACAACCAGAAAAAAAAACACAGATAAAAACCAAAAGCGAGTCCTTTCCTGAGATTCAGTGTCTTTGAAAAACTGATAGAGCACAACAACGGCCAGGTTATTGAACTGCCTCTGCCAAATGGGGCTGTAAAAAGTCATACCTTATCGATATGACAAAACAAATTTTTAATCAACATAGAGAACGAGGCACAGCTGTAACAGAATCCCTGCTGCCCGCCTGCTGATGACATCCTTTTTTTGTGGCAAACATCACGTTGATTTTTGATTATAAGTTCGGGCTGGTGGGTTGAGTTGCGGCAACCGGATAATAATAGCTGCAGCCTGTTTGATGTTGATTATGACAAAAGTTGTTGCCGCCTGATAAGCCTGGAAAAAAAATATATATAAAAAACGCAAGAAGAAAACTCTCAAACGATGAGCGTGCAAATTTCTAAAAAAAAAGTGGGAAAAAGTGAGGCGGTGCTGGGAAAACAAAACAGGATGCGTGGCATTGCCTGCTGCCCGCGCACGTGTCGCCCTAAAAAGCCGATCTAATCAAATGGAAGTAAAATGTGTAAAAGGTGGAAAATTTACGCCGAGTAAACGAGTACAACAAGAGATGAGAAATGGATGTTCGAAAGGACGAAGTGTACATACACTGAAAAATTGTTTTTAATTAAGAACCAAATACTTAACATTATTTGGTGAAGTGGGGGTAGTTCTTTGATAAAAGGAAAAGAAATGTGTCTAATTTAAGTTGATGCATTGAGTAAGGAACTTTTTACTTTCAGGCCCTTTTTTGGTCTAGGAGACTAAATTATACCTGTTTCTTTAAATTTTGAAATTCTGTTTTTTTGTATTTGGTTGCTTAATTTATTAAAAACAATACAAAATCAAAAATGTGTGAATGCGAGGGCTGTTCTAAAAGTTCTAGGCCTCCAGAGTTGAGTCTTCTAAAAAAAGGTGTGTTGACGGTTCTCATCATTCCGGATGTCACCATTATCAGAAAGCAAAACGGAAGACGAAAATTGGTTGCAAATGGGTCCAACAGTCATGGAAAAATCCTTAATTTGTAAAAATGTCGACTATTTGAAAATGAAGAATCGATTTTTGAGAATTTTTTTTGTACAAAATTTGAAGATCCAATCGACGTGGTTTCGAGAAAAACGCGTTTGATATTTGCAGTTGCTAGGAAATTTGGGTCACCTTTGGTCATTAAATTAGCTATATCTCCGAAAGTATTCCGAATTTTGAAAAAATCCCTTTGGGCCAAATAAAAGTGAGCCTTAAGCTCGGAAAGATTATCTAATAACAATGTCCCAAAGCTTAAAATATTGTTCAAGTACCAAAAAAACTGATAAACAATATATAAGTATTACAAACTTTGTAGTTATCAATCATAGTTTTGGAAATATTTAGATTTGTTCCTATTTTTTCTCTTATTTTTTTAAATTTTTAAAACTCGTGAAATTTTGAAATAATAACGATTGCATCCTTTTATCCATATGATCTTATTACGACATTAATTAGAATTTTTCAAATCTGCTTTAAAACGCCTAAACTATAGACTTAAGAGCTAACTGCCCAAAAAGATTTAATTGATCTTGACCATTGCACAGAAATTTCAAGTACAGGTCGTACTTGATCGAACTTGATACAAGTTCGGAAGAGTTGAATCAATCCTATTATTCAAGTTTTAATCCAAAATGGCTTATTTCATGCTCAGATCCGTACTTGAAAATTAAATGATCCTGACTCGAGATTGAAGTAAGAAGTGGATTTCCAATGTCAAAGCAAAAAAGAAAAAGAAACCGAAAGCAGGAAAATTTCTCTTACCAGTACAGTGAGGCAAAATGGGTACACACTAGGGCGGGTAAATTTTTTCGGGGAAACGTGCGTAATCGTCCATCAGAACGGAATCTACGAAGAATTCTAAGAAAATTTCACCCTGAAACTATTACTTTGTTTATACGCCAGTTATTTGCAAATTATAAATTATTTGTAAATATCTAACTCACTGTTTATACGCGATATGTTTCTTGTAATTATATATATTTTTTAGTGATGCCTGATTGGCTATAACTGTGTTTCTGGTAACATTGAGCGCAGAAATCGATGACAAACAACTTCATTAGGCCAAGAAGTTCCGTCGTCACCTCCTTGGTCTAATTGCAGTGCTTGTTTTCAGTTTGTGTTTTTAACATGGCAACCTTACTTGCAAATAAGTCTACTAATCAGTTAATGTTTTCGAGACTTAGCAATTTGCAAATAAGAAATTAACGCTCTGTTAATACGCAATAGTCGAACGATTTTGTTTTAGCTGTTCTGGTATTCGATCGATTTGCAATTCGAATGTTTCATTTCCAAATTGATTCCGTTGACTACACTTTCACCTTAATCAGGTAGTGAAGCCACACAATCCAGTAAATAATCACTCAAAATACTTGATAGTAGTTGAATAAGGTTCTTTGAAAGACAGGAACTCTCCTGTGGTTATGGGGGCGTATGTAGCTTACTGCGCCTCAAGTCGACTCACACCTCTACGTGGTAACCCCTGGTAACAGAGCGATGCATCCGCAAAGCTGCTGGCAAACGTAAGCGGCGATGGTACCCTGGGACAAATAGGGGGCGTCTATTACATCCGCCAATGAAAACTAATATAATGCCTCGGAACTAATACAATGCCAGATTGATCACGTTGTGATAGATGGTACTCATCGAGTGTTATAGACGTACGTGCGCTCCGAGGAGCCAATATTGACTCCGACTACTACCTTGTTGCAGCCAAAGTACGCACACGACTCAATAGAGATAGACCCGCCGGACCATAATGAAGTCTTGTTGGCCATAAAAAGGCTAAAAAATAACAAAGCTGCTGGCGTTGATGAGCTGCCCGATGAATTGTTCAAGGCTGGCGGTGTGGAGCTGGTAAGGTGCCTGCACCAACTCCTATGCAGAATATGGTCCGAAGAAAGCATGCCCAATATTTAAAAAAGGAGACCCTGCGGTTTGCGCCAATTACCGCGGGAGTAGTCTCATTCCCATTGCATATAAGGTCTAAAGCTGAGAATGAGTGAACTGATTAAACCTTATCAGTGTGGCTTTAGACGTGGCAAATCCACCACGGACCAAATATTCACACTGCGACAAATCCTGGAGAAGACCTAAGAGAGAAAGATCGAAACCCACCACCTTTTTGTTGACTATAAAGGTCAAAGGTCCCGATAAGGTCAAAGTTTTTGGAAGCCCTGTCTACCTTTGGTATTCCAGCAAAGTACGGTCGACTTTGCATGATGACGTTGAGAAGCACACAAAGGTCCGTCAAAATAGGAAAAGACCTCTCCGAGCCTTTCGATACCAAATGAGGTTTTACCTTATCGTGTGACTTCTTTAATCTGCTGATGGAGTATGCTAACAGAACGGGCACCATCTTTACCAAATTCGAGTATAACTTGCTACTTGCATATGCCGATGATATTGATATCATCGGCAAAGACGAATCTGCGGTAAAACGAGCGTTCTCAGAGATCAATCTGTTGCAATGGGAGAATACAACTTCAAAGTTGTTAAGGAATTTGTCTACCTCGGAACCAGCGACAACAACACCAGTCTGGAAATCCGGAGAAGAAATAACTCTTGCAAACCGATGTTACTACGGGCTCATTAAGGAGTTCAAGAGCAGAGCCCTCTCTCGGAAAACGAAAATTGCGCTATACAAGTCGCTTATCATCCCAGTCCTGCTATACGGCGCAGAAGCATAGACAATGTCATCAAAGGATGAGGCGGCAATTGGCGTGTTCGAGAGAAAAGTTCTTCGGAGGATTTATGGACCTCTAAACGTTGGCGGTGAATTTCGCATCCGAATAAATCACGAACTGTACGAGCTCTATAGGGACACTAAGCTTGTCCAGCGCCTAAAACAACAGCGGCTGCGCTGGATAGGGCATGTTACCCGTATGGATGATAACGCTCCAGCAAAGCGTGTGTACAATCGGCATGCGATCGAGTTGGGAGGCATTCCCCCGCAGGGTCGACCGAAGCGGAGATGGCGCGACCAGGTGCAGGGAGATATTGCGAAGCTGGGAGTGTCCTCCTGGTGGAATGTCGCTCGGGACAGAGGCGAGTGGCAGCGGCCGAGACCGTAAAACGGTTGTGATGTCCAAAGAAGAAGAAGAAGAAGAAGCTTACCGGAAGTTGTTCACAGATCTGAATTAGCTTCGTCAAAGTGCCATTAGCACACGTTTCTTTTTGAAATCAAAATATTAAGTGAACAACATCTATAACAGCACGCTTAAAACTGCTAATAATCTCTTGCCCTGCCTACTTTTATTATGTTATTCAATTAACTCAATCTGAAATCTTTATGGCTCTCAGAGGGAGCTTGGAATTCCGATTTTGGTGGATTCCGATTTTGGTGGACGATTTTTGCGAAAAAATTGACCCTCTCTATCCCCAAACAGTAATACAAGTGCTGGTATGAGGAGGAAGCTGAAGTCTATTAAAGATAGAACCAGGGGTAGGCAAACAAGTAATAATCTCAAGTCGGCAAGAACTTGCCGGTTTGAAAATCAACGAAAGCGTAAGTTAAAGTCGGTCCTACCCGTCTTCGATATACCCGTTACTCTGGGAAATTAATGTGGTATTGCCTTCCCTTATGTTAGTTAACATAGTATTAACATTAATCGGGCCTGTTCCGAATTCCGAAAACAAGTGGAATTGTCGCAAATCGAGTTGATTGCTGTTCCGAATTCCGCAAATCGACAAGAATTGTCGCTTTTTAAACGTGCGCTGCAGAGTCAGTGGAATTAAAAGTAATTGCTATTTAAATCAGTAAAATACATCCCCAATATGATTAACTAAAAACTCGAAATTAGTTGAACATTTTTAAGATCGTTTAACATCATTACTTAAACTGTTTTATGTTTAAGTATAATTTTACAGAGTTTTTTTTATAAACTTCTATAAAATATTGCATGAAAAACAAAACCGAGCGGCCGTGACCAAACCGAGCTGTTCTGAATTTCACTTTACATTTTAGTCGATTTCGACATTCAATCGGCGGCTGCTAGGGTTGCTGCATATGAATTTATTTAATCGGACTGCACTTTTTCTATTCACTTAGAGTTTAACCATATTTGATATGACATATTCAAATGAAATATTTAAATACTGGTTTAAGTAAAGATAAATGGATTTAAAGAGAAAAGAGCTTTAAAATTTAAAAGGGAGATGATGAAACCTCAATGTACACAAACACGGCGCGCTATTCGAAACCGAGTTCGAAAAGTCGAAAGTAACCAAACGTCGGTTGGAACACAATAGTAAAACGCCGTTTTCGTTCTTTTTACTTTTGAAAACGTTCGGAATTAACATCCTAATATGAACATTTCAACATAATGTCCAAAAATAACAGTTATTGGTACCGTACCCTTTGAGCAAAAAATCAGAGATGAACCGTTCACATCGGCTCATGAACGAATCGCTCAGTGCTTAACGAACAACCAATGGATTTGTTTACATTTTGCTCTGCTCATTCACTGAGCAAATCGTCGCGAGCGATGAAGATAAGTCATTTGCGTTTGACTGTGTGTATGTGTGAGTGAGGTATCTGTTTGGGCTTGCGACTCACACAAGCCACACACACACACAAAACAAAAGAAAAAAAAGACCTTTGAAATGAGTCGTTCGGCTTTTTGCTCATCTACTTAATGTGCGAGAGCTCAGTCGGATCGCTGTCTATAAATTGCTATTAAAAGAGCAAAACAAGAAAAGCTCAACTGAGAACAGTCAACTGAAAACAAAAACAAGGAGAAGCGAAGTGTTCTGCGCAGAGCGAGAGCTAGCGTGCATGGTTTTTTCGGTTTTGTTATTGGGCAGACCGCAAAGGCAAAAATGTTCAATTGTTATTTACGAGCTCTGAAGAAAACAGAGCATGTGGCGCCAGAAAGTATGCACCATTTTTCCGATCTTTATGAAACTTTCAGAGATTGTAGATATTGGACACATGCACTTCACTGCAAAATATGAGCTTGATACCTTCAAAATTGTAGGAGTTATTCAACAATTTTTATTGTGGCCGAAGCGTGTGGCCGAAATTTGAAATAAACTTGATCTGCGTAGGGACAATAGGAGTCTTCATACAAAATTTGGTGGCTCTAGCTCTTCTAGTCTCCGAGATGTAGGTGTTCATACAGACAGACGGACAGACGGACATGGCTATATCGACTCGGCTGTTGATGCTGATCAAGAATATATATACTTTATTGGGTCGGAGATGCTTCCTTCTGCCTGTTACATACATTTGCACGACTTCAGTATACTCTTTTTACTATTCGAGAAACGGGTATAAAAAGGTCGTTAAATAAATAAGATGGGGCTCTAGTGGGAAGTTTATTTTGGGGTTACATCAAGTTTGAACATCGAGCTCAAGTCAATCTCGGTCATTGGGGGCAAACTTGCACCAAGCCGATTTCCAGATCAAATCAAGTACGAATGTCGAGCTTGATCCGATTAAGGAAACATGTCTAGTTCGGATTGCAAGCTAAAATCAATCTCGTGTGTTGTTAAATTAATCCTTTATCGAGCTAAAATCAAGCTAGGTAGAAACTAAGACAAGAATTCCGGGACTATAAATTCCATTCCCAAGTCACTCGTACTTGATTGATTTTAGCCCAGATATCGCAGACTTTTTTTTGTGTAGGAAGACAAATGCAACAGGATTTTGTAATGATTTTCCTACAAATAACTTTTTCCAAGGTAAAAATCTCCGCTTTGCCAATTGTCGCCATTTAAGCTTTCACTTAATCCGTAGATATCAAAAAATAGATTTTAAAAATTCTTTCTAGTCTGATACAGAATTATAAACATTTTGTAGCACATTTCATAAATTAATTGATGTACTCACAAGCTTTAACTCCAAGTCCAACTACCCTTCAGTTTAAAAATAGCAAAAAACCATGAACACAAAAATTGAAAAAGAAAACTTGACTCCAGCAAATGGAAAATCATAACTCGTCGCCTTCGTTGCCCTGCTTTTTAGCACAATCCACTGAAAAGTTCATGCCGCATGACTAGACACAACATTTTTGGGCACAAAAAACTTTAAAGCTTAAAGCTAAATGAAGTGACTCCACCTCTAGGCCCTGCCCAATCCCCTTCGAAAAATGGCTGTCATATGCTAATTTCCATATGGTCAACCCTTTCGAGGCAACGACCCAACGACGAAAAATTTTAATAATTTTCACTGAAGTTTTCGCCAGGCTTTTCCCCCCCTTGTGCGTTGCCTTTTCCCAGCTAATTGTATGCTAAACGTTTTGAGGGAAGAGAAAGAGGTTTGGGTGAAAGTTTTTGTGTGCGGAGAGAGAGAGAGAGAGTGTGTCTTTTTAAGAGGGGGCGACACATGAGACCGGTGGGGGTGAGGATGTGAAGTTGGAACTATCCCTATCAACATGATAGTCGGGTAATGACTTTAATTGGCGCAGCTGGGTGAGAAGAGTTAATATTCAAGATTATGAAGTATCCTTTGGGTTGTTGTTTTTGGGAAACCAATTTAAACGAAATAGAGAAAGGAGAGTGTAATTTTATTGAATGTGGATAAGTATATGAAAAATGAATCTCTACATTAATTACCAAAGGTTAAATTAGAATCATTGTTTTTTTTTAAGTCTTAAGCTCTATTATGAGTTGCTTGTGTATTACTTGCCTTACTTAAGCCCTCACACATTTATTCTGAGCGCCAACTTTCACATTAGAGCTTCTCAGTTGTAAATGAACGCTTCAGCTGCCAAGACCATGAAGTGTAATTGGGACGCCCCCGTACCCTAAACTCCTTGACTACCTCATTTGTGTATCCCGGGTTGTTCTCTTGTAACCTTAAATCACATTATTTTGAATTTCTACAAATTTATCAATACGCTCCATTTATATTTCGTGCCATCTTACCATGTCTAAGTACCCCAATTGTACAAAAAAGACAAGTTCAAAAATGCAATCACAGTTCAAAGTCAAAAGAAATCGACATAATGATTTGAAAATTGTATTCTACTGCCAAAAAATAAGAATGAAGTGAATTTTTAATAAGCCAAATAAAAAACCAGCAGGTGAAAGCACGTAAAGTGAGCAGCTCACAAAGAGCTGGAGCAGCAACAGCAGACAAATATGTGTGTTGGCTCAGCTTTTCCATTTTTTTTATGCATATTTAAAAAGCTTCCCGTCATCCTTGTCCGCCCCCACCTTCTCCCCCCGCACTCAATAAGTATGCTACAAATAATAAGCGTAGTGAAGCGGTGCGCATTATAAACCAGACGAAGTCCTTCTCCTGCTTCTTCTTCTCCTCCACCTCCTTATCCTATATGGAATTATGCGTAGCTTTCTTCATGTTGTTGTTTTTGTTAATGGAGCAAAGCTGCCAGCGATGCTGTTGTTGTTGTTGTTGGTATTATCCTGTGACTGTGATTGTCAGGGGCTGTTTTTTTTTCTTCCTTTCTTTTTAGTTTAAATGAGGAACAACAAACACCAAAAAGATATGCCAGCCATTAAATGCGCAGCTTCCAGCACAAAGAGAATATGCTAAACGCCTGACGGAAGAAAAAAAAGTGTATAAAAATAAATAAAAATACAAAAAATTGAAAACATTATAAAGCGCATCAGAAATCAAGGTACAAAAAGAAAATGTAATGAATTTTTTCTAGCGAATTTGCATTTATTGGTGCTGGGTGGAAAGAGGTTTAAAGTGCCCATTGTGAAGTGAGGTGAATGAATTTTAAGAATGAATTTCTAGTAGAAAGTGAAATTTTACTTATTCTACAAAATAACAAAAAGAATAAACCATCAAATAATAAGAAATTACAATCGAGTGAACTGAAGTACACTTAAAGTAAATCATATATTGGTTAAATGTCTACAACTTGGCTAATATTCATTTTCAAGGATCGATATGACAGCTCAACAATGTCTGCAGACAAATCTTCCAGAAAATGTAACTCTGTGGGTTGAAAATGGATGTTCAAGTTTGTATGGTCGAGCAAAGTCGCAGATGTGAGCTAGTGATAAATCAGGAAATCAGTCCGACCCACTATGGGCAAATGGCATTGAAGCTATTTTAACGAAATTTTAGCAAGAATAGATTTGTTCTAATATCTAGACAATATGTTTAATCTGGATTAGCTCCCATAGGAACGATCGGTTGAAAATAACTAGTTTTAGTGAGATAAACTTTTTGACTTTGATGGAAACGTCTCCAAACTTTGTATTTATTAGTTTTCTATGCTTTTTTATTATAGCACTCAGTTTGGTCAAAATGGGTCAAAAAAAGGTAGATCTGAAAAATTGCTTTGGTAAGAAAAACTTTTTTGTTTTCAATGGAATCGTTCTTAAGATTGGCATGTATTTGTCTTATGTGGTTTCACACAATTCTGCAAGATTTCACTAAAATCGGATAACTATTGCATAAAGCTTCCATAGGAGCAATCGATCGGAAAACTAATTTTAATGTGAAAAACTTGTTGTCATTCATGTAAACGCATTCAGCAAGAAGGAGGGTAGAAACTATAATGCTCGAACTAAACTAGAGGTGATTTTTGGCAGGCCCAGCGTATAGCTGTCATAGGAACGATCGGTCGAAAACGCCTCCAAACTTCGTTTTTCTTAGTTTACTATGCTTTTCCATGATTCCACCAAATTTGGTCGAAATCGGCCATCATATAGATGTATAGCTGTCATAGAAAAGTAGAATCTGAATAGTAGTCTTAGGCCCGATTTCTCAATATGCGGTAAGTCATCTTAACAGGCAGTTTAGCCGAATTTGCGTCTCATGCTGTGTGTGGCTCAACCGGAGGTACAGACTTAACCGCTGCTCGAGCACTGGTTAAAGTTTAACAGCGAGTTTAGTGCCGATGGAATTATCGATATATTTGATCGTTATACAAACATCTGGCTCCAACATTTGATTTGTTTATTTTATTATTTGCTGCCACTAAATGTTTATGAATAAACGAATTTTTCAACCCCACGCAATGGAAATAGAATTTGAAGAGGCAGGGCCATGAATAAACAATGTAAGGGGGTACAGAGAGTCCTGATCTGGATAATGCCACATTTGTTCAATGATTTAGGTTGACAAAATCTACAGGTAAAATAATATATGCTAGGATCAGAGCTTAAGTTCAAACCTTGACTTCAGTTGCGATTCAATTTGTTATGACTAGGATTGTTAACATGACTTGGCGGCACTGCGTTCTTATACATGTGGCAACTTCCTTCTAACTGCAGCTGACTTCTGGGTAGTCAGCGTTCCTTTGATAAGCCGTGCAGGTAAACGAGTGTCCCCAGCTATTGCCTTTGATTCATCGCTATCAATTTTAATAAATTTTTCCCAAAAATATTACCAGCATCATTCAATAATATTAAAAAGACCCTAACAAAAATAACAAATTTGTTGGCCGTGTCTGGTCACCCTAATGCAGCGATAGGATTTTATCGATAGCAGATGAAACTGCTCTTGAGAAAACCAAATGACTTGACCGCTTGTCAACTGGAGAAACAAATTTGACCGGCGGTTGGCCAACCGGAACCTTTGAGAAATCGTGCTTTAGTTAAAATAGCTTTTTTGTTATCAACGGAAATGTCCTCAAAATTGGCATGTATTAGTTTTATATGCTCCCATACAAATCTACGAACTGGACAAATTCTTTTTTTTTTTTGTATAATGAGAAAAAGAATTTGCGGAATTTGCGAATCTACTGGTCAAAGTCCGATGACTATAGCTGCCATTGGAACGATCGGTCAAAAATCTAGTTCTTGTGCGATAAACATTTTTGGCTTACATGGAAACGTCCCTTACGTTGGTTTATATTTATTTTATATTCTTTTACTCAATTCTATAAAGCCTCAGGGGGTACAATTCACGGGAACCCATTTTTCTCATGATGTACATAGTTTATTTAAGTTTTCACAAAAAATCCAGTCCCCTCTCAGAAGTCCGGGCCCGGGGGGAAACACACCGGTCCCACAAGGGATGTCGGATATTTCAAAAATATCTATATCTATATGAAAAAGTATAACTTCGATATAAATATTTTTGGGTAAAAAATATCGATAATATCGAAATATTCGATATTTTCCAAAAATAGCCATTTATTTGGAATAATTGGGTCATTAAGATAATTTAGATGTCATTCGACACGTTTTGAAAACTACATTCTGAGTTCAAAATCTAGATATCAAAGCTCTAAAACACTACAAAATATCAAGGCAGCACAGGTCCGTTCACAGGTCTTTTTGAGTGTCGCACTGTTCAACAAAAGAAGTTCAAACTTGTTACGAATTTTTGATGAAAAAAACTCCAAGGAAAAATGTTTGATGTAGCACGCATATCATCAACTGTAGCTCAATTCTTTGAATATAAAGATGTGTTTACTTTCAAAATTCAGAATATTTCAATAAAAAGCAATCTAAAAGCTGAATCAAAAATGTCCCCAAAAAATATCCGATATCCGATATATCGCCTCCGAAAAATATTCGATTACGATGTATTGTATTTTTGGACAAAAAATTCGATGTTTCGATATATCGATATTATTTTCGACATCCTTAGGTCCCACCCCCCTGTCGCCGGACCTGTTGGAACGCATAGAAGGAATCATCTCCAAACTAGTCCCTCAGTTTTGAAGCTATCGAGCTGAAATTTCGCAAAGAGATATCAATTAGCTGCACACTGCACATATTTCGGAATCGCGAAAATCGGATGGTCACTTTTCTTAAAATTTTTTTTTAGTGTTCCAACCACACAAGACAAGCATCTTATAAATTAAGTCATTGGGCACAAAAGTTTTAAGTGAATTTAAACTTCGGCAACGACGAAGCTAGCATTGCTTCTCGTTTACTATAGAATTGGGTTTGTCATCAAAATAGTAAAAACAAAAATTCCAAAGTTGATAAATTACTTTTAAAATATTTCTTTTGCCGTTATTTGGGTCCATTAATCCATCTGAAAATATCGGTTGCAGGCTCGCTTATTAAGATCAATATATTTATCTTGAAAATACTTACTTCATGCCACAATACCTATAAATCCGTAGTTGCGTTGACTTCACCCAATTCTTGATCTTGAACTTGTCACTTCAGACATCGAGTGACACAGTTTCAAAAACAGTCACTCAGCAACTAGTAGCATTTCAAGCCCAACTGCTGACCAGTTTTAGCCTTCAATTCAGACTTCTACTTTAAATAACTTTCTGTGCAGATAAACTATGTAAGAAGACAACTTTGAGGTTTCCTCCGTGCAGAAGAAACAATATTAAATTAAACTCCTCGTTCCATATTAATAGGTATTGCATTTTCAACTCCTTTGGCAGACAAGAAAACAATATGAAAAGTTCCATTAATGTCAAACGGGAGCTCAACTCGTCAGCCATGTCATTTTCCACCGAATCCTAACTCTTTTTCCACAATTTTCCTGGTAGTTTTCCACAAAACTTTTACGCTGTCTAAAGTTCAATGCGAAAAATTTCGAATGCAACACAACGCGGCAAGGATATTTTTCACTTTGCGAAGCCAAAAAAAAAGGCAGAGAATCCACATGACAAGGGGCCAACGGAAATTATATTTATACATATATATGGGATTCACGGCCATGGCCGTCGGTTGCCGGTTGCCAGTTTGCCACTTGTTGGCGCCCATCCTGTACGCTTTTCAGTGTTGCCAATGTTAATCGAAGTTGTGTGCGGAGAGCCGTTCGGTTCATCGCGTTATCTCACGTATTGGGGCAGACATAAAAACAAATTACAAGTCGTTGGGGGGTGAGGAGCAAAAGTTTGGGGGCCATTGTCGCTCAGAGTGCTGCTTAAGCGGCTTTTATGTACAAAAATTGTAAATGGCGTTTGTCTCTGTCTGTCTGTCTGTGCGTGTGTGTGTGTGTGTGTGTGTTGGGCCATTTCCGGTGTTATGGCGGAAGCTTCCGGCAAGCTGGTTGTTCTTTTTCCTCATTTTTTCTGCTGCTATGTGCAAAACTGCAGAAAAAGTTTATCAATATTGAAAAGTTTAGCGTGTATTTATGGTCTGTCTGTGTGAGATCACTGGGGTCGCCATAACAATAAAGCCGCTTCATAAATAAGTTATTAGTCCATGTCTTTTGCTGATGGGGCTTAGATGGACTTGCAGCAGTTGATTGGACGCGAAACAACCGGGATATCAAATCTAGGTAATAAAAGTGTTGGCAAATTGCAAATAAATGAGGTCAGAAGTACATAGAATTGGGGCTAAAGTGCTGCCACTATGAATCCAACTACGAAATCAAACTGAAGAATTTGACATATTTTTAAATTTGAAAGATCCTGAGTGCGGCACGCGTTCATCTCTACCACACATTTTTGAAGGTTTCCGCATTGCCACTGCATAATCTCCTGCCAGGCGACTGCAATCTGGTTGCCAACCCAACCCAAAGTCCAAGCCATTATATTCACGCCTCAATGCAGCAAGGATAACACGTTTTGCTTTCTCCGGCTCGTAATTAGGGTCGGGGGTAGCAAATCCAATAATTACCGAGAAACTTTCAAGTGCGTCATGCACACAACCGCAGCCCAACACATGTCCTGGGAAGCACGGGACGGGGGCGAAGGCCTGACAGGATATGAAACATGAAAAACAAATTGAAGAGCCAACATCCGTTTCCCACTGCTGACATCGACGTCTCGTCTGTCCTTGTCAATGCAACAATGACGACAATCAAATGACGTTTGCATCAATGAGCAATTGGCAAGCCAGGATAACAGCCGGCATGCAGTATGGAAGAGGGGAAAAGGAACGATAAAAAAGACCAAGCCAAGGGAAAATGATAGCGTGGATTAAACGATTTTTAATGAAAAGCCTTTAGACGGCCACACGAACGAATGAATGAGTGAACGAATGACAGCCAGGACAAAGAAAAATTGCATAATTGAAAATTGCACTTGAGGTTCCCCGAAAAAGCAACCCTTAATTGTTTTAAGAAAAGGTTCTATCTGCTGCCCATCTTCAAAGGCGGGCTAACTGGTATCTTGGTCAACAGTGAAGTGGCCTCTTCTTATGAAGTTGCGAGATGGGGGTAAAAAGGGTTGGCTTGCTTTGAAGTGGGCTCGCAAGTTGTGGCCAACTTAATGAAGTGGACATATCGGCTAAGAGCTAAACAAAAGGTACAAGAGGCAAAAACGATGCCTGCCAATTGATAAACAGAAATGTAGAACATAAAATCTGTGCAATGGGGAAATGAAAAGTCCTAAGAAGATAACAAATAAATCAAAAGGAAATGGTGGACAAAGAAAATTTCTCTTAATTGGCAAACACAGAAAACATAGAAACTTGATTTGAAAAGCATAAAACTGAATAAGTTCTTGAAAACTGCAAAACTCACAATTTCTACCAGATGATTAATATTACGCTTGGTTTTAATTTCTTTCAAAATCTATGTGTCTCGACAAACATTCTTCTATTAAAAGCTTCAAAACCAGTATTGGCTGGAGTCTTCTTAGACCCGACATTTAAGACTTTGCTTACTTCTGGCCATAAAAAAAATGCCAAAAAGAAATGCTAAATGAAAGTTATCAAAAATCGACAATAAAGGACTCAACTTCTGATTGTGAAAATGAGACGTTTATGAAATCAATAGAAAGCAATAATCAAATATCAAATAAAATGATGTTATAGATTCCTTTGAAATTTTCTAAAAACCCTTACATTACTTACATCGACAAACGTTTTTTTAAATTTTGGAAAGGTTTTTAGCAGCTATTCCAGAAACTTAGGTTTCAGTTTTTTTTTAAGCATATTTTGTATTTATTGGATCTTCTCTTAATGAGACTAACAATAATTTTTCAGATCTTCGTACCTATTAGAAATAAGTTAATTACGCCTAAGGATTAGCCCTGGTTTAATAAGCGTATTCAAGATGAGATTCTAAAAAGAAATAATACCCTGTTCCACTGGCACATTCTGGAGTCCATTCTCAAAAAGTGATTTTTCCTTGTTCCACTGATGAATGTTCAAAATTAAATATAAGTAAACAAATGTATAATTCGCCTTTAATATTTCACCGAAATTGATTTAACTGCATTGCTGCTGATTTGCGAGAAAAATCAAGAGTGCATATGTCAACTGCTAGTGTGCGAGGACCATTTCGATCCGTTGATTACGGAGTACCAACGAAAGAAAAGAATGCGAAATTGACCTAGGGCATGGCAATTTTTGGGTTCATATCATTCTTATTAATTAAGGATAACATCTTATTAACGAGATGTGCCTGAAAACTCAGACGCATTTTTTAAAGAAAGCTTCCGCGTCGAGAGGGACAACGTTAACTTTCTTATAAATTGTCTACAAGGAATAGTAAAACAGGATACGAGTTTGCGGATGTCTATTTCATTAGATAAGCGAATTGCAATTGCCTTGTATACGCTTGGCTCCTCAACCGAATGTCGGACAATTGGCAGGTTGTTCGGCGTGTCGACTTCCATGGAAGGTAAAATCCTCCAGGATTTCTGGCTTCTGAGTATTTACCTCATGAGTTCATTACTCAGGAGAAAATAGAAAAATGTGTCAATGGGTTCGAGGCGATCGGATTTCCCCAATGCTTTGGTGATAATTCAAGGTCACTAACAACACTGTTGGCTGGGTGGCTCAGCGGCTAGAGTGCGCGACCGCTGTGCATGAGGTTGTGGGTTCGATCCCGCCTCGGAACATCTAATGAAAAGTTTTTTTCTTTGAATAAAACTTTACACCCGGCCGACTAAACCTCTTGCTGTTGGCGCCAGCATTGCAGTAATTAGCCATGAAAAGCTTCTCAGAAACTGTCGTTCGGATTCGGCGTTAAACTGTAGGTCCCTTTCTCTTGTGCTAAAATTAGAAGCGATTGAGAGAGGCTCGGCTTTTGGCCCCTTAGGGCTGTGTCATCTTGACAAGCCAATTTTTACTTACTTACTTACTTTACTTAGGCGCACTTGGTATGTAGATTTATTTACTTAAGTTTGCATTTATAATGAAATAATAAGCAACAATAAAAGCTATTTCCCCTTTTTTGAGCTAACTGGAATAAGCAAAATAAAACCATTTTCATTGATTCTATCTTATCTTTCGAATGATCTTTAGATTTCAAGTGTTCCAGGAGCTTGTCCTGGAAATCAGCATTTTACTGGCAATGCGCTTTGGCAATATCGATCATAGCCGACTCGAATGGTGTCATTTTGATGTTTTTTGACCTCCAGAGCATGATGAAATATCATCCGACTGCGAAGCTGATGGCGGCAAGCTTGTTGAGCGATTAAGCCATATCCGCTTTCCTATCGCATTTGGTTTTGGGGCTCCAGAGAATGACTGCAGATCATCATCAGTCGCAGCAGATAGCGAAACGCTTGAAAACCAATCAAAATCTTGGAGGCTCAGCAACAAATGAATTTTTTTGTTACTCAAAGTGCTTTGTTGGAGTTTAAGCTATGTTACCTATGCTTTCCATTATCTCTCCGCCAAAGTTGACCGACTTAACGTTTCCTAAGATGCGGTGTAATCTGTCAAAAGTGGCGCCATTTAGATATAGCTCCTCCGGACACTCCCTTTGCTTTGAGCTCGCTCCTAAATAATAAAGAAATTTCGATTACGATGACCGTCCCAGAAATGGCCGACCTAGCACAGTAGTGTTGGAAAATGTTCACAAAAAATATTAAAAAGGGGAAGTACCGACTATTAAAAGCTTAAGTTTAAAGTTTGGTGCCTTTACCTTGCACTGTTTTTTTTTTTTTGTCGATTTTAATATTGGTCATCGTTATGTGATACAATACTTTCATATAAAAGGTCTTAGTCCAACCAATATTAAAAAGGAGCTGGATTCTACCTTACGTAATTCTGCTCCCTCGTTTACAACAATAAAATATTGGGTGGCTGAGTTTAAGCGAGGTCGTTTGAGCTGCGAAGATGAACATCGTAATGGGCGTCCAAATGAGGTGACCACTTCAGAAATGGTGGCCAAAATTAAAAAATGTGTATTGAGTGACCGGCGATTGAAAGTTCGTGAGTTAGCTGAATGTGTAGGCATTTCAAAAAGTGCTGTACATCGCATATTGACCTAAAAATTGGACATGAAAAAGTTATGCGCAAGATGGTTGCCGCGAAGACGAATTTTTGCGCCGATTTATAACCATGGATGAAACATGGGTCCATCACTATACACCTGAGACGAAAGAACACTCAAAACAATGGACTGAACGAGGAGAATCGGCACCAAAGAAGGCGAAGACTGTTCCATCTGCTGGCAAGGTCATGGCGTCGGTTTTTTGGGATGCGCGCGGGATCATTTATATTGACTATCTCAAAAATGGAAAAACTATCAACGGGGAATATTATGCGAACTTGTTGCAGCGTTTACATGATGAAATCCAGGAAAAACGATCGCATTTAGCGAAAAAGAAAGTGTTGTTCCATGATGACCATGCGCCGGTTCACACCTCTGCCGTTGCAATGGCTAAAATTAATGAATTAAAATTTGAATTGCTACCTCACGCCCCTTATTCGCCAGACTTAGCTCCCTCTGATTATTTCTTATTTCAAAACTTGAAAAAATGGCTCGGAGGAAAAAAATTTGGCAACAATGGAGAGGTGGAGGCCGAGGTTAATGCCTATTTTGAAGAGCTTCACAGTTCTTATTATAAAAAATGTATCGAAGCTATTGAACATCGCTGGGAAAAGTGTATCGACCTATAAGGATCCTAAGTTGAAAAATTAAAAAAAAACTAGATAAATTTTTGCGTTTTAGTAGTTAGGTCGGCTGTTTCTGGGACGGCCCTCGTAATACTTATTACATCATGGTACAGAGTATGATATCGTCCATCTTGACCGACTTTCTTTCTTGTTATGAAGGGTGATTTTTTAGCTATTATCTTTTTGGCAACACTGGTTTAAACAGCTCACGCACGTTTCGTGTTTTGTTTCACTGTCAAACATCTTCAGTTTGGTCTATAATTTAACCATGAATCGTCTTACAAACGAACAACGCTTGCAAATTATTGAATTTTATTATCAAAATGCGTGCTCTGTTAAGAAAGTTCATCGCGCGCTTCTTCCATTTTATGGTCAGTTTAGTCGACCCACTGAAGCGGCTATTCGGGCTATTGTGACTAAATTTCGCACCAAATTTACATTGTGGAACATTAAACCACCAACACGCTTTCGTAGAGTGCGGACTGAAGAAAATATCGCAGCTGTATCGGCCAGTGTTAATGATGACCATCAATTATCGAAACGTCGGCGTTCGCAGCAATTGGGCCTCTGTTACTCAACAACGTGGAAAATTTTGCGGTAGGATTTAGGTGTGAAGCCTTTCAAAATACAGCTGATGCAAGAATTGAAGCCGAACGACCTACCGCAACGTAGAATTTTTGGTGAATGGGCTTTTGGAAAAGTTGGCCGAAGATCCACTTTTTTACCGAAAAATTGTGTTCAGCGACGAAGCTCATTTTTGGCCCAATGGGTACGTAAATAAGCAGAATTGTCGATTTTGGAGTGAATATCAGCCAGAAGCATTGCAAGAGCTACCAATGCATCCAGAAAAAGTCACAGTTTGGTGCGGTTTATGGGCTGGCGGCATCATTGGACCGTACTTCTTCAAAGATGATGCGAATCGTAACGTAACTGTGAATGGTGAGCGCTACCGTGAGATGATATCCAACTTTTTTTTGCCCAAAATGCAAGAGCTTGACTTGCATGACATGTGGTTTCAACAAGACGGTGCCACATGCCACACAGCGCGCGCAACAATGGACTTATTGAGAGGCGAGTTTGGTGAACATTTTATTTCACGTTCAAGACCGGTCAATTGGCCGCCTAGATCGTGCGATTGAACGCCTTTAGACTATTTTTTGTGGGGCTATGTTAAAGCTCATGTCTATACAGACAAGCCCGCTTCAATTGACGCATTGGAAGACAACATTGAAGCATTGATTCGTGAGAAACCGGCCGAAATGTTGAAAAGAGTATGCAAAAATTGGACTAAGCGGATGGACCATTTCAGGCGCAGTCACGGTCAACATTTGCATGAAATAATCTTCAAACATTAAATTATATGGACCGTACTATCGATTCAAATAAAGATTTCATGCATTTTTCTGAATTTTTTGGGTTTTTTTTTTAAACTTTCCTATAGCTCTTAAAAATCACCCTTTAATATGATTTCTGTGATGTGCTACGCGTCGCAATTATGGGGTTGTTGTTGGTATGATGATTTTGAGAGACTTCCAAGGATGTTTTATAAACGAATATTCAAACTTCCAAGTACAACTCCCCATTACGCCATCCACATTAAAACCGGCCTGCCTTCGCTTCACTTATATTGCCTCCAACGAAAGACTGCCAAAAATTGTGCAAAAGAAATGGATTGCCACTGCTTCCGCTTGTAACATTGATGTCAATCGATATCAATATAAGCAATATAAACACATCGATATAAACAGATCCTGGAAAACATCGAGTTCCGGGAAAGAGAAAATTTTCTGCACCTGGCGTCCTTAAGTGAGTCCAGACTCATCTACTCAACTACTTCCAGGACCGTTTCGGAATCCAAACGATCCCTACGATATTCCGCGCTCGATGTGAAATACTCAATCAGAAATCAATCAAACTTCAGGCCGCATGTAAACTCCTCCAATACTGACTGCACACTTTGCATCCTCCGTGTAATGGAGAATGTGGCGCACCTGATGGGGGATTGTCCAATCCTGGGCGAACTACGAAGTTTGTACTTCAACAAGCCTTCCCTTTCGGAAATCGAGGCTATAAGCTGGCTTAAGGGAGGAAAACACTTTCGAAAAAATCGATTTTTTTTCATTTTTGTAGCTGGATATTCAAAAATATCCTAAAAGGATTTTCAAAATCAAATTGTTTAGAAGATATAGCCCTTTTAATGACCCAAAGTGACGCGATTTGCCTAGCAACTGCAAACTTTAAACGCGTTTATCTCGAAACCACGTTTTTCAAACTGGTGGCCACGATTCAGAAGAAACCAGTGGACCGATTTTGCTCCGGAAGGGCTTTTACGACGCAGAATTGTCGTCGCTATCGTTCGGCCTCCAACTTTTGGATACCTATATTTTAAGTGTACTTTTTTACACTACACTTAAAAAAAACCAAAAAAATTTTTGTTTTCAAATGTCCGCCATTTTGTCAAAAAATTTTCAATTTTTCGGAGGGCCGAACGATAGCCACATTAGTTCTAAACATAACCGCTTTTTTTTTTTTTCTAAGATCATCAAGTGCTGCAACCATGGTCACCACGTGGGCACCTTTTTTTATTCATCATTTTTCGGAGGCCGATAACTTTCTGAACGGCCCTCATATTGACAAAAAAAATTTTGTTTTTCCTTTATTCATTAACTATTTAATAAAAAAACAAAAAAAAAAATCTCATATTTTTTTCTGGAATTTTTTTAAAAACCATCTACTTTTGCTCATCGCAAAGTGTGTTCCCCCCTTAACGGAGAACACTGGGAGATACTCACTTCGTTTTTACAACATGCACTTAAATACCACCTTTCTATTTTGAATGAACACCTATAGCATAACTAAAATGTTTCTTCAAAATGTTCTTATTTTGTTTTCAATAAGTAATATTGTTCTTAATTTACTTTTAGTTATTATAAAAAGTGTTCAATATTGATAAGATATGGCTGATGGTTATAAACCAAGCATTTGTATTGTCAAATAAATACTACTTTTATATTTATCAACATTCTGTGTGCAAAGTTTCATCCAAATCCGTGATTGCTTAACCAAACCTACAAACATGCAAGAGCATATTAACTCTGCTAGTTAGCTTTATACAATCATTTTTAATTAGTTAACAAATTTTGATTTCCTCGCTAGGTTTTCAAAACTTTCAAAGCATTTGTTGGTATTAAAAAAGAAATACTTTTATTTTCGCAAGCTTTTGCTTTATATTACTTAACGAACAGCTTCGAATTGTGTGACATTCTTCAATGTACATTATCGATTTACAAGTGCTGTGGGTACAGTTTAAGTGTTTCTTTTTGAACTTTTAAAACAGCGTTGACCAAATTCTAATATTCTCATACTTTCTCATACTCATACTTTCACCAATATCTACCCTAGCAAAACACATCGCACACACAAATAAACACAGCTGATAGCCACGCAAATGACCCGCTGTGCCATGGGATTGTTGAAGTAAATAAACCGAAAAATGTCGAGTCTCTAATTATGCAGCGTTGACAAAAATAGAAAATGTACAGCAACAGGACATGCGACATAGGCGCCAGGACTATTAAGAACAAAACACTATTTTGGGCGCATGCAGCGCATTTCACACTAATCATTGTCATTATTATCGGTCGGCTTGTTCATGATTTCAAGTGTTTAGTTTGGGTTTCAAATTTCACAGTAGCGTCGCCTTCAAGTGGTTTTGTTTTCCTAGAAACTGAAGCAATTCTCAAGCCTTTCCCACAAATTGATCAAATAATCAATAAAACGCCAATTACCATTAGTTTTCACACACACTCACATACACAACCATTAGATCGCCAACCCTTGGTGTTGAATTGTTCAATTTGTCAACCTAATGTGAAAACGCAGTAAAACAATTAAACATATTCTGTAACGTGAAACTTTTGTCCAACTCAAAATGTAATTAAAAATGAATGGCTCAGCAAACTGGCAGACAAATAAAATATTTAAAGAGATTCCTTGGTTTTCTTAGAAAATGTTTTAAAATGTCAGTGAAATATTCCCCTAAGGGAAATGTTAGTAAAGTGAGCTAATGGAGCAGATGCTTAGGGGCAATTGAAGAGGGAAAGTAAGACAATGATATTCTATCATTTATACAAAAAGAAATTTAGAAAATCAAAACAATTTTTTACAATTGTGGAAAGTTTTGCAAGCACAAAGCCATGTTTCGAAAATAAAGTATGCTTTATTTTCGTGTCTAACTCGTGTCGTGCAATGTTTGGTGTGTGTGTGTGGGATGTTCTGTATGTTAGCAGTAACCTGAAATGCATTAAAACGGGAAACTTATGCAGAAACCATTAAAGAGTGTCAAAAAACTGAAATGGTTAATTGTTTTGACTGATGTGCGAAGTTTCATGTTCCATCCACATTCCAATTTCCACCCCTCTCACAAATTGAAAGCCTGGTCCCATGACTGAAACTCAAACCATCCAATCAAACTGCATCAGCATCACATTTGAAACTGCAAGCCGAACGATTTGCACCTTTAATAAAATGTGATATAATCAATTATGTGTAACCAAATCAGCTGCAACGCCAACAATAACCATATTCATTTGGCAAATTCCACAAATTTACGACTTAAAATGCACCATTCGACTGTCAACATGTTGAGAATAAATTGCAAAACATTATTAGCATGGCCCGTGGGGACACAAAGGCGTGGCATGTCAGAAAAAAAGGGGAGGAAATTGATTGTTTAGTTTGCTGTTTGAATTTTTTTTTTGCTTTCCCAAAGATATGGACTTACGTTGCCATATATTTAATTGAATTCGATCAAAGTGCCATGTTTAATCATTGTTTGATAATTTGTCAAGCCTCAGTCGGAAGCTGTGCGTGTTGTTGTTGTTGTTGTTTTTTCTGGTCGACCGTAAATGAAAATGAAAATTAATTGATAAACGTTGATAAATACGTTTAATTTGCAACCAAAAATCACATTAATTGCATTACACCAGAAAAACCAGGATCAAACGAACGACAGAGCGAACACCACTAATGGAGGGATGGCGGACAGGACAGGACAGGACACAAACATCAAGCAGCCACCAGCAACCACCAGACAGCATTTCACATATCCTCCGTATTGTGCACAATTAGTGACACTGGACCGAACCTCTGCTGCCCCCAGGTACATTTCTAACGTTGTCAACAGTTCATCGAATAATATGCGAAATTAAAGCTGAAGACTCATCCATTGTCCTGCCTCCAGTGTCCTGTGTGTGTGTGTGTGTCCTCTTGACTGGCGAACATCTGCGCAAATCGAATTAATTTTCACGCATGATTTCAATGTTTGAGTCTTTGGTTCTGGTGATGAAGATGATGATGATGGTCCGCTGTCCCGTTGATGTTGTGGGTGAGATTCTTTGCTTAGCTACGCCCTGAGGCAAAAGTGTAGAAAAATTAATTAAGCAGCTTGTTATGAGTTGAAGAACAAGGTTTCATGAGAGAACTACACTTTATGGAAAGAAAGAAAAAGCAAATAAAACGAGGATAAATGAGATATGGAGTTCAGCTGGGTTTGCCCAAATCTGCCTTATGGCACTGCCATACAGATTTTCACAGCTGTGGGCATTTTTCAATTTCTACCAACGAATGTTTAAAAATGTTTGGTTGCTTAGAACTTTGGTAAAAAGAGTACAAAATTGTTTGTGTATTTCACATTAGTTTGTACCGAATATTGTGTGTTGTATACCACAGCTCCTAAAGTATGTAAAAACCAGTGTAAAAAAGGCTGGGAAATCTTTGGCTCTGACAAAAAATGGCTCATTGGATAATACGGGTGGTCCATCTAGTGTTTGGAATTTGAACTATTCATAATTTGAATTTAAAAACGTCAAATGTCATTCGGAAAGCGACTAATATTTAGCAAAAACTTTGACATTTACGAAATGGGCCGCTATTCGCTTGAAGAAAGTTGGGAAATACTAAAAACATATTTCCAAAGTGGTGAGTCCTCGACTCAAACTGTGCGAAATTTAAAAAAAAAAACATCAAAAAAATGTTCCAAGAACTCAATTTGTGGATCAATTTGTGAAGCGTGATCGTGAAACTAGAATGTTGGTGGATAAACCAACCCGTGAACGTCCGGTGCGCTCGACCGAAAACATTGCTGAAAATAGGCGTCAACAACCATCGACGTCAACTCGCCATCGATCTCAACAATTGGACATTTCGCGCACTTCTTTGATGCAAATTTTTCATAAAGACCTCGCCATGAAGCCATATAAAGTTCAATTGGTGCAGCAGCTAAAGCGAATCGTCTACAGTTCGCAAATTGGGCGTAAGATCGATTGGCCGAAGATGGCGAATTTTGCCGAAAAATCATCTTTTCGGATGAAGCACACTCCCACCTCGGTGGTTATGTTAATAAATAAAATTGTCACATCTGGGGCACAGAAAATCCACATATAGTCGCCGAGAAGCCAATGCACCCACCATGAGTCACTGTTTGGTGCGGATTTTGGTCTCGAGTCATCATTGGCACATTTTTCTTTGAAAATGAAGAAGGAGACACCCTGACCGTGAATGGTGAGCGCTACCGCGCATTGTTCAGTGATTGGTTTTCGAGGAAATTGCAGCGAAAGACTTAGACGATATTTGGTTTCAACAACGCTACGTGCCACACAGCGCACGCCCCAATCGATCTTCTGCGCCCTGTCTTCGAAAATCAAATAATTAGCAAATATGGAGATGTGAATTGACCGCCAAGAAGCTGTGATCTGACACCGTTAGACTATTATCTTTGGGGAACGGTCAAGGACAAAACTTATGCAAACAATCCTGAAACAATTGACGAGTGGAAGAACGAGATTCGAGTTGCTATTGCTGACATACGTGCCGAAACCATTGAAAATGTTCTCAAAAATTGGGTGGATCGAATGGGCTACTTTCAAGTCAGTGGTCACTTGGTGGTGGTCATTTGACCGAAATTATTTTTCATAAAAATATGACATGAACCAACCTTTCCAATAAATGCCACATGTGAGTTTTTGTTTGGACGTTTTAGAAATGGCGGTTTTAAAAGCGATGACAATGAGTTTGAAGATGCCGAATTGGAGACTATATTGGATGAAGACACGTGCCAAATTCAAGAATCATTCGAAATATCATTGAGAGTGACTCAATAAGCAATATCTGTTCGCTTAAAAGCCATGAAATAATCCAAATGGTAGGATATTGTGTGCCGTATGACTTGAAAGCCGAGAGACGTCGAGCGCTGAACAGCAGGACCAGAAAGAGCAGCAACAAATTGGTTGCTTGCACCAGCCACTAGCTTTTATGAAATAAAAACAAATATATAAAAAAATGTGTAACATTTCTTAATTACACAAGTTTACAAATAACACAGGCCGACAAAATGACCAACTTTGTGAAGTGTAGCCTTGTCGATGTAAAAATATATGAAACATTTATACTCACTGATTCCAAAACAGGTCTCGCTTTGGCTCCATCAGCTCTTGTTTCCAAGATATAGCGGAAAAAACATTTTGTTGTTTACTCTTCACTTTAAGGCTAGCGCGGATATTGAATCAATATTTTAGACACTTGAGCATGTAGCCAAACATTTGAGCTAATTATGTGATTTTTATCGCACTTTAATTAGCTTATTTGGCAAGGTTACAGTCTTTTTAAGACGAAAATACATATTTTTTTTATGGGATGACAACTAGATTCAAACTTTAAATTTGTTTGGCAACGTTCAAAACGCTACTTCAACATAGAGCTTATAAAAAGACAATATAGTGCCAAGAAACTTTCTTCGCTTAGCTTGGAAAAAATTAGGGCTGGAGTTTTTGATGGACTTCAAGGTCGAAAATTAATTAAAGACAAATCATTTGCTGAGTCCTTCACTATGAATGAATCATTTGTCTTGGTCGTCTCAAACTTCTTGGGAAACAACAAAGCTGACAATTATGTGGACCTATATCGACTCGGCTGTTGATGCTGATCAAGAAAATATATACTTTATACAGTCGGATATGCAGAAAAAAGCTGTTACATTCAGTTAGTACACCCAAAAAAATTGGTATCAATATCAATTTGATACACGTTGTCTCAAATTGAAACTAAAACAAGTATCGTTTTGGTTATTAATTTGATACGCAAAAGTATCAATTTGAAACAAACACATTTTTATGAAAGTTCGAAAATTCGAAATGTCATACTCTTATGTTAAACGAAGCCAGCTGAGCTGGTAGACGTTTGACGATTGACATTAAGTGTTTTAATCTTAGTGCAAACACATCAGTAGTTTGCTTAAAGTAAAAGTTATGTAAAACTCTCCCCCAGACGATGTGTTGAAGACTTAGCTTGTGTATTTCAATATGGAGCACATGCTCTATATTTACAAGGTGAGCAGCTAAACATATGTACATCGTTTCTTGCACACATTTGTAAATAGCAAATATAACTTTTTTACAGAGGACGTACTCCACGCTGTTTCTGCTCTATCCAAGATGAGACAATCAAAGTCAGCTCCAGTTGAGGCGTGGTTCGCATACTCTGAGGTTTCTGAACCATTACTAAAGAAAGTTCTCGACCTGGGATGATCATGCCATCATAATTGGGGCAGCAAAAAATCAGAAGAGCAGACTGTTATGTCAATAAGGTTCGCTTGATTCACTTCCTTACAGTGACTTCAAACTTAATAAGAAAAAGTGTTAAATTGAGAAAAGCTAGTATCAAAATAATACCAAAAGTTTGACAGTCAAAATATCTAAATGATAATTGTTAGTATCATATTGATACTAAAAAATTAATACAAAATAGTGTCAGCCTGATACTAGTTCGAATCAATTTGATAATTTCGAAATATCATTTTAATACTTTCGAAAATATCAACTTGATACTTGGAGTATTAAAGAGAATTTGATACTCAATAGTTTCAAACTGATGACTAAATAGTGTCATTTTGATGACTACTTTTTTGTGTGTAAGAATACAGAATAAAATAAATCAATTTTTAATGTTTAAGTTTTAGTTTTAATGGCAGTTTGTTTAGAGCTGAATTGGGACTTCAAGCTTAATAAGAAAAGCTAGTATCAAAATGAAACCAAAAGTTTGACATTCAAAATATCAAAATGATAATTTTTAGTATCAAATTGATACTAAAAAATTGATACAAATTAGTGTCAGCCTGATACGAGTTAGTATCAATTTGATATTTTCGAAATATCATATTAATACTTTCGAAAATATCAACTTTATACATGGAGTATTAAAGAGAATTTGATACTCAATAGTTTCAAATTGATGACTAAATAGTGTAATTCTGAGGACTACTTTTTTTTGGGTGTAGTTAAAAAATTTTTATGCAGAACAGCAAAACAGACCTTAGAAATTTTTAATACCATTTGAACGGTAAGACTGAAATTGCTAATTTCTTAAATAAATTCTAATAACTTCTACAATTTCTAACAGATTTCGATAAATGAACACTTCTTTAATTTGTTAAATAATAGTTTACATCATCCAAAAGAGAAAGAAATTTTTAAAAAATTTTTTGATAGTTAAAACTAATAATTTTCGATAAAAAATGAAACGAAATGTTCGATATCGTTGTAGATAGCATCCGCACTGAAAGTTTGACAATAAAACAACGTATGGATGATTGAAAGATAATTTTCTATTAGCTTTTTTTTAGTATATAGAACTTATTTATAAGTTGTTTCAAAATTGAGATATTTGTAATTAAGTGAGAAGTTCTTTTTCAAAAATGCAAAAAACGATAATTTGGGATTATCTCAATATGTGTTCTACTTCCAAATTCGGACTCATCGCGGGATTTTACATAAGGAATGACATCAAATTGAAGAGGATGAAAAATGCTGTAAGCTAGTGTTATTAGTTTCGGACTCCCGCAGATTCGTATCGCGACTGCACCGGGTGCTTTGTTTTGGAACCATTGGAACCAATTAAAACTGTTGGCGCTCATTTGGAAGTTCTAATGTGATCTCTCTTAGCTTTGTCGATATACTCATATCGTTAGCAAATCTTTCATATTTGGCAACTGAGACGCTAGCATCTGCCTTTTGTTCGCTCTACCTTCTTCATCCAAGGCAATTTGTGCGGCATAAATAAAAACTTGAGATTTCAGATTCAATATCTGTAATACAGGGGACAACTACCTCGTGGCTTCGCCATTGGACATTACCGATCTGCATTTCATATACTATATTTTTTTATTGTTGCGATTTTAAATCCTCATTAAATTGTTTGTAAGCCGGGAAAAGTGTGACCGTACCTTTAAAAATACCAATAATGCCTTTTTTAGCGTTCTTTAATTTGTTTTTACGATCCACTTTCGCAATAAATGGTTTTTTGTGCGCACAAACAGTTTGGCGTTCTCCGTACCCAGCTTTGAAAAAAAGGGTCAACCAATTTTATAGTTAAAAATGCTCCAACCAATACATTGGTTGAACTTACTGTGGGGAACAGTAAAAGTACTGTAAAAGTTACGTAACACTTAACGTAAAGATTACGGTAACACAGTAGACCAACCAATAAATAAACAAAAAATTACAGTTGAAAATGCTCTAATCAACAAAAATAGTATGTAATAGTTCATTTTACCATTGTTTACAGTAAATTCTTATGTGTACCACAGCACCAGTACAAATACCACACGTAGCTGTACTAATTCAGTAAAATTTGTAAATTGACAATTTTTTGGTAGAATATTACCACAAAACTGTTAACTTTTTAATTTAATATGCTACTGAAAATTTTTACTTACTCTGGACGGACTCAACGTTCTAAAAACGATTGGAAGGCCGTCTCAACCAGTAGTACCATCTCACACGCTAGTGGCGACGCGTCGTAGATTGTACGTACTTCTATTGAATTGAATATACAGGCCTGTTCCGGTTTTCACTTTCACTAAAGTTGCTCGAATTCGATTTGGCTACCTGTTCCGGTCTTCACAATTCGATAGATTTACTCGATTTGAATTCACATTGCTTGGAGCCGACGAATTCAAAGGTAAATGCGATTTTGTACATAAAGGCGTCAAATTAATGGCTTAAAGTTAATTTCGTACCATTGTTTAGTGTATTTAGATACTTTTTGCAATTTTACATTTCCTTAAAAAATTATTTTTAATAAAAAGCTTGATAATTTTTATGAATAGCTTCAATTTTGCCACGTGCCATCCAAATCGAATTCACATGTTTTGTTCAAGCTGTTCTGGTTTTCATTTGTTTATGAAACGCTGGGAAAATGTTCATAAAATGCCCTTAAAAATAGAAACGACATTTTAAACACCTATATTCAACTACTATCAACTATTTTGAGTGATTATTTATTGGATTGTTTTGATTCACCAGTTGATTAAGGTGAAAGTGTAGTCAACGGAAACAATTTGGAAATGAAACACTCAAATTGCAAATCGTTCGAATACCAGAACAGCTAAAACCAAATCGTTCGATTTTGTTTTCATTTGAAATCGAAGAAATATGTGAAAACCGGAACAGGCCTGATAGACAAATTATTTTTTGCATTTGCACAAATTAATCCACTTGAATTCTCAAGTTGGAATTCTGCAGCTGACCAATATAAAAGGGGAACTGTAATTTGCAGAATTTGTACTATTTTCGGACGACCGAGATCAACAATGCAGAGAGAGAGGCCGTTACCAGCGGGCAAACTTTAGAAACAGTTAGAATTAAGTTACTGGCCGTTCATTATGAAACTACACAATTATATAGCCATTAAAACTAAGGATTATGATTATCAACTTGAGCCCAAGCTGTTTTGTTTTGGTTGGTAAGACTCTCAGCCGCCGCAGTTGGACAGAGCCACTTCAGGCCACATATTTATTTTCGGGCAGTTTGGGGCTCCGCATGGGCGCAGCTAATAACCAACAGGATAGGTAAGTTCAACCAACGAAATTTTTTTCTGTGCTTTAATTATTTTTTTTTAATCTTCTAAACAATTTTGTTTAAATGGATCCTACACCCAGAGAAATGAAGAACGAATCGGCGAGAACGTATTCTTCTTGAGATCAGTATTTTTCTTCTTGGTTTTTTAAGAAGAAATCTTCTCGAATCGGAGAACACAATCGCTCTCGGCGAGTGGAGTGCGGGGAGCCAAGAAACGAAGAGCGCGAGCTACAAATGGGAACAATTCTCTCTCTCGCTTTCAGCATTTGATGGCACTGGCACGAAGAAGATTTATTCTCAAGAAGACAAATCTTAAAACCAAGAATACTCTTCTCGAAATTCTTTTCTTCATTTCAGTACTTTTCTTCTAGGACCCAAAAATATTCTTACCGTACTTTCAACATTAAATATTCTTGACAACCAGAACGATCTTCTTAGTTTTTTCCCTGAATGTAGATACTTAAACAGATTTAATACTGAAAGCTCACATATTGCTAACCTTTCGTAGGGTAAAGTAAGCCCAATACACATTTTCACAATTCCCATCTTTTTTAAAGCAATTTCCAAGCGATTTACTCCAGCAACATTTATCAACTCTTCATTTTCTTGTCTACGCAACTGACAGGCAAAAGTGAGGAAATTTAAAGTGCAACTTAGGCAAAGCCACACACAAAAAACACCCAGAGCATTAATGTCAAAACGAAAAGAATCACAAAACCCACAGGCCAAACACCTGCCTCATGTCAATGGTGTGTGATTCTACCGAATGCAATTAGAGCATTCAACTTGCAGGTGAGCGACTGCATAAGTGAGACGAAGACGAAATGAGAATGTCATAAAATTCAAAATGGGAAAAACTACACGAACGTCGTACATAAGTTTACCGAGAGATAATAGTCCCAGGAAGTGTAGATAAGGCATGCCTGGGCAAAGTTAAAAGCCCAAAGCCAAACAAATTGCTGAGAGTGTGATAAAAAAAAAACAAGGAAAAAGCATTTAATGCAAAATCCATAAACCAACACAGTTGGAATAATAAGCCATGCTTCGATTTTCCACTTAATTTATGGCAAATATAGATACAGGACTCACTAAAAAAAAACACCCCCGTTCAATGTGAATTTTTAATAGACTTTTAATAACCCATAGAGGGAAGGGGGCGGAAAAGCAGTGGCTGCTAAACAGAAAGTGTAATGAACCGCAGGACACATTGTGCAGACATTTTCCGAATGAAAAGCCATTCAAAGGCGTTGCCAATGGGCAAACAATGAGCGAGAAAAGAAGAAGAAAAACAATAGCTTTAAGTTGGCAAGAAATGTAATGGACTAATTGATACCATTGGTGTTGGTATATGTTGGTATATCTTCGCTTAAAAAAATTTTTGAATTGTTTGGGACTTTATATCTTAAAGCTAAGAAGTAGTACTTTCGATAAGTCCAAAGATATTCAAGACGCAAGTACAAGATGAACTGTGCGCTCAAATTACCAAAAATTACAGATGTAATGAACCGTTGACCCAAGAAAAATTTGCCTTACCAGTACACGAATATCATCTAGAATTACCACTACCCCTTCAACGAACACAGAAGTATATTATGTTGTTGCCTTGTGTATTCTTGTGCATCTTGGATAAATACTTTTTGTAATTTAAATTTTAATAACTCAATGTCTCACATACCCTTTGCTCTCCTAAAATTACCGGGTATAATGTAACCAGGAGCAAGTCAGACAAACAACAATAAAGATAGAAATCAACGCAGACGTGTGCATAAAATATTAATTATCAGCAGTTTCACTGGCAGCCTCGACATATTGGCAATGACTCTGAAAATCCAGCCAGAACAGAGGGAACAGCAGCCAACTGAAGCAGACTTTGGCAGCTGCGACACGCAGTGGAAAATTGAGGTTGACTTTGGCATTGGCATTGCAGAAGGCAGAGCTAGTGGAGATGGAGGTTAAAAAGTAAACTTGGCTGCTTAAAAATTAGTAAATTTGCCAATTTTATGTGCATTGCGTATTGGATACAGACAAAAGAGCATTCCTGGCAGACAGAACGAACGAAAGAAACGGTAAGAAAGGCTTTAAGCAGCTAACACAAGAAATTATCATTTAATTAATTATAAAATTTATTATTTTTCCACCCTAATAAAATAAATAAAAGTGCCTTAAGAAGTTCTTCTTAGTTAGATACTCCTTGCAAAATTCTTTAGCACTTTAGGTTTACCCTCTCTGGAGGTGGTACTTTAAAATTGAGCTCTCTGAGGGGCTCAACAGCCGTTGTTCTCTGGATTCCAAAATCGTTGACCTTCTAATTCGTTTTTGAAAATACGGAACAGTAAGAAATAGAAAAGTGCCATGTTTGAAAAAGTGTATTATTAAATCGAATCGAGACTTTATTATATCAGCAGCCGGGAAAGTTTATAAAAATGCTTAAATAAAATAGGGAAAAGTTAATTTCGGCTCCGCCGAAGTTTTGTATACCCTTGCAGCTTCCATTGATAACAAAAAAGTTTTTCTAAGACAACTTTTTGGACATTACTTTTCCATGGGATCTATACTATAAAGATGTCTGATTTCGATTAAACTTGGTGAAATCATGGAAAAGCATAATACACAGTTAATTGCGAAATTTGGAGGCGATCCCATTTAAAACAAAAAGTTTTTCTCACTAGAACTTCTTTTTTGTCCGATCATTCATACTGCAGCTAATTGCTATAGTCATCCGATATTGATAAAACTTTGTAGAAATGTGTTAAAGTATATAAAATAGGAATATGCCAATAAAAAGGACGCTTTCATTAAAAACAAAAAAGTTTTCCTTGCTCGAACTAGTTTTTCGACCGATCGTTCTTATGGGAGCGATTATAGTCATCCGATTTCGACCAAACTTAGTGAAATCATGGGAAAGGATAGTAAACTAAGAAATACGTACTTTGGAGGCGTTTCCATTAAAAACAAAAAAGTTTTTCTCACTAAGACTAGTTTTTCGACTGATTTTCGACCAGCTATATGCTATAGTCATCCGATCCGGCCGGTTCCGACAAATCTGCAGCGTAGGTGTACCAGAAGACTTCGTGCAAAGTTTGGTGAGGATAGCTTTAATACTGACGGAGGAGATAGCATAGAAACAGACAGGCGGACAGACGGACGGACGGACAGACGGACAAGGCTAAATGAACTCAGCTCGTCATGCTGATCAAGAATATATATACTTTATGTGGTCGGAGATGCTTCCTTCAATGCGTTACAAACATCCGGACAATTTTATAATACCCTCTGCAAGGGTATAAAAATGCTTAAGAAGTTCTTAGTCGAATCGAGACTTTATAATATCAACAGCGGGAAAGTTTATAAAAATGCTTAAATAAAATTGTATGCCTCTTCTATTCTGCTTAAGGTATGGTCCGGGCTGGAATGCTAACTAAAGGGTGATTTTTTAGCTATTATCTTTTTGGCCACACTGGTTTAAACAGCTCACGCACGTTTCGTGTTTTGTTTTACTGTCAAACATCTTCAGTTTGGTCTATAATTTAACCATGAATCGTCTTACAAACGAAAAACGCTTGCAAATTATTGAATTTTATTATCAAAATGCGTGCTCTGCTAAGAAAGTTCATCGCGCGCTTCTTTCATTTTATGGTCAGTTTAATCGACCCACTGAAGCGGCTATTCGGGCTATTGTGACTAAAAGGATTTAGGTGTGAAGCCTTTCAAAATACAGCTGGTGCAAGAATTGAAGCCGAACGACCTACCGCAACGTAGAATTTTTGGTGAATGGGCTCTTGGAAAGTTGGCCGAAGATCCACTTTTTTACCGAAAAATTGTGTTCAGCGACGAAGCTCATTTTTGGCTCAATGGGTACGTAAATAAGCAGAATTGTCGATTTTGGGGTGAATATCAGCCAGAAGCATTGCAAGAGCTACCAATGCATCCAGAAAAAGTCACAGTTTGGTGCGGTTTATGGGCTGGTGGCATCATTGGACCGTACTTCTTCAAAGATGATGCGAATCGTAACGTAACTGTGAATGGTGAGCGCTACCGTGAGATGATATCCAACTTTTTTTGCCCAAAATGCAAGAGCTTGACTTGCATGACATGTGGTTTCAACAAGACGGTGCCACATGCCACACAGCACGCGCAACAATGGACTTATTGAGAGGCGAGTTCGGTGAACATTTTATTTCACGCTCGGGACCGGTCAATTGGCCGCCTAGATCGTGCGATTTAACGCCTTTAGATTATTTTTTGTGGGGCTATGTTTTAACATAGCTTGCATGTCTATACAGACAAGCCCGCTTCAATTGACGCATTGGAAGACAACATTGAAGCATTTATTCGTGAGATACCGGCCGAAATGTTGGAAAGAGTATGCCAAAATTGGACTAAGCGGATGGACCATTTGGGGCGCAGTCGCGGTCAACATTTGTATGAAATAATCTTCAAACATTAAATTATATGGACCGTACTATCGATTCAAATAAAGATTTCACGCATTTTTCTGAATTTTATGTTTTTTTTTTTTTAAACTTTCCTATAGCTCTTAAAAAATAGTTTTGAATTTTGTTTGAACTTAGATAAAATTTTGGTTCATAGTTAAAAGTCTTTTACTGTACTTCCCAGGTACCCATCTAACTCACAAGCGAAGTTTTGCTTCAAGCGAAAGTTTCGCGAAGAATATTCTTCGTCTTTCGTTCAGTTTTGGCGAACCTTTTTGTGTGTTTCCTTTTATCTTGCTTCTCTCTGCAGCAGGTAGAGCCGTCGATGCTTGGACTTTGACTTTGACGGCGTCATTATATTTCTGCTTTTAATTGGGCCGCAAAAAGGAAGCACAGGCAATTAAACTAGCACGCTAGCAGTTCAAAATGAAACATCCGTGACACCATTATTCTTTAATATCTTCTTCTTCAGTTCCGTCCCGGGGACTGGGCTCAATAAATGAATTTAAAAATTCAAATAAATTTTTATTAAAAAAATCAACAGTTGATTCGAGTTTTTATGTAAACAAATTCTCAGGATCGAGTGAAAACGAAACTCGTAAAACTTTCGAGTCGACATCTGCGCGCGAATCCGCAAGCGAAAGTTCGCATGCCACAAACTGAGCGACACAAGTATCATAAACGAAAGTTTGGCGAATTCGTAAACGAAGGTTTTGTTCGATTTTTGTACGTTTTGAGTCTGGCTCGCGAATTTGCGTGCGAACTTTTGGACGGGTGGGTATGCAAATCATTTGTGAGCAGAAATGCACCAAAGCACACTGAATCGCTCATTCGTGCTTGTTAACAGAACCGTTAACCAAACTAACTTTCATTTCAAAATGCTGAAAAAAAAACCGACAACCACAAAAGAAAGCGGTTCGGTTCATTTTATCAAGACAAAAACGACTAAAATATTTTATTGTATCAAACTCATCTAAATATATGAAAACTCTTCATTGAAAAGTTTTATATCATTCTACTGTAGCCGAATTTTCCTAAATATTAATTTCATATGAAAGTTGCCTGTGCTTTAACCAAGGCTTCAATTCGGACCATGAACCGAACCTTTTAATGATTATGATCTCCCAAGCCTGAACCCAAACCGAACCTCATCTGTTCGAGAAAAGGCTCGGGTAAAAAAATTACTTAAGATTTATAAGAACTTATATAATTTTCTGTGCATTATTTCGTGAAGGTGAGACTTTTAGTTCCACCGAAATTCAGTTTTTTTCAGGTGTGTCCTGGAAATCTCTAGAGATCATTTCGAACTAATCTCGAATGACTTTTCTAGTAAAGTGACAAATAAAAGTTCGGTTACTACATGGTATGATCCTAGGTTATTGAGGAATTTACAAGACCTATTTTCAGAAGTTGTGTGGAGATTCAGTGGAATTCTCTGAGATCTGAAAGCAAATGTGATGTTTGATTGACGATCCTTTTGAAGCCCACTGAACACAAAAAAAAAATTAAAAATTAAATTTAACAAAACTGGACGGAACTTTCTCTGATTCTCCATATTTTAAAGTACCGTCATGGTGTGGGAATTGTAATTGTTTAACTTTCACTAAGCACAAGCCGAAGGGCCGCTTCTAGGCTGTTAGAAATTGGTTGTATGCGGAATTATTTGATAAATTATTTCTTTAAACTTTACTTAAAGATCCTTTTTAAATAATCTTGTGAGAGCTGTAAGTTTATATAAGCTCTGTCAGGTGCTTGGTTTGTCATTTACACGATTGATTGACCTTCTTATTTGTAATTGATTTAAGCCAACTAGTTTCAAACGCAACCGGACTCATTTTTCCTACTAATATATAACAAAATCTCACAAACCAAATCCCAGTGTGGTGCAGCTTTAAGTAAAGTATTATTTTAATTGTTTTAATACAGCAACTCAATTAAGCCATTTACATTTAAAATCACTTTTTTGTAGTTCTGTATTCTGTTTCTCAACTTTGTCTTGTACTCCAAGCTCTACTTACTGACATGACTGCAATCAATCCAAATCACATTTATAATTGAATCAGAGCCCCGCTCTATGCATATTAGAAAAGAAGGAATTTAACTGTATTTTCTATGGCAAATGGCCAGCACTTAGAAATTCATAATTAAAACACCAACAACTGCACAGAATTCCCACAATCAAATTGCAATTAAGCCTTTTGGAATATTGAGTTTTCTTCTATATGAATCGATGATGGGAGGAGCTGGCATACACACACACACACAGCAAAATTGGCATATGCGTTGAAAAATTTCCAGTTGGGAGGCAGGTCAGCGTCAGGACAACTAATAATAGGGTACTGCTGCAAGTCATGTATGAAAGAGTGCATGTGTGTGTGTGTGTGTGTGTGTGCCCGTTTGTAATCCTGCCAAAGTTGACACATTTCGCAACATGAGAAACGGAAATTGGCTGCAGCCGGTTAGTCGGCTTTGGTTTCTTTATAGAATTTTGGATATGACAGGGCGAAACTGCAACTGAAATGTTTCACTCCAGCTGAAGTCTTAATTGGCTTGACGTTTTTTTCTGCACAAGTTGAAGGTGTGACCAATATAGATTAAAAAGATTAACTCTAGGTAGGGTTTACCCTTAAGCTGATCAAGAACGTTGAGTGCAACGGAGATTAATGTATAGATTAACTGAGAATGTGCTGTGTTTGGGAAATGATGGAATCATGTTTAGAGGTAGCCCAGTGGCAAGAGGAATTATGGGCTAAATTTTAAAATTTTTAGGTTTAAATAAATTTGTAAGAAACATTTACATTTGTTGAATCGAACTGAGATGTAAATGAGAGACTTACTTCAATTAGATCTAATGCCATCCCACTCGACCCACTGGAATGTCTTAATTTTAATGTACACATTTTTTTTCCACATTTAATTTACCTTTCGGTTAGGTTCAACCACAAAATGTCATCTCGCATGTTGTAAAAGTGTCTGCCATAAACTAAAATATGCATTAAAATGGCAGTTGCCGTACATTGACAGTGGACACGGCTCTTTGTTTTTTAACGGAATTTACTTAATGCACTTTTCGTGTCGTGATCTGACTTGTCTTCCCCACCTGTCGGACAATTAAAAAGAGGAAATTTCATTGATTTATTTCCCTTTTGTTCGACTGGGGCAACTTTTCCGTTGTAACCTCTCTTAATGGCACATAAATATAATATATTTACATTAATAAATTGTGGCATATTTATATTTATATGTGGAAGTCGCTTTAGTTTGTTGTGTGTGTGTGTCTTTGGGCATAATCAAAGTCGTTTCAATTGATTTATGAGCTTAACACTTTAACCAAAATTTACTAAGCACCGAAGTGGAGTGGCGGGGTCTATAAATTATTTTTAAGAAAAAGATTGGGAATTGTTGAGTTGTGGTTTATAGATCGCTTTTCAGAGACTTAATTGAAGTGTGTGTGTATGTTGGACTGTCAGATTAAATTGATTTGGTTCGATTTTAAATACTGACTGACATCAATTGATTGCCAAAACTCAGTTATAGTTTGTGTCTGCTAACTTAACTTTAAAAGAGTATTCCAAACTTTACGCAAGTTCACCGATTTTGGGGCAATTACTTGAATTCTATCATAAAGTAACCAAAAATCTGAAATCTCAAATTATTTAATCATTTGCTTAAGCCGCCTTTACACTTTTCATATAACTCTAAAGAGATTCTATGAAGATAGTGTAATAAATGTCTAAAAAACACTCAGCCTTTTTTGATGAATAGGACAGATTCTAATTGATAAGAGTTTCTCTTTAGAAAAATTTGACATCCGACTATTTAGAGATATATGATTTTACATCTTCTGAAAATGAGATATCGAATCAAAAAATACCAAGTATGTGAGTTATATTTAAGGTTCAGTAAGCATGAATGCTTCTACTTTTTAAAAGAGGAGGGGATAAAAGATTGACCTTCAACATTTTCAGTTGATTTTTATACCCTTGCAGAGGGTATTATAAAAATGTCCGAATGTTTGCAACGCATTGAAGGAAGCATCTCCGACCACATAAACTATATATATTCTTGATCAGCACGACGAGCTGAGTTGATTTAGCCCTGTCCGTCGTCCGTCTGTTTCTATGCTATCTTCTCCGTCAGTTTTAAAGCTATCCTCACCAAACTTTGCACGAAGTCGTTTGGTTCAAATACGCTGCTCATTTGTCTGAACCGGCCGGATTGGATGACTATAGCATAAAGCTATCATAGAAACGATCGGTCGAAAATCTAGTTTTAGTGAGAAAAACTTGTTTGTTTTCAATTGAAATGCCTCCAAACTTCGTACTTCTAAGTTTACTAAGCTTTTCCATGATTCCACCAAATTTGTTCGAAATCGGACATCTATATGGTATAGCTGTCATAGAAAAGTAGAGTCTGAAAAATAGTTTTAGTTAGAAAAACTTTTTTGTTTTCAATGGAAATGTCCTCAAAATTGGCATGTATTTGTTTTATATGCTCCCACACGGTTCTACAACGTTTTGTCATAGCTGTCATAGAAACGATCGGTCGAAAAACTAGTTCTTGTGAGAGAACCTTTTTTGTTTTTAATGGAAACGTCCCTTAAGTTGGCATAAATTTATTTTATATACTTTTACACAATTCTTCAAAGTTTTGTCAAAATCGGATGACTATAGCATATAGCTGCAGTATGAAGGATCGGTCAAAAAGGAAGTTCTAGTGAGAAAAACTTTTTTGTTTTAATTGGGATCGCCTCCAAATATCGTAATTCACTGTTTGTTATGCTTTTCCATGATTCCAATAAGTTTGGTAGAAATCGGACATCTATATAGTATAATGACTTGACACAGCCCCAAAGGGCCAAAGCCGAGCTCCTCTCAATCTTTTGGCTTGTGCGCTTCTAATTTTCGCACAAGAGAAAGGGACCTTCAGTTTAAGGCCGAATCCGAACGGCAGTTTGAGAAGCTTTTCATGGCAAATTACTACAAAGCTGGCGCCAACAGCAGAGAGGCGTGTCCGGGTGTAAAGTTTTTTTAAAGAAAAAACTTTTCATTAGATGTTCCGAGGCGGGATGGAAACCACTACCTCTTGCACAGCGGTCGCGCACACTAGCCACTGAGCCACCCGGCCATCTATATAGTATAGCTCCCATAGAAAAGTAAGTTTCGAAAAGTAGTCTTATTTACAAAAACAAACTGCAAGGGTATACAAAACTTCGGCCGAGCCGAAGTTAACTTCGCCTGTTTTTATACCCTGTTCCCATTGAAAATGGGAAAAGGAGGATCATGAAGTTGTGCAAAAGTATGTAACAGGTAGAAGGAAGCATTTGCGACCCCATAAAGTATATATATTCTTGATCAGTACAACAGCCGAGTCGAATTAGCCATGTCCGTCTGTCCGTCCGTCTGTCTGTCTGTCCGTTTGTCCGTCTGTCCGTCTGTCCGTATGAACGCGTCGATCTCAGAGACTATAAGAGATTGAGCAAATCGAGTTTGTTTCAGATTTGGAAAATTCCTCCCCCTCCCCCCTCCTAAATTAGACCTTCGAGACTTTATATATATCATGTAAGGCCCAATATCTATCTATTCTGAAAAGATCACTAAGATCGGACAAAAACACCGAAGTTATATACGAATCAATTTTGCTTGTTGGAGAGAGGGGCATTGTCAGTTATCGCGCGTGGCCGAATGCCATACGTTTGTGTGTGTGTTGGAGTGTTTGTGTATGTAAAAGAAAACACACGAAATCAAGGGAACAGGTTATTTTGTAGTCGGGGCACTCGACTGCAGCTCCCTTACTTGTTAAAACTAAAACTAAAACTAAAGAGGAAAAAATGCTCGAGTATCGAAAAGAATCTATCGAACAATCGAATGGCTGACGAGTAATGCGACTACATTTTTGCAAAATGCTTTTTTCTGCCACCTCTAGTGGCCATATAAATTTGTATCTGAGAATATGTATATATTGCCCAAAATGCGAAAAATGCAAAATGCAGTTGTAGAGAGGTTACTAGATTAGACGTCGAAAGCTTGGCGATTTGCAACTGATTGTTCAAAGCCAAGTAGATTTAGTTCGTACGGTAGGATCATAAATAAATGAACGTAGAAAATGATAAAATAACTAACGTAATGCAACTTTGAGCAATTATTGTGGATTAAATAATCGATATGAGGATCGTTTTCACCGGTGTTTGAAAAAATAGTCCACCGTTTCCATCCGTCAGTGATCATTCGCGCTGTTTTGCTGTTCAACAGTGAAAGATTTGTTTGTACTTGTACTTCTTCTTCTTCATTACTTAAAAATTTCTTACAAAGTTTTCACTAATCAATCATTTACTTATGACTTGACAAAAATTTAAATGCAAACGAATTTTGGTGCTATTCAAATTTTGGAAAAATCTGCAAAAACATATTATAACAGATTGAACATATGCTAAGCTTTCTAATGGAATGACCGCCTACTGCGTCACATGCAGAACTGTTATTATATTAATCTGAAAACGAAATATGACCCAACTGCGCCAGCTGTGCAATTTGATGACTTTTCCTGAACTTCGTACTTTAATCCTGCTTCCCCGATCTGCATAATGTAGATAAAAACGGCTTTTTAAGAAATAGTTCAAAGTCAGTTTATTATCAGAAAATTTTTAAAAAGAAGAGGTCCAGTTCGCATACAGGTTCAAAAAGTAATCAATTTAACAGATTCGGTTCATGGTCAAGATTGAAGAACCCAATGGATTCTGTAGGGTTCGCAAGACACTTACATAGGACGAAAATTCATTGTCAAGTAAGAGATGGGAAACCCGGTTATGCGCAGCCTATGTCTAAGTTCTACACAAAAACAAATTGTGCTATTAGGTCTCTGGTCTAAACAATATAAAGATATCCCCACAATGTTTAACTTTTAGTTGCTTTTCATATATTTAAAATTTCACTTCAACAATTTTCCACAACTTTTCTTTAGCACACCTCTTAATTATACGTCATTGTGCTGCCTGCTTCCCCTGTTCAGCTTATTAACTTCTTCTTTTACTTTTATTTTTCGTTTTTGTATTATTTGTTTATTTTTGCAGTCAATTAAAACGTTCACAAAATCGAGAGATGCTTTACATTCGCTTCTTTTTGTGAAAATCTTGACAGTTGCTGCTGCTGCTGGTGCCTTTTCACTGGCTCAGCTCTTATACAATTTGTGAGCATTCAAGGCCCGCGGCTTGAGCCTAAAAATGGCTTCCCCTCTCAGAGCAGAAGTTTTTAGCTAATTTCATGGAATTGTTTGGTCTCCCCCTCGGGGGAGCAGCTGCAACTGCAACTTTTACATACATTCTATGCAATTTGCCAGGACTCACATTTCCCGCCTGTCCCTGCAGCCCGTCGTCCGTTCCCGGGTCTATTCATATTTAAAGTACGCGGACCAGGGCCCATTTCCCATTCAGAGAGTGGGTTTTCTTTTTGGAAAACGTAAAATTTCTAATTTTATTTGCCCAGGCAACTATACAAAAGCATCCTGGCGTGCGCTTATTATCCTGTGCGTGCGCCATACTCACCCATTCTCCCACACTCGGCCGCAGTGGGCCACAGCTGGGTATTGTCCTGGCCTGTCCTGCTGCTGGGCATTGCTTTTAATGCCTATTAAGCCTAGCAATTAGTAAAGTATTGGTTTTTCAATGGGATGAATGCAGTTTTTGGAGGGAGTGGAGCGGTTAGTAGGATATAAATGAGTCTCGGCTATGATTTATGGATGAAAATTATTGGAAAGCAAGTTGGTGGGATTGGTCATAGATACTGTTTGAGAGTTTACGACAGAAGCACAAACAGAGTTCGCAAAAAGGGAACCAAAACGCACTCAAACTCAACTAGCTAGAGCTTTTTTGGCTCTCTTTGTTTTCATGAGGCACTTTGAAGGGCTGAATGTACCGAAATTGTCGTTTGCGCATGAACTGCAACTGCAAGTGTGTATGCGTGGTAGCGTGCTTCTAACGCAACGACAACAAAAAAGACACGCTGACACTCACGATTTGCTCAGTTGCTTATGCTCAGCTGCTGAGATCCCCTTCAAGCTGTTATCCTAAGACAGCTTCGTGTGTCTCTCTCATCAAGAAACGTGAAACAGAAAAACGACAGAAGCAAAAATAGCTGTTCCGTTCACTTAGTAAGCGAGTCTGTCTGTTTAAGTCATTTTGCTGAACAGTCAACATAAAACAATGGATGACCATATTTTGCCACTTTAAGTACAAAGTATTTGCAAATGTGGAAGAATACCCAGCTTTTATGTGCTAGCAAATATTGTAAAACAAAGAATAGAGATCGTTTTCCTCGACTTTCCAAGAACTTATTGAACCACCCTTGTACTCTAACCAGTCGCAACTAGCTAAGTTAACTCATCAATCCTTTATTTAATAAATTTTTTAAGTAAAAGTAAGCAGAATGTGGTTGCCAAACCTTCCATTGTGTTTTTGCATTTTGAGGCCTTGTAACATGCAACAAAGGCCAAAAGTTCCTATTATAAAGGGGCATCAAAGTTACCACAGCACAGTGGTTACTGTCATGGGCTTTAAATCAAATGATGAATGTCAAAATATTGAAATCATACTGCCCTTATTAACAGCTAATTGTCCAAACTTTGCAGAGAAAAACTTTTTTGTTTTCAGCTAGGTACGGAGATACCTGCGAAACAGTCTCGAAATCGAAAATCCCAAACAAAAAAAATTATTTCGTACGAATTTTGCAGGTTGTCATTTCGGAAGTGTGTATGGAGTTGAAGTGTGAAATATCATATCGATAGCACAGCGTTGCCACCCGCTGCACAGCGTGTCACGCAGTTGTCTATCGATGATTGTTGATTTCGAAGGTTCGAAATATACCTAAAGCATATTTTTCGTAATCAACTTTCAGTGTTTGCGCCACTCACTGTGCGGCGCCCGACAAGAATAACAAGTGCCTTGCAATGAGTGCAAAAACCACGAAAAAGCATAACAAGAGGGTGAGCCACTTCTGAAAAGAGAAGGTGGTCCTTATCAAATTAGTTAAAGAGAAACCTGTGCTGTGGGAGCTGACCTATAAGCAGCACTTTGTTAGCTGTTTGGCACGAAGCATCTGGGAGGGTATAGGTTCTGCCCTCGGAAAGGAAAGTTAACATAATAATTATTGAGTTTAATTATGTTATTCACAATTGTTTGTTTTATCTTTTTTAAAAGGCCAATGCAAAGCGGCTTGGTCTTCGCTACCTATAGAAACTCAAGGAGGCGATGTAAAGTGAGAGTTAGCTCCATACATGTCGTTCTTGCCAAAATTATCGACGCAAAGAAGGTGTATGTGTCATGCATATGTTTACCGAATGCGTGTTAATTCTCTTTTGCAGAACGCATAGCCTCTCGTATGAGATGGCTAACTATGAGGAACCTGGGCCCAGCAACACGAATTCAATCGTGGACGACGGCGATTGTGCGTAATCATTTTGCCACGATACTGCTCCATCTTGCAAATCGACAAAGGCCTTGAGGTTGTCCCTGATAAATTTGGGATAGTCCTGAACACGCCCACGCATTCGTGGAAAGCTTCTGCCCCTCTTAGATCTTTCCTGCAACTAAGAGTTAACCCAACACTTTCTTTTGTTGGTTGTCTTCACGACTATAGCTGCATTGCAAGCCAACAAAACTCTTCGCATTTTATTTAACTAAATTTTGTTTATTTTTTGACTTGATTAAATTTGTAAACAAAACAATTAGAGATGGGCGACTTATTTCGAACTTGCTATCGAAGAAATAATTAACTGAGATTTCGTGACTATTTCGCAGGTTTCTCCGCACCTAGCCTTCAATGGAAATGCCTTGAAACTTGGCATTTATTTACTGTGAATGCTTTCACATATTTTTGTCAGAATCGGATGACTATAAAATATTGCTCCCATGGGAGAGATCGGTCGAAAAACTAGTTCTAGTGAGAAAAACTTTTTCGTTCTCTATGGAAACGTCCTTATCATTGGCATATACCTATTTTGCGTGGCAAAAATTGGAATTACACTTGATCTGCCTGCAAGTATAAGAAACATATATCCCATACATGTCAAACCTCTATCTCTTACCATCTCTGAGATCTGGTTGTTCATACGAACGGACGGACAGACGGACATGGCTATAACGACTCGGCTGTTGATGCTGATCAAGAATATATTGGCTGTTGCATACTTTTGCACAATCTTAATATACTCTGTGTACCTTTCGTACTGAGTATAAAAAGTGTAATGTTTAGATGCCGAGACCAGCAAATACTCGTGTACGAGGGCCGTCCCAGAAATGGCCGACCTAGCACAGTAGTGTTGGAAAATGTTCACAAAAAATATTAAAAAGGGGAAGTACCGACTATTAAAAACTTAAGTTTGAAGTTTAGTGCCTTTACCTTGCACAGTTTTTTTTTAGTCGATTTTAATAGAGAACGCTTGTTATTGATTTGCAAACATGGACAAAATTGGTCATCGTTATGTGATACAATACTTTCATATAAAAGGTCTTAGTCCAACCAATATTAAAAAGGAGCTGGATTCTACCTTACGTAATTCTGCTCCCTCGTTTACAACAATAAAATTTTGGGTGGCTGAGTTTAAGCGAGGTCGTTTGAGCTGCGAAGATGAACATCGTAATGGGCATCCAAATGAGGTGACCACTTCAGAAATGGTGGCCAAAATTAAAAAATGTGTATTGAGTGACCGGCGATTGAAAGTTCTTAAGTTAGCTGAATGTGTAGGCATTTCAAAAAGTGCTGTACATCGCATATTGACCGAAAAATTGGACATGAAAAAGTTATGCGCAAGATGGGTGCCGCGTTTGCTGTTCCATCATGACAATGCGCCGGTTCACACCTCTGCCGTTGCAATGGCTAAAATTAATGAATTAAAATTTGAATTGCTACCTCACGCCCCTTATTCGCCAATTTAATTTTAGCCGCCAAATACTATTGCAATAATTAAGCCACTTGATCAAGGTTTTATCCACTCCTTTAATATTGAATATGGGACTGTTCTAATAAAATAACAAATTGGAGCATTGGAAAAGAGATTATCTGTGGTGGAATCTATAACTGATTTCAAATAAGCAATGTTTTGCTTACATCCGGTAGATTGTAAGATGTTAAATGGCTTGACACAGTCCCAAAGGGCCAAAGCCGAGCTTCTCTCAACATCTTGGCTTGAACGGCAGTTTGAGAAGCTTTTGCATGTCTTATTACTACAAGGCTGGCGCCAACAGCAGAGAGAGGTGACCGGGTGTAAAGTTTATTCAAAGGAAAAACTTTTCATTAGATGTTCCGAGGCGGGATCGAACACACGACCTCTTGCACAGCGGTCGCGCACACTAGCCGCTGAATATAACCGATATTCGCTTAAATGCAAAAATATTGCTGCATTAAAGCTTTTGCATATAAGCGATATGCTCTGTAGATAGTTTTTTTGGAAATCAGGACTATTTATTGATCAACCAAAGGGTTGCTAAAGATCGGATGAACAATAGTCAAAATTTGAGCAAAAAAGTTTGCTGCTGCAGCACTGTCGATGAGAAGTTTTTCAACATATTACAGTTTTTACTCTTCATAAACCTCACAGTAGAAATGTCAGCGCAATATTTCTACTAGAAGTATCTAAGGCCGCTTTCTTCATATAATTGCAACCACTGTGCACAGCAGAGATTCTTTTTAAAATGTTGCTTCTAAAGTTTTGTTTATTTTTTGATTAAGCGAATCTACCAAAGCCTGAGCCTGGCACGTGTGCCAAAAAAAAAATGTAGGTATATATAAAAAATATTTTAAAAACCTTCACGCTTGAAAAATGATTTTTGGCAATTAGCAGCGACAGGCGCCGTCCGCTGAGAGTAAAGAAAACAAATTTTCCCCTGCCCCGTTTTTTTTTTTGGCAAAGGACACGCTTTCGGTTTATTATCCTGGTCGACTGCAACCTGAGGGAATGCATATTTCTTTCACTCTTCTTTCCCTTCCTGTGTCCAACAGCTGCGCGTGCTGGTGCGTGCGTTCACGCCCACCTTGCCACGCCTCCTTCAACCAGACTGCATAATAATGTTATTAAATTAAATATTTGCTTTAGGGGGTATAAAATTTCATAATTTAATTAATTTTTTTTACATGTCTCGAACGTCTTAAAAGTGTGGCGGAGGGTTGGCAGGAAGAAAATGTTGAAAAAATATTGAATTTAATGTTGAAGCTGGTTGTTTGATGAATGATTGCCATGGTTGCGTCACGGTTAAGGGGGTGGAGTTTAGAGCAGTTGGAGGAGGGTTATGGCAAGTGGTGGTAGCTGTGCGAAAGCAACTGGGACTGACTTCCCGGCTGAGTGGGTCAGAAATGGTTATGAATTTGGCATTTCTTGGAATAAACTTAAGCCACTTTTCATTGAAATTGGGCTGACTAAGAAATCAGACAAAATTTGGAATAAATTTTAACGATTTTTTCACTCATTGTTAGTTGCGTCCATAGATGTGCGAGTGACAGCTATAGCCAGTGCAAATTGATCGATTTCTCTAAGCTGGAACTAAAAAATAAACGTTGGGCCGAACTCAAGTTAGAGGAACAGTTTAGTTAGAGGAACAGTTTACCATTTCTTTGGCGGATCGATAAATAATCTTGAAATATGTCCAGAAGTTTCGAACCTTCTATCTATTAAGCTGTGTGGAGATATGACTTTTTCTAAATAGGGGGGCGGGAGGGTTTCGTGGCGAAAATTGAAAATAAACTTGATCTGCCTGCAAGTATAAGAAGATTTTGTCCCATACACGTCGAACCTCTATCTCTTACCACCTCTGAGATCTGTGCGTTCATACGGACAGACCGTAAAGATCGGATGAACGATAGTCGAGTTATAAGGAAAACAAACAATTATGGGCAGCACCGGTCGCAACGGTGATGGGCAGCACTTCATAGGTACAGAGTATGCTATAGTTGGGCTTGACCGACTTTATTTCTTGTTAAGTCTATGTACTCAGACAAACTAAATCTAGAGCTTGCTAAAGCTAATTACGGAGAACGCAAAAAAGCGCTCGCAAAAAAGACTGCATTTAAAAAACACTGTAAAACCGCTCGCAAAACGTTTTGCAGTTGCCGTTTTACGACCCGTACGCTGACAAGCAAACAGGGGTGTGGTACAATCCATACGGGCGTTAGATGTTATTGAACAGGTGATCGAGTTTTGTTTGTGCGCCCAAACTAATTAAATATATTTATTTTGACGGTCGGTAGAGCAAAAATATTTCAGGAAAAAATGCAATCCCATAGACAGCCCCGAAGTCCAGAAAGAGCGGCCAATGCCGATGAAGAGAAACCACAGAAATATTTACAAACTTTTATGAAATAAAAACAAATAAATTATAACAATGTGTAACATTTATTATTGATCTCGCACGCCAACAGCTTCGTATTGCGCTTAGACCGGGAGCTTCGTTTTGGAGCCAAATTCAGTTCCAACAATTAAAACTGTTGGCGCTCACTTGGAGGTTTGGATTTTGTGGAATTTGTGCAGAAAAAAAGAAAATTTGAGTTTTCAAACACAAAATCTCTAATATAAGGGGACAGCTGCCTCCTGGCTTAGCCATTGGCCGTTACCCATCAGCATTTCATTTGCTGAATTTTTTTTGTTGCGATTTGAAATCCTCATAAAATTTTTTGTAAACAAAAAACATCTGGTTAAATGTGTGACCGCACCTTAAAAAAAAAGAAGTTTTCCATATAACTCTTGGCGTTTTTGTCATTTTTCGGCTGTCTTAGCACACCATTTTGTTTTTAGGAACCACTTACGCAATAAATCGCTTTTTCGTGCGCCCAAACAGTTTGGCGTTCGCCGTACCTAGCTTAAAAAGACAACTTTTTTCCGCTGGGGTCTCAGTTAAGGTTACAGTGTGACTGTTCAACGCCAAAATACCACTTTATATCAACAAATATCACCAAATTTCAAATGGTCATACTGCACTTGTTTATATTTAAATTGATTTAATTAAAAAAAGTCAAAATGCAGGAGAATGTAAATGATATTTGGAGAGCAGAAGTAATGGCCATAGTTGTGTTTTATTTTGTTTTTGTTATCTTGCTGCTGGCTGCAGCCACTGATGAATACATTAAGCTGGGAAGGTTGCTTAAAAATTGCCAACAATTTTTTAGCTTTTACCCAGCAAAACTCAATCAGATTTTTGCCAGTCAAACTTCAACGATTTCAGCAGAGAACTGGCACAAGCTAAGAGACCAGCTAAAAGTTTTAGCAACCGTTTAGCGAGCTTTTTTTTATATGGAGTTGACCCCACCTAAATCGATTTTGCTTATCTGTCTGAGCTTAATTACCTCGAGCTGGCAAAAACTTAAATATCATAAGGGATTTTGGGCTTTCGAACCTAAGATTCTTTTCGCAAACCGGTCCTTAAGCTCGTCAGCCCTAAGATTTTGGTTTGAGCCTGTGTTAATACCAATATGAAGGAATTGGTAAAAATGCTGTAGGTGCTTCTAATTTACCAAACTATTTTATTCTTCAATCTATAGCTGTCTTCTTTAATGGCTTCCACGTCTTTGCAAATGGTAGATACCCACCTTTGCAGTTTCAAAACATGACTAGCGTTATTTTCTTATTTGAGAACATATTATACCGAACTTAAGCCAGCATCTTGACTAAAGAAATTAGAGAGAAATTTAAAAATATAAGACAAACCGAAACGATTCTTAGGGTTTCAGTTCAGGACTAGCGGTCGTAATTTCCGACGTGACACGTACGACCTTCTGTAAGTAAATGAATATTCAGGCCTGTTCCGAATTTCGAAAGTTTTAAGATAGTAAAATCGAAACGAAAACGAATGTTTTACTATTCACTGTTCCCGATTCCGGACGAAAACAGCTGTCTGGCTGGCCTGCGCAAATGTTTGTCTATATCGACAGCAGCCAGAGTTGTCTCCATTTCTATAATTTGAATTTACAAATCTCTTATTTACTATTTTAATCCATTTATTTTCATTTAAAACATTATTTAATTATTACATTTGAATATGGGCATTTCCGCCGAATGGCATCCTAGGCGTACGTTCGCGACCACATGTTTTTTGATGAAACTGAAACTCGAAAAACCCCATCTTTTTCACTAAACATAGAGCTAACAAAATGCTATAGAACCGCGGAAATGCTCATATGTCATAGCAAAAATGGTTAAATAAAGCTAAATGAAATAGAAAAACTGCAGTCCTAATAAATTAATTCATATGAAGCAACCCTAGCAGCTATCGATTGAAGGTTGAAATCGATTAAAATATAAAGTGGAATTCAGAATAGCTCGGATTGGTCGCGCACCTTCGATTCTGCTTTTCATTTTATGCATGTTTATAAAAAAAATTATTTCAAAATATACTTCAACTTCAAACAGTTTTAGTAATGATGTTAAACGATTCTTCAATGTTAAACATTATTAGAATATTTAGTTTATAATATTTAGGATTTATTTTAATGCTTTAAATGGTAGTTACTTTTAATTCCGCATACTCTACAGCATTGGTGGGCAAGCTCTTGCTCTTTGTGCTCCCATTACTCCCATTGCTCCCAAGAGCACCGCAGTTGCATGCGCACAAGCTGTGTGCATGACTTACAAAATTTCCTCATATCACAACAACAATGCCAGGCATTTGGCCGCACTAGCTGTGTGCATGAGAAGCAAAATTTCTGACGCTGACTTCGATTTGTACACTGACAAAATTAAGTTGTGAAGCGAAAGAGAATTTCGTGCAAACCGTGTCAAGCTCAGCGACTATAAATTGAGACGTCTTTTGCAAGCGCATATGTGTGTAAAGCCGCATTTTCTCACATAAAACGTATAAAAAACGCATATAAAAACGCAGAAATAAACTTTCTGACATAAACCTTCTAGATCTGCTGCGAATTTCACTAAGCAAATACTTATTAATATTTAAAAAAATAAATAAATTATGACTGTTTAAACGACCTTTATACTCTTAACTTGTAGTTTTTACAGGCTCGAGGTCTTGCTATGTTATTGACATAACTTTAAACAGAGGCACACAACACAACAAAGGAGGCTTCAGGTTGATCGGACGACGTTTCATGAGGGACCAACCTCACTCATCAGCGATCTTGAGCCTGAAATGTCTGTCCAAACGGCGGCCGTTGGTTGCACCTGAGTCCAAAGTCCAAAACGGAGGCCACACACTTACAAAGGGGAATGGCTGTCTTAAGCTGTCTTTTTGGTGTTTTGCGCGCAAAGCTGCCTCTGGAATTCCCAAACGGTTTTGCCGTCGCAGGCATGGAGAGACTGCTGTTTTTTTTTTTACAACAAATAAGACAAAATAAAGTCAAGCGTGCCAACTCTATTCAGGACCGATTTGCAGCTGCTTTAAAGTATGGGAAAACCTATCGCAGGAATTTGGTATAGTCTTGGATACAAGCCGCCCTTCAACATGGAACACGCCAAAGCCAAACTCGTTACAGCTACAGACAATTGAACCTGAACTACTTTCAAGACCAATATGATGCAATCACGATCTCAGCCATCTTCAAAGCCAGAACTGAGATGTTGAACCTAAACTATACCACATACAGGCACAACCCATCTGAGATTGCAGCCTTTGTAACCTTGGAGAACGGGAAGATGTCATCCATTTCTGCGCAACATGCCCAATTTTCCGGGAGCATCGTGTGTTCGCATGGAACAAACCAGTTCTTTCAATGGAGGAGATCCAACTTATCCTCAACGGTATGGACTGAAACAAATTAGCCACCTACATCAAAGAGGCAACTCGCTATAGACCCAGCATAATGAGCGGAGACTTTTAAGTAGAGGTGCGTTGTCGGATTTTCTTCTGGGCGGAAGATCCACTATCTCGCGACTTCTAATTTCGTTTGAGGTTGATTGAAATCGAGAAATCTCGGATTTTTGTTTCTGTGAAATGTTATACAAAGTAAGTCAAAAGTTTTCTGCTAACCAAGTTGAACTCACCAACTTCTTCATTTCTTGAGAATTTACTTGCAAAGCAGTACAAAAACATGATGTACCCCAATGTTGCCGAGACAAGCCTCATTTAGGGCTGACTGCGAACTAAGTGGGGGAACTAAATGTTCTAAGCTGCTATTTAAATCATAAAGCAGTAAAATTCCCTCTCCCCTCCTTCAATTGTTCAGTTGCAGTACCGAGAAATTCTGTTTTTCATTTTTTTTTTTTCATTTTCATCTAGCAAATTTATGACACACGCCAGCAATTTGTGCGCTCTGCTTCAGCTCCTGTTGCAGCACAAAAAATTTGTTGCTATCGCGCATTGGCTGCAATGCAATCAATTCTCCCCCGCCCTTTCCCCCATGCTCATACATTTTCAAAAATATTTCCCGGGTGACGACGAGACACCGAGCATTATTAAAAGGTAAATATTGCCCAAGCAAACAATAAAACAAAAAATAGGAAAAAAATGTTTGACAACAAATGTAAAAATTTTTTTTATGCATTTTTTGCAGACAAACGATTTTGGTTTTTGTTTGGATTTTATTTTTGAAAAGATTTACGAGACATTTGGAGGGGCGGCCACATAAATTCCATTGAACCGAGAAGACCCCCTCCGCCGTCGCGTCCTCCGTCCGCGGAGTTCTTTAGGCATTCTCAAGTGCATTTAATTAGAGCGAGCGACTGTGACTCTGACTTCCCCGTGCCTAGGAGCGGAGTTTGTTTTCTTTCGCTTTGTTTGGCATATTTTCCATGTCTCCAATTAAAACGAATGCGTTCATTGATCCGCCTTCGAGCCGTGGAGGGGAGGGCGGGCTTCGGTTGCTTATCGGGCGCTATAAATCTTGATACGCTGTCATGTTCTGTCTAATTAGCAATATGTCAATAAACTTAATTTAATTTTTTCTTCGCCTGGTTCTGTTTGTGTGTGTGTGTGGTGTGGTTAGAGAGGAGAGGTGGGGTTGGGTTCAGCATAGTTTACATTTTATTCTTCAGTTTGGTTGCCTTTGGGTGGCTGCATTTATTGGAATACTTTATTACACTAGGGAAATTTTATCGGAAGTTCATGGTTCTTCTTGAATTAGCCAACGAATATTTACCAGAAATATTAAGTCTATTAAGCACTCATGATATGAATACCTATATAGAAAACTTATTAGAAAAAAATTAACCAATCCCAAGCTAGAACTAATTTTGTATGAAAATACATTTTTTATACTCTGTACCAGAGGTACACAGAGTAAACTAAGTTTGTGCAAAAGTATGTAACAGCCAGAAGAAAGCATCTCCGACCTTATAAAGTATATATATTCTTGATCAGCATCAACAGCCGAGTCGATATAGCCTTGTCTAGACAGAATGTCGGTTGAGCCCGACTTTAATATACTCTGTACCTGTGAAGTGCTTCCCATCACCGTTGTAACCAGTGATGCCCATAATGGTTTGTTTTCCTTATAGCTCGACTTATCCGATCTTTACCTGATTACTAAATATGTATAGAAGGAATCCATAAAACTGTGGGAGATACGAAGTTTTCCGATTTGCAGGGGCGGGAGAAAGAGGCAAAAATTGAAAATAATGAAGCATATGGCCCATACATGTCAAACCTCAATCTCTTACCAGCTCGAAAAACTGTTTATTCATACGGACAGACAGACGGACGGACGGATGGACAGACCGACATGGCTAGATCGACTCGGCTGTTGATGCTGATCAAGAATTTGTATACTTTATAGGGTCGAGGATGCTTCCTTCTGCCTCTTGCATACTTTTGCACAAACTTAATTTACTCTGTGTACCATTGATACAGAGTATAAAAATTAAAATGTTTTGCCTATTTCAAGCCACCTTTTCAGTGTATTAAACTATTAACTTTGCCAGCCGATCCAGAGTCACCCCATTGACCTACAAACGTACGCTCATTTCGAAGCTACATGATTTTTCGATCACCGTCCTTTTGCTATTTTTAAATATCTCTTTCCGTTCAAAAATTACGATTTTTGCACTGCCAAATTCGCAAATCCGGCCACTGTGCGGCTTCCTTTTGAAAACCACAATGATCGCTTCACTTCAATGACGAATTTTAAGGACGAATTTACCTTTAAAACATGATACCTGCAATTTTGGGATATTTTATCAATTCCAAGGCTGCAAACCGGTCCGGAACCGAACCCCTGAGAACCGGTTGGGTTCGGGTTTTTTGGGGTTTGCGAACCAGACCATAAACCAGTCGCCTTAAATTTTTGGTTCATCGAACCCGAACCCGAATCCGAACCGGACCACTTTTTCGAAAAATGGGGTTCGGTTCACCAATTTAAGTAATTTTTCCAACGATACATTCAAGGAAAAATTGGAAATCTCTGTAGATTTAAGTAAAAACGATTGCATTTTTAACTAAGCGTGGATGATTTTTTATGTAAAGTAACAAGATAAATTATTATAACTATATTGAATAGAAGGTTTCATTCGCTTAAGGTGAATAATCCGAGTATACTTGTTAATCTTCACATATAAAGGCAAACCGCTGCCCTTGTGCTTGATTTTGCTGTCCACCACTAAGTACTTTGCCGTTAGATATAGTAAACGAGATTGTTTGAATAACCACAGAAAAAATGTATGTATTTATGTGAATTTGGGGCCCATGATTCAGTTGAACGAGCATTTTCAACGGTTAAGTTTGTTCTTTCTGATTTAAGAGCTAGTAAATATGAACAGCTCCATGAAGATATAATGCTAATTAACTTAAACTAAGCAGTTTCTAAAAGTTGTTAATGTTATCTAATGGATTTGATATAAACACTAACTTAAGTAAACAATAATATGTTTAAGCATATGGAGAGAAAGTTATATAAATTTCACTTTTTACGAATTAATAAATCGAAAGTCAAACTTTTCTTTTATGTTCATGCGAGGGTTCGAACTAGAACCTTGGGTTCAGGGGCTCTAACAACCGGTCCGCGAACCGAACCTTAGACTATACAACGGGTTCGAAACCCCGGACCAAGCCTCCTGCAGAATTTCAGAGGTTTGCAGTCTTGATCGATTCCCTAAGCTTCGATTTAACCGACTTTTGGTTAAATTTAGATTCGAATTGATCCTTTGCGATTCCAGATTAATGTGGTCTTTAAGAATTATTTGTCAATAATTTTAAAACCAGTGATCCAGCACAGCTCCTGCAATAGCCCATTGACCTTTTGATATACCTTTCTTCAGACTGTTTTTCTTCATGAAAGTTGCTAATTGACTTGTGTGAGTTACCCCTCTCCTCTACAGAATTCTAAGTCCCGAATGAAAGGGCTTACGTTTTACTTTTGGCAAACCACGGGCCAAATCGTCACGAGAGACTCAAGCGAAACAGCTGACTTTTACGTATTACTTTTCCTTTTGGCTGGCAACTCCAATTTCTCGAGACATTTAGCAAAACATTATTTTCAATTCAGTTAAAAACTTAAATGCAATTCCAATTACATAAGTAGATTGCTGTTTCGAATTCCGCAAATCGACAAGAATTGTCGTTTCACAGAATTAAAATAAATTAACTTAATAAACATTTGGCAATTATTTTAAATTTCACCGGCCAAAAAGCATAACATAACTTCTTTTTGGACGAAGAACGAATGCAGATTTTAATAAGAATTTTAAAGCTGTTGAAATGTTTTCAAGGAATTCAATTTCGTAACTGTGCAAAAGTTAAGATATTCCCAAATTAGGAATCAGAAATAGAGTAAACCACTGAACTAAACGGAAACCGCTAGGACGCGGTTCAAAATTTGCAAAAGCAGAAACTTGAGAAAATGGCCCGAAGCCAAAGTAGTTGATCGCATACCTTTGCACACATTGCTCTAAGAGTAATTTTTCGGTAACTGGCGCCACGCAGTCGCATAAAAAATTGCCTCTCTTCTTGGCGTCAGCTGCAGACAATTACCTCGCTTCGAAGTGAGTTAAGATAACAAGTTCATTGCGTTTCGGCGTACGGCGCCAGCTCGGCGCTCACTCACTCAGCGAGACGACAAAAACGAATACTTGCATCGTGTGTTGACTCGAGACACGATAATAAGGGTTGTTTTTTCTGTTGTTGTTGGACTGCTGCCAAACTCTAATTTCCTGCCCACCGCTGCTTTAAAATGATAAATATTTAGGCATTCAAAAATCAACTAATCAATATGTTGATGTGTTTTTAACATAATTAGTATGCACCTTTTTTACTATTGTGCACTTTAGTCCCGGCATCTCTAAAATTATCTGTGTTAAAGTTTGCTCTAGGGAAGAACCTCATTTTTATTCAAATTAATTTCATTTAATTTAATTTTCAAAATAAAGAAAGGAGGAAAAAACTGTTGCCTGGCGCACAATTGAAAATCACCAGCTGAACGTGGCATATCAGTGGAGTGCGAGGGTCTCTGTCAGGGCTAAGATTGCTGCCGCGGGTCACGCGACTTAAAAATGTCGCCAAACGCGAAATTGAAATGCAAATCTGAAAACGCGAATGTGAGCGCTCGCTCGTCCAGAATGATGTCCTTGTGTCCTGGGTAAAATTTTTCATGTCGGTCACGTTTCACGATTTGTAATCGAAACGAATCTTATGGTCATGACAGAAGTTTTGCTTGGCTAAAATAAAACTGAAAATCTGAGTGCAGAGCAACAGTTTCGTAAGATTTCGAAATTAGTCAAGTGGAAGGCAAGATGGATCATTAAAAATAAACATTTTCGAGGAGAAATGTGTAATAGCGTTTAAGAAATGCTTACTAATCGATTTTTTAATTAAAATGGAGTAACGAGTCCGCAAGTCCTTAGCTAGAGCCGAATGCTTGCCAAAGTTCAACTCGCCGCTATTGAAACCAAGAACCGCGCATCAATGCAAGCACATCGACTACCGCGTGCTATGTTTTTAAAGCGTCTTAAGGTGTAAATGTGATTAAATTTGTTCATTGCTAGAATAAAGTGGTTTTGAAATATAAAACATATTTCTTAAATTGAATACAGCCAAACTGTTAGGTTTTAGGTTTCACATCAATAAGTTTCCTCCTTTAAACTTGTTCACGTTAATGAAAGCAAAAGCCACAAAAACCTTGCGAAAGCTTAGAGCTCACTCACTGCCTTTTACCACCCACCCAAAAATAAAGCCCCCATCTGCTGCTAACACACAAGCTCAATTACACAACAGGCACAAGGACAATCCATCCATCGAGTGCTTGGGGGTTAAACTTGGTCGATCCTCAGACTGCAGGCAAGTCGTTGTCGTTCCGTTTGTTGCAAATCATGCACAACTTTGGACACGCTCGTTTTTGGGTGATTTGCAGGAGTCGAAGTAAGGCCCGCCAGCTCCATCTTCATGCAAAAATCAAATGTCAAACCTAACAAGTCACGTGATGGATGCATTTCTCGTGTTAACCCCTCCGGGGAGAAACTGGCAAATGCTAGAAAAATGGTAAGTTAAGTATTAGAAATTGTTCAGTTCTCACTCTCAGCTCTCACCTTTTCTCACTAGTCTTTGTAATTGATTTTGGGCGATAATTGATTTGATTGCGAAATGCCAGAAAAAAACGCTGATTTTTCACAGCCCCGGCCATAAACGTGCCGTATCAGCAACGTTCGCTCTTCCTGTTTCTCGGATTTTATGGCAGGACATGACCCCCCGCTGAGAAAAGGAGAGAGTTATTGCTGGCAGGCAAAAATGAAAAGTCAGCTCCTTCAAATTGGGTCAACGTCAATGAAACTTGACACACAAAACGGCGCGAATTGAGAGCCGCAAGCACCAACGAAAATCACGAAGGACCTCAAACTTTTTACAGCTTTTTGCCAATTTTAGCGAATGCAGCACAAGTTTTCTGGTTGCATCAATGACAACAAAATTCAACCTCTGCTCTCTGCTCTGTAATTGTTTTAAATTAATTTCACAAAATGTGAAACTTTTAATTGTTATTGAAACGAAAGTTCAATGCGAATTGTTCCTGGGGGTGGTGGCAGAAAGAGAGGCACAATGCACCGCCAACTAATTGAAAACTTGAGCATTGAAAATGAATAATGGGTTGAAAAGTCATAATTAGAAATCGTTGCATAAACTTAGTTGCAAATTGTAATTAGAAAAAAAAGGCATACGAACTGGGGGAAGAGCTGACGAAAAATTAAAAGGGAAATCAAGTTTTAGTTAAGAACTTTCAAAATGTAGTCCAAGAATGAAATAGGTTAGCTTTGTTCACTGAACAATTCTCAACCAATTAATAATTTGATTTAATCCAGCGGAAAATCTCTGATTGGGATATCAACTTTCTCCCAACTTCGATTAAAATTGGCTTAAAAAAATTTGACAGATATAAATACTTAAGCTAGGTACTAGAGAGCTGCACGTGTGATTCCGGAATCGTATGATTACAGCTAAAAAGTTATCATTTTTGAGTACTACGACTACCGTTTTTGTAATCATGTAATCGTTTGTATGATTACGATTATATCCGATTACTACTCGTGCTTATTTTCCAAGTAGAACTCGTGTAATCGTCTTAAAAATTAAATCGTAGTAAGCCAGTTTTTTCTGCAGCTTTCAACTCTGATTCTGCGAGTTTCTTTATATTGATATTAAGCTAAGATTTAGCAAATGGGTGTTAGCTGAGTCGTTACATTTTAGATTTGCCGGTTCGAATCCCTTTTGAGAATAACTTTTTTTTTATTTCGACTCAACGGCTCAGCGAAATTAAAAATGCACATACACGGGCGGTCAAAAATCATATGGAACATATAGACGAAGAAAATAGGCGATTTCTGAAATAAGACTAGAGAGCAATGTCAAATCTATTTCTTTACACAATCGATAATAAAACAAAAAAGAAAGTCGGTCAAGCCCGACTATAACATACTCTGTGAAGTGCTGCCCATCACCGTTGCGACCGGTGCTGCCCATAATTGTTTGTTTTTACCATTCCTTTGGCGGATCGATTATTAATCCAAATTACTTAAATGTGTCCAGAAGGAACGAATCTTCTATCTATAAAACTGTGGGAGATATGAAGTTTTTTCCAATTTGCGGGGGCGGGAGGGGGCGTGGCAAAAATTAAAAATAAACTTGATCTGCCTGCAAGTATAAGAAGCATAAGTCCCATATATGTCAAACCTCTATCTCTTACCATCTCTGAGATCTGTGCGTTCATACGGACAGACAGACGGACATGGCTTTTGCACAAACTTATTATACTCTATCTACCTTTGGTACAGAGTATAAAAAAATATTGTCGGCCAGCACCAGGACTCGCACACACAACCCCCAGTCTAAGATACAAGAGCTTCGCGCACAACACCATTACAAAATCTGAATTTTGACTTGGCATGCAGTGAAGTTAAGTGCGGCGTGGACAAATGCAAAGGCTACATGACAAGAGATAGACAGCGCTGTTTCAAAGTATTTCAACATTTTTCATTAAGCTTTCTGAATTCCACACGGAAATGTAGGTTTTCTACATATACGCTTAGATATTGAAATCCTACACGCGCGTGTAGAAATTCTAAACGAAAATGTAGCACAAAATCAGTACTAAAAAGTTATATTTTTCATCTAGAAAACTTTTTTCCTCACGTGCCGTATAGGTTTTCTAATCAAACGATAAGGATTTTAAATGCTACACGCTTAATTTAGAAAGCTTGCAGTTTTTACTGGCTCGAGGTCTTGTTATGCTATTGGCATAACTTAGGCACACACCACAACAAAGGAGGCTCCTGGTTTGATCGGACGCGTTTCATGAGGGACCAAATCCTCACTCATCAGCGTTCTTGAGCCTGAAATGTCTATCCAAAGAGCAGCCTCTCCATGCCAGCGACGGCAAAACTGTTTGGGAATTCCAAAGGCAGCTAGCTAAGACAGCCAATCCCCTTTTGTAAGTGTGTGGCCACCATTGGACTTTGTTCTCAGTGAGCAGCCAAACGGCCGCCACGTCTGAAGCATTTACATTTAGAAAATCTACACAAAACGTGTAGCTCATCGTCGGATGTCGCTTCCCTTTGTAACTCTGATTTGCGGCATTGCTGCGCGAGTGCTTATATAGTCGTATGGGCTAAGCTGCCGGCAATTGAGTGTAAGTTCCCGAGACAAGGTAAGTAAGTTGTGAGTTCGAATCCCAGACAAGGTAAGCAAAAAATAAATAAAATAAAAAAGGGGAAAGTCAACTTCGGCTCGGCCGAAGTTTTGTATACCCTTGCAGCTTCCAGTTTTCCTCACACGAACTAGTTTGTCGGCCGATCGTTCCTATGGGAGCGATATGTGTTATAGTTATAGAATTATGTAAAAATTTATAAAATAAGTGTATGCCAATGATAAGGACGTTTTCATTAAAAGCAAAAAAGTTTTTTTCACTAGAACTAGTTTTTCGACCGATCGTTCCTATGGCAGCTTTATGCTATAGTCATCCGATTTCGACCAAGCTTATTATAAAATTGTGCGGATGTTTGTAACGCATTGAAGGAAGCATCTCCGACCACATAAAGTATATATATTCTTGATCAGCATGACGAGCTGAGTTCATTTTGTCTTGTCCGTCTGTCCATCTGTCCGTTTATATAGTATCTCCTCCGTCAGTTTTAAAGCTATCCTCACTAAACTTTGCACGAAGTCTTTTGGTACAAATACGCAGCACATTTGTCGGAATCGGCCGGATCGGATGACTATAGCATATAGCTGTCATAGGAACGATCGGTCGAAAAACAAATTGTTTTAAGGAAAGCCTCAAAGTCGTATTTAGTTTATATTTTCAATGATTTCATAAGTTTGTTCATGATGATATACATAAGGAAGTCGAAAAACTAGTTCTGGTGAGAAAAACTTTTTTGTTTTCAATGGAAACGTCCCTTACGTTGGCAAATATTTATTTTAAATACTTTTACACATTTCTACAAAGTTTTATCAAAATCGGATGACTATAGCATATAGCTGTAGTATGAATGATCGGTCGAAAAAGAAGTTCTACTGAGAAAAACTTTTTTGTTTGTATTGGGATCGCCTCCAAATTTCGAAATTAATAGTTTGTGATGCTTTTCCAAGATTGCACTAGGTTTGGTCGAAATCGGACAACTATATAGTATAGCTCCCATAGAAAAGTAAGGTCCGAAAAATAGTCTTATTTAGAAAAACAAGCTGCAAGGGTATACAAAACTTCGGACGAGCCGAAGTTACCTTTCCCCTATTTTTTAATTAATTTCTAATCCCCTTTCCAAACTCTAGGAATCCTTTTTCAAGCTCAATTATGAATTGAAGAGACACAAGTTACCTTAAAATTGCTCGATTTAATTTCTTAAAAAATTGCGGATATAGAGGGTTAATATCCGTTTCGGTTCGGATTTGTAGTATAGCTTGGAATTTGGCTTTAAATATCAGCTCTCCAGCCACAGCAGGAGTCTATTTTATGGGCAATCAAGCAGCACGTTTTGTAATTTCCCTTTAATGCAACTGCGTTCCTTATTGTTTTCTTGCACATACAGAACGATCTTTCAACAAAAATCTACCACTTGCACGCTGCTACCTTTGCCCATAAAAACCTCAATACCCCTTGAAAAACCCTATCATATATCAACATGTAGCCACAAATCTCTGTTTAAGCAAATGCCATCGTAAAAGAAAACACCAAAACACAAACAAAACAAAGATCAATGGAAACGAACTTTACGTTAATTAAAAACCAAAACAGAATTTGTTAAGGCGAAGCCCATAAAAAAAGAAAGAAACGAGAATCTCCTCAAAAAAAAAAGAAAACCTAAAAAAAAGAGTTGCAGCTACTTGGAGCAGTTTTATGGGCCACTTCATATGTCTGCATTGGGAGGTTATTCAAGTGAATTTATTAGCTCATTAGGTTTTATAGTTGTGGCCATGTTAACATGGCAGGCATGTTGGGCAGCTGAAATTTGCACTCTCACTTAACCCAAATTTTTTGCCAACTTGGGTTTAAATCAATTTGTCTGAAAATTCACCCCGAGCATATTTTCGTAGTAAAACTTTTGGCCCGGCAAATCAAGTAAATTTTTGCATTTTGCACTTCCTTCATTTCGATTGGCTTCTTCTTCATTAAAAGTTGTTCCTGTGGCCCCGTTTTCAATTAAAGCCAAAGCGCCTTTAGCTATGCAATGCATTGATTTCATTGCAAATTAGCCTGAGCTTCCTTGCTCGTTCGTTCTATTTCAGTCTAGTTTGACAGTTGGGCGGAAATCGCTTGGCAAGCAATTAGAGCAACTGTCAAAAAAGATGTCAGCTGAAATGTTGTCTTTAACCCTAAACAGCAGCAAGAAACCAAATTTTCTATGTCAAAATTATTTTTTTTTCGGTTAAGTTGCCTTCAAATGTCAAATGGATTGTTCACTAAATCGACAAGGGGAGGGCACATCTGTAGGCGTTTCTAGTTGCACCCATGTCACTTGACAGCTTAGCGCATAATTAAATAACAGCTAAACCTTTTGCTTGTGACATTTGTCGCTATTTGATTCAAATTTAAATGTCAAAATTCTTTTTCGTTGAGCGAATGCAACTGAAATGTCTCTTCAAATCGATTTAAAGTATTGTCGTTGTTGTTTGACTGGTAAAAAGTATCGTCTTACAAACAAGATTTTAGTTTGTGGCACAGGTCTTAAATGTCATTCGCTCGACAGGGCCAGACAGGGTAAAGTGTAGCAGCTTAAAGAGGTTGCGTGGGATTATGAATGATTTGAAAGCAATTTGTTTACTAAAATTAAATATGGAAATGCGCTGGGTAAGGAAATGACCTTGCCTCAGCCTCTAACCAGACCACGAACCGAACCTTATTACCCCCGAACCGAATCCTAGCTGGGCTTGGGAAATAAGTTTGTTGACAATCGTGACTGGATAGTCGCTGGTGTAGATTACATATAGGATATTACTCTAAAAGTTCAGTCATGGCCCTCTCCTTTTCTGTTTATTCCAAATACTTTCTTACCATTTCATACATAATTCACCACAAATTTAATATGTATTTTAAAACATCTATGCATGCGTTATTCCTATGCACATTATTCATCACAAACATCAGTTTTTTTTTGTTTTATTTCCCATTTCAACTTCACTTCACTAAGCTTTATTGTGACAAGAATTTCCCAGCATTTTACATAATTAAACATTACAAATATTTTTGCATTATTTTGCCAACACTTTGCCCGAATGTTTATTCCAAATGCCAGCGTTTTCACATTTTTTGCGTGAGTGTGTGAAATAGTTGGCAAAAAATCAATAATCCTTAAAAACACAATATTTTACGCATAAATACACAAACGACAAAAAATCCACAGCAACCGAATAAAAACGCCGAATGGGCGAGTGGGATTTGTGCAATGTGTTTTTTGCCTCGCTGCTGATGCTGTTGCTGCCATTCAGCGCCGACCAATTTGTAATCAAAGTAATTTTAATGCAAATTTTATATGTTACTGCACGTTGCACCCGCTGCAGTCAACAGGGGGCGTGGCACGGACACAAAGCCGTAAATAAATACAAAAGTGACCAAACGACTCGGGGAAAAAAAATAACTGGCCCGCTTAACTCCGGAATCCCCAATCTCCCCCTGGTTCTGAGCACGGTTTGTTTATTTAAATGATTTTATGACTTTTACAAAAAACCAAATGGTGACAACTTGTGGCGCTAAAAGTTGAAAGTTTTGTGGCCGAAACCAAATGAACATCCACAAAAATGGGCTATAAAAACTGCAGAGTAAAAAGAAGAATGGGAATTAAGCGAAGCGGGAATGCTCTTTTTTCGGGCGTAATTTGATCAGAAATATGCAGAATTTATCTTAGAAACTTTCTTCCTTCAAGAAATATGAGGGAAAAATAGGGGAAAGTTAACTTCTGAAAACTCCATTGAAAACAATAAAGTTTTTCTAACTAAGATTTCTTTTTGGACCTTTATTTTCTAAGGGAGCTATATTATATAGATGTCCGATTTCGACCAAGCTTAGTGGAACAACTAACAATTACGAAATTTGGAGACGATTCCATTTAAGGGGGTCTTCTCATTGAGCAACTTTTTTTTTCGACTTTTTTTTTTTGCATTTATTTATAGCTTGGATATTCAAAAATATCCCCCCAAAAGGATTTTCGAAAACTCGAATTAGTTTAGGAGATATAGTCCTTTTAGTGACCCAATGTGACCTAAATTCCCAAGCAACTGCAAACTTAAGGGGGTCTTCTCATTGAGCAACTTTTTTTAAACCCTCGTATTTTGACCTATGCGTTAAGTTTTCTCCGGTTCTACCGGACCGATTTTGATGAAACAAAGTGAATTCGACGGAGAATTGTCAGCTCTTTAAAACTGCATTTAAACATTTTTGATTTTTTTTTTCAAAATTTTTTCCAAAAAAATTACTTCAAACTTTAAACGCGTTTATTTCGAAACCACGTTTTTCGAACTGGCGGCCATGATATCTCCAGTTCAACTGAACCGATTTTCATGAAACAAAGTGGAATCGACGCAGAATTGTCACCATTCTCGGCTGAACCTCGACCATAATTTTAAAAAAATTTTTACTATTTTTTTTTACACTAAACTACAAAAAAAAAAGCCCGAAATTGAAATTTTTTTTTGAATGGCCGCCATTTTGTCAAAAAAAATCACAAAATTAAGTTTGAGGTTCAGCCGAGAATTACATCTATACTGATTATAACCCCGTTTTTTTTTCATTTCGGACGCTCCGGAGAACCGGAATCGTGGCCGCCGTGACGACACCTTTTTTTTTCACCACCAACTTTGAAGTCTCATTACTTTTTGAACAGCCCTCGTATCGAGGCAAACAAATTTTTTATTTACTTTGAACCTTTTGTAATACAATAAATAAAAAAAGTTTTCAATTATTCTTTGCGTTTTCAAATAAGAATTTTTTTAAAAAGGGTCCAAAAAACGGGTTTTGAATGAGAAGACCCCCTTAAAACAATAAAGATTTTCTCACTAGAACTTCTTTTTCGACCGATCATTCGTACTGCAGCTATATGTTATAGTCATCGGACTTTGTCAAAACGTTGTAGAATTGCGTAAAAGTATATAAAATAAGTATAAGCCAATGATAAGGACGATTCCATTGAAAACACACATGTTTTTCTCGCTAGAAATAGTTTTTCGACCGATAGTTCCTACACAGAAAAAAATCCGAGACATTCGGGCTAATATCAATCCCAAACAATGTCAGAAATCGGTAAATCCCGGATTTTCTTATTCCAAGTATGAACAGGATTGACTTGATCTAGGAATTTACAATCACGGAATTCTTCTCTTGATCCCGACTTATCCGAACACTACTTGATCTCTTAGTAGGATCCAATCAAGAAGTCCCTATATTGACTTAAGCCCGAAATTCGTACTTGATTTGATCTGGAAATCGGCTTGGTGCAAGTATTCTTCTTCTTCTTCTTCTTCTTTGGCATCGATGATAATAAGATCATCACAACCGTTTTACGGTCCCTGCCGCTGCCACTAATGCCCGCCACTCGCCTCTGTCCCGAGCGACATTCCACCAGGAGGACACACCCAGCTCCGCAATATCTCCCTGCAAGTATGCACAAGATTAAATTGAACTCCATATTCGAACTGCACTCAATCCCAAAAAGGATTACTTCATAAATGACTGAGATTGAAGTTATCTGATTATTATATCCTGTACCCATTAAAAATTGGGTAAAATGGGATCATGAAGTCATTTTCAGCTAGGGCGAGTGTTCGCGCTTGTTTGTATGTTAGAGTGTGTGTTTGTGTCTAGAAAATGAATTAAAACACATGAACTTAAAGGGTACTGGGTATTTTGAAGCCGGAGTTACTCGACTACAGTGCCCTTACTTGTTGAAACTTTATTTAACCCCAACATGAGCTACTCACAAGAGCACCATGCAACTTATTGAACGACATTTTTGATTTTCAAACCAGCTAGTTCTTGCCGGCTCGAGGTCATTAGTGGTTTGAATACCCCCCGTTTCTATCTTTAATAGAATTTATCTTTCTCCTCATGCCAGCATTGCTATGACATAAAACGAAATACTAATTTGATAGAAGCCTTTGGGCATTTAGCCTCATAGTACTGGTGGGAGAGATTTTCTTGCTCTCAGTTTCCTTCGCTCTTTCGCTTTGACATGGGACTTCCGTACTGACTTTAATCTCGAGTCAGGATTATAATACCAGGGACCGTAATCATACTAAGTTGTATTTTAAAAATTGCATGGTAATGATTTTATTTCAATTTTTTACGATTTTCTTCAATGATATCACTTGGCAACATGGTCCAGTATCTTGAATGGTTGGTACTGATTGTAGATGATTTTCGTGTGCTAAGCAAGACTGCGTTTTCAGAAATTGTCCATCACGTCGAGACTCTTAGTAATTTGAGCTTAAAGTTGCTAAAAGTGCCTATTTTGACTCATTTTAGGTGCGTTTTTCGGGGAATCCATTCTATTGCTTGAAATCGGAAAGTACCACTCCTTCGATTTAAATTGAACTATCCCAAGCAGCTCTGCGATTTTTATACCCTTGCAGAGGGTATTATAATTATATTATATTTGGCGGCGAATTTCGCATCCGAATGAATCGCGAACTGTACACTCATAAAAAAAAGTCCTAAATTAGCCCTTATATGAGCTCTATGGCGGGCATTAGTGGCAGCGGCCGAGACCGTAAAACGGTTGTGATGGCCAAAGAAGAAGAGGGTATTATAAAATTGTCCGGATGTTTGTAACGAATAGAAGGAAGCACCTCCGACCACATAAAGTATATATATTCTTGATCAGCACGACGAGCTGAGTTGACTTAGCCCTGTCCGTCTGTCCGTCCGTCCGTCCGTCCGTCCGTCCTTCTGTCCGTCTGTCTGTTTCTATGCTATCTCCTCCGCCAGTTGGAAAGCTATCTTCACCAAACTTTGCACAAATTCTTTTGGTACATTTACGCTGCACATTTGTCGAAACCGGCCGGATCGGATGACTATAGCATATAGCTGTCATAGGAACAATCGGTCGAAAAACTAGTCTTAGTGAGAAAAACTTTTTGGTTTTTAATGGAAAAGCCTCCAAAGTACGTATTTCTTAGTTTACTATCCTTTCCCATGATTTCACTAAGGTTGGTCAAAATCGGATGACTATAGCATATAGCTTCAATAGGAACGATTGGTCGAAAAACTAGTTCTAGTGAGAAAAACTGTTTTATTTTTAATGAAAACGTCCTTATCTCTGGCATACACTTATTTTATATATTTTTACATAATTCTACAAAGTTTGGTCGAATTTGGATGACTATAGCATTTAGCTCCCATAGGAACGATCGGTCGAAAAACTAGTTCGAGTGAGGAAAACTTTTTGATGACTTATGACTTAAGACATAAAGCTTATAAATTAAGTCATTGGTCACAAAATAAGGTCAGAGGTCACAAAAGTTTCAAGTGTATTTAAACTTCGGCACAGACGAAGTTAGTTTCGCTTTCTCGTCAAAAAGTCATTGCCGATTAACACCCTCATGGCGGCGAAGCTTACCAACGGATTAGAATGTGATTTGAATGATTAACAGGGTATTAAATTCTCTGTGAAGTGTTTCTGACCATTTTAAAATCCACAAGCCAAAACTGAAGTTATACACATTTTTATAGAGGTACTTTTTTTTAAAACGATGGTTATGTTATGTGTCGGAGATGTTCAACGTTCCAAACTTCTGGGCAAAATTATAATACACTTTTCTAGTGTTTAAAAAAAATTTTTTACTTTGACCCATTTTTTCACCGATCGTTCGAATGGGAGCGCTATAGTCAGCCGATTTTGACAAAACTTTGCTTAATTATGTGAAAGCGTATAAAACAAAGTCCACATTTTTGGACGGTACCATTAAAAACAAAAAAGTTTTTCTCACTAAGACCATTTGTCAGACGTAGCAGCGTGCAGCCCGATAACTTTAAAACTGAGAGACTAGTTTGCGTAGAAACAGACAGACAGACGTGGCTAAATCAACTCAGCTCGTCGCCCTGATCAAGAATAAATATAGTTTATGGGGTCTGAAATGAGTATTTCTTTCCCCTTGCAAGGGTATAAAAAATTAATCTCAATGTTCCGATTAGACTGTTCCTTAACTTTATCCACTTAATTTTGAGATATTAAAATTTTAACTAGTCCTTGCAAGAACCATTTTATTTCCTCTGTGCTGATTAGATTAAACTATACCGACTAAAAAACAGTATTTTAAATTTTTTACTCGTAGTTAACACATAAAAAGTTATTCCTTCGTGTTTTCGTGTCGCACGTTAGCGGCAGCGACTCTTGGTCGGTTGAGCGAAAGGAGGGCTGTGATTTTGCCTGGGGTTTGCGCGTAAAAAGCTTTACCTTGGCATGTGTCTGTTTAACGTACTGTGCATTGCACGTCAACGTCCACACACCAAAAATTAAAAATTCTGAATATTATTTCAAATTTGGTTAAAACCATCGAATCACACCTCCGGAAAATGTTATTTGAGTTTCAATACTGGTTCTTACATAATTAAAATTTCATCTAAGCTTAAGATTTAATCGCAGGAAAAATTCAGACTATTTGAAGACATTTTCGACCTTATTTTCAAAAATTCACTGTACTAAGATTTTCCGATTTAATTTGCACACTTTAATAAAACGAAAACATTCTTTATAGAATTCTTGAATGAAAATAGGAAATTTTATTTTAAATTTAACTTTTGGCCAGGACAGAAACTGAACCAGAACTTCTGGGTTTTCTATTTTGATTACAGGATTTTAAATTTTGCATCTTCCTTTCAGTGGTCGCTTTTATACTCAGAGAAAGGTAAGCGTATTTCAATAATTCCACACTCTTGAAAAGACTCTTGTGCACCAACTGCCAACACCTGTGGTCTCGTTCGGAAAGGCCCTTTCCATACTTGCTACAAAGGCGCCGTTAAAACTATAAAAAGAGCAGACAAATTTTTTTTAAGTTCGTTTCGGCTGCATAAATTTTCCCATTGACGGAGTTCACAGGGAAAAAGGTTACATTAGGCATCATTAGGCGGCAAGAGAATTGCGGTCAAAAGGTGCGGTAGCCATCCGATAGGAGGCCCACACACATGGCACAAAGGTCACACACATGTGCGCCAGAGGTTCAGGTAGCATCTCTCTCCTTACTGTTTTCTGTTGCCTTTCTTGAGAAATTGCTTTCAAGTAATTATGTAATTGACTTTGTTGGAAAATTGGAAGGAGCAGGGCAGGCGCCCTCAACAGGCAACAGGCAGGCTGTCATTTTTCAAAGGCCTTTTGTCCTTTTCTTTTTATTATTTTTTCTGACTTCTTTTGCGGTTGGCGTCAATTGTCAGCTTCCGTTTTCATTTGTTATTTGTTACATTTTCTTCTTTATTGCCCTGCTGTTTTTTTTTTTTGTTTTTTGTTACCGCTGTGGCATATGTCACAGATTAGGACATTATGGCGCGCCATTTTGATGGGGCAAGTGTCAGGAATCATAAATTTTGATGTGGGCACATTAGTAATTATGTAATGGTTCATTGCCAAAACTTTGATGATGATGATGGTGATGGTGATGGTTAATGGTAGGAGAATTGGTAGGTGCTTCTCGTGGGAATTAGCTGACAGTTTTATGGCACAAATGTCAAAGCATAAGTAATAACAATGAAATGTATTTTAATATTTCTAGAGTTTAGAATCCAACTAAGTGTACGAGTATGTTTAAATTAAAAGCTCAAAAGCTCATCAAACTCCTACAGAAGTCCAAGCAAATGAAGCTAGCTTTGGGGCACCCATATAATAGTGTGAGTGAAGCTTAAAAGAGCAAATGGTACCAAAAACAAATTCCCCCATTTGGTGAAAATGTTGCCCATGCGTTTCTGTTTTAACTTTAAGCATATTTTGCTAATAAATTGTTACCAACCAAAAAAAAAAATAACGCATCCGCTCCCTCTTGCCACATACCCAAAACCAAACGATGCAATTTTCAATGCATAATTCATTTGCCAACAAATTGATTGGAATGTTTATGCGCTTTCGTAGCATTTCAATTTACGCGGCAACAAATTTGAATTACCTACAAAAACCCTCCACAGTCTCCCTCCCCTCCGACACCACAAAAACAAATGAAATGCGATGCGAAGTGGTTTTTGGGAGTAACGAAACAATGCAAAATTGAAAATCCCCCCGGCAATAATTCACCACAGCGGCAAAGCCGTTTAAAAGTAATTTAAAATTGTAGGAAAAACTGCCACTGTCCACGCCCACACCCATTAAAGGAAGTCGAGGCGAAAGGACAAACCACATCAAACGCTTTTTCCCACGCAAATGCGAAATGGAATTGCCGACGTTTTCCCATCGTAAAATTTTTCTCGGACTCTGTCAAGTAATTGCAATTGCACTTTGGGACACGTGCGGGGTGCAAATTGCATGAAATGATTGAGACATACACACGATGATATCCGTTACCCATGAGCCGCCACTTGAGGTTAGGTAGGGGTAGGTTACGGTAACGTCCCCTGCGGCTATATGAATTATGCCTTTGACTACTGCGTAAAAAGGCCAGGGATTCCCCTTCTCTACTTTTTTATTATTGTCAAGCACTTGAAAAGGTATTCTCTGGAAATGTTTGCAGAGGATCTAGGGGATCGTTTCGTTCGAAATTTAATTAAACAAACAGCCAACAATTGACAAAAGAGGACAGAAAACTAGTTTTACCTAGGGTACGAAACTGGTTTGTCTCATCAAATTAGTTTGAATACAAATTCATATGCTTGAGGTGCTACTGAAGTGGTGCATTATGCAATTAAATGAATTAAAAGTGGATAAATATTTATCCAAGCCAGGGGTAGATTAGAGAATTTCTTCTTCTCTAAGGGGTGGCTGAGGATCACAATTGCATAGAATAATAGAAAATGAAAACAGGGAAGAGAGAACTCAACGTAATCAATTTTAGAATATTTCATTAGATGATGTGGTTCACTTTTTTGAGCATTAACAAAGGAACTTTGATGTAAGACGACTTAAGTTGATAGGACCGACCATTCAAGCTGAAACTCTGTCCCAAGACACAAAAAAATGGTGTGCAAAGTCATTAACTTATTAAACTTAATTCCTGGCCCCTTTCAATCTCTAGTTATCAATAACTAAACAATCTCAAGTTAACAAGGACTAAAAGAATACGCTTCGATCCAAGGGTTCCACGGTCACTTTAAAGAATACCCCGAATATGTAGCGAATAAGAATGAATGATTAATTACTATACATAATTACAATTACTATAAAATTGATTTATAAATATCATATTGTTAAATGTCAAATGGCTTGACACAGCCCCAAAGGGCCTAAGCCGAGCTCCTCTCAATCTTTCGGCTTGTGCGCTTCCAATTTTCCGCACAAGAGAAAGGGACCTACAGTTTAACGCCGAGTCCGAACGGCAGTTTGAGAAGCTTTTCATGGCTAATTACTACAGCTGGCGTCAACATCAGAGAGGGGTGACCGGGTGTAAAGTGTATTCAATGAAAAAACTTTTCATTAGATATTCCGGTGCGGGATCGAACCCACGATCTCTAGCACAGCAGTCGCGCAAACTAGCCGCTGAGACCACATATCATATAATTGTTCTTTTTGAGCCTCTATTGACTCAAACAGCAAGTTGATTACTTGAAAACTGCAAGACTCTAAGAAAGCAATAAACATCACTTGGAAAATTTTTTTCGGAAAACGACACATTTTGCCGAGCACAAAATTTAAATAGTTTGAAGCTACCCTGTAGTTCAGCTGGTGTCAAGGCACTACCAGGCCTAACGACCTTATGCAACACTCAGCGTCAGTCCCGTCGTTAACGGCAGGTAATGTATCACAGCGCTAGTCTAGTACGTGAACTATAGTGTGCACCCATCACCACACTAGCGACTGGTAATGCAGGATCGTACCGATCGGTACGTTTTCCGGACATTCCCACAAAATTCGTTAGGTAAATATTTGGCTGGTGGTTGGTCTGGTGTGGAGTGCTCACTCCTAAGAGTTAGAGAATTCGTTAATGCCGCACCGGTGCAGCTGAACTACAGGGTACTGTTAGATCAGTAATGTGCTATGCATCTCAAATTTGGGGATGCTGCCAATATGATGAGGTTGAGCGACTACGGAGATTCTTCATTAAACGCATTTTCAAACTACCCTGCACTACTGCAAACTATGTACTCCCACGGAGAATCCGGCTTGCCTTCTTTAATCTTGTACTGTCTACAAAGCCACTTCACCTACATACGGAAAGTTATGGATATGCCGAATTGAAGACTGGTGAAAATATCCACCGCTATGATGCTGTCATAAAAATCCCCAGTTTTTGACAATTGGCTGTACTTGGGAAAGATCCCATTAATTGCTGTTGGAAAATGCTTTTAGCAAAGAAGAGACTCGTTTTTGAGCATAATCTGGAATTGCCCAACTAAGTACATGACCGTTACGATACCCAAGCCATCTCTCTTATTTGCCGCGCTCGCTGTGAGATGTTTCACCTTAACTACAGGCAACACTGGAGATCTGTTAACACCGAATGCAGTCTCTGTCCTACATCTACTTAGGGTATGCCCAATTTTATCCGAAATAAGAAGCGCTCATTTGGGAAGCCGATTCCTGGTAGAAGCAGATGACATAAATTGGTTAAACGTCCAGGACTTGACGAGACTTTCCTCTTTTCTACAACATGCGCTAAAATACAGAATCTCTATTATAAATGAGTTTTTATATTTATTCTGTAAACTGAATTTTATATATTTTCTTTAAGTTTTTTATTTGTCAATGCTTAAACCGAATACCATGTTAGCTTCTGTATTAAATTATTGTTTGTTTTTTTTTTGGAGTTTTTACTGGCTCGAGGTCTTGTTATGCTATTGGCATAACCTTTAACAGAGGCACACACCACAACAAGAAGGCCTCAGGTTTGATCGGACGCGTTTCACGAGGGACCAAATCCTCACTCATCAGCGATCTTGAGCCTGACAGTTCCCAAACAGTTTTGCCGTCGCTGGCATGGAGAGGCTGCTCTTTGGATAATCATTTCAGGCTCAAGATCGCTAATGAGTGAGGACTTGGTCCCTCAAGAAACGCGTTGTTGTGGTGTCTGCATCTGTTTAAAGTTATGCCAATAGCATAACAAGACCTCGAGCCAGTAAAAACTGTTAGTTTTTTTCTTTATTATTGGAAACAATGTAAAAACCTCATGGCTGACGGTTAAAAACCAAGCCACTGTTTATAAAATAAATATCGACTACTACTCTACTCTATTATAAAAACTGATCAGTCAAATGGATATAGAGAATGAGATCAGTGCGCGTGTCACTCACTAATATTAATTGTTAACTTAATTAGTTTAAAACAAATTGGGCGCTAGTTTCACACACTAATGAATCTGTTAGATATCATAATTAGGGCTGCCAGTGACCATGTGGGAGCGAATAGATGAGATTGGTAGAAACTGCGGAGTCCGAAGTACTGAGCATGTGCACCGAGTACGGATATGCGTAGATACGTAGATGTCCGGTGGTTGCTACGAATGGGGGTGATAAGTAAGTTCGTTTAAGCCGGAATAATGCCTCTCGTAGGGATGCCTCGGTTGAGGAGAGTAAGATGAGGGTGAAGTTGCCTCTCGTCGAGGGCTTCGTGTTGCTTCGGCATAGGACTTTGTTGTGCCTCGGTTGAGAGTTTTTTGTTCAGGCTCGATTGTGCCTCGGTCATGTCTTGGGCGCCTGCCGTGTGAGTTTAACGACTGTGTGCGCAGGCACGTTTGCTCGAGAACTTGTAGTAGACTCTGGGTAGCAGCAATTGCCAAACAAAGAAGGTCCAGAGGAGCAGCTTGTAGTTAAGGTACGCTGGCGAAGAAGGCAGTTCCAGCCGTGCAAGTTGGTATGATTCGATGGGCTTTCAAGTGCCCATTTGCTGAACGTTGGTTTTATCATGACACCATGAGTTCCGTGGAAAACGGTGGCTCCCAAAAAAAATGCTTGCAGTTGGTTGAGGCGGCGATTCATTTGCGAGTTGATGTTCAAAAGTCTGAGGATCACAACTATAGAGAATAAGATCAATGCTCCAGTCACTCACTAATATTTATTGTTAGCTTATTTAGTTTAATTCAAATTGTTGGCCAGCCCGAGGCAGCTGGCTTGGGCCTAAGTTTCACACACACTAATTAATCTGTTCGAGATGATAATTAGGGTCGCTATAGGTTATCGATATGTAGCTTCTGATGATCGTGATAAGTGTGGCCAGAGCACAAAAGAAGCGTCATCTGTTGGTTAGATTAGGAAATCAATCAGGTAGCAGAGTTCAAAGCGAAAATTAAATTGTTGTGTAGAAACATTAAAAACCTTTATTTGTATAAATTATAAGAGCTGCAAATAAATGTATCTTTACATTTCTCTCACTATTTCATAAAGCAAAATAATTTAGATGTCTACTCAACCATTTGGTTTTTGGCCACAGAATGCACAGGAATCTACCAATTGATTAATTAATTTTAAAAGTGCATCCGAGTAAATCCTTCAATAAGAAAACATATATTCAGTAATAACCATTTTAAGTTGACCTTTAAAAAGGAATTTCCATAAGTTTACCTATAGAGAAATATATAAATTAAATGCTTCTAAGGTAACCATTTCCATATTAATTAAATAAAAATATTTCATTCATTGATGCCACGTCTCATAGCCCATCCTCATCACCTTACCAAAAAAAATTGCACAAAATCACTGGCAGAGATTTCTGAAATACTTTTTCATTCACTGTCTGCTATTTCACGTTTGCTATTTCAATTGAAATTTGCTTATTGCAAAATGCTGTTTTTTTTGTTTCATTTATTTTTCCGGTAGTTGGGTGTTTTGAAGAATTTCTGTTGGGCTAGGGGTAAAAAACCTAGACCAGACATTGAGACACAAGTATGCTATGTATTTTTGTAATAAAGTTGCCAAAAAAATATGTGAGCACAGGCAGCGATTGTGGGGGAGTATGGTAAAAGAGATTTTGTTGGTGGTAGAAGGGCAGGTCTGTATTGGCAAAGTGTGGATTAAGGGTACTCTGAAGTTGTGCAAATGTAACAGGAAGCAGGAAATATATATATGTATTGAAACAAGTTGGAACATATCATATTCACACCCACTTGACCTAAAATCTAAATTAAAATTGGTTTATTCAAATCAAAATATTAATTTAATTCACTTAGAATTTCTATCACACTGATTAGCTGTCCAACCTAGCATAGACTTCATTACTCAACCCCATCCCAATTTGCAAAATTGTTCACCCGCACTTGCAAGTATTTTAAAACCATTTATTTTCAAATGACTTCGGACTTCAGACCCAAAAAAAAAAAAAAAAACCACACAAAATTTTAAAACTCCAAACACGTAAAATCGGCTGGCCAAGCGCTGCTCCTTCCACCTGAGAGTCATAAAAAATTCATTTGACTTAAAAACTTTTAAGAGACAGGAAAAAAAGATGCCGAAAAAATGAACTGAGGCAAATGTGAGGAGCACTGGAAATTGATATTAAGTCAGGTGGCGCGTGTCCATTACACGGCTGGCAGCCAGAAAGCGAAAGGTAGTCGAGGCAAAACGGAGATCCAACTAAAACTGACAGTTTTGAGGGCACGCACATGCCGTGCGGGGCATATAAACAAAACAGAAATTTGCTTAGCTCGATGGAATTCGAGGGAAACCACAGCGGAAACTTTGTGGTTCTACTATTGTCCTGTCCATTGAGTAGGAAACGGAAGCGCTGCCTAAAAGTGCTTCATCTACTCGACCCGGTCGGCATTTTGTCAAAAGGCGCACGTGAACTATTAAAATCACTTAAGTGCAATTCATGTCACGTCCAGCCAGGCCAACCGAACTTTTACAAGCGATTGATATATGCGATGTCTGTGTGTGAGAGATAAAATGAACTGACATGCAGAGTTTGACCAGAAAGGTTGGAAAAGTTTGAATAAGTGCCAATTATTGGGTCAGTGGTCAATAAATCGGATAAAGTTGATGGGAAAGGGGTCATTCTTATTCATATTCATATTCATATTCATATTCATATTCATATTCATATTCATATTCATATTCATATTCATATTCATATTCATATTCATATTCATATTCATATTCATATTCATATTCATATTCATATTCATATTCATATTCATATTCATATTCATATTCATATTCATATTCATATTCATATTCATATTCATATTCATATTCATATTCTATTCATATTCTATTCATATTCATATTCATATTCATATTCATTCATATTCATATTCATATTCATATTCATATTCATATTCATATTCATATTCATATTCATATTCATATTCATATTCATATTCATATTCATATTCATATTCATATTCATATTCATATTCATATTCATATTCATATTCATATTCATATTCATATTCATATTCATATTCATATTCATATTCTATTCATATTCATATTCATATTCATATTCATATTCATATTCATATTCATATTCATATTCTATTCATATTCATATTCATATTCATATTCATATTCATATTCATATTCATATTCATATTCATATTCATATTCATATTCATATTCATATTCATATTCATTTTCATATTCATATTCATATTCATATTCTATTCATATTCATTTCTATTCATATCAATCATATTCATATTCATATTCATATTCATATTCATATTCATATTCATATTCATATTCATATCTATTCATATTCATATTCATATTCATATTCATATCATATTCATATTCATATTCATATTCATATTATATTCATATTCAATCATATTCATATCATATCATATCATATTCATATATATCATATATATATTCTTATCCAACTATTCATATTTAACATATCATATCTATCATCATATTATCTATCTATCTACTTCATATTCATATTCATATTCATATTCATATTCATATTCATATTCATATTCATATTCATATTCATGATTTTTTAAGAGCTATAGGAAGTTTTAAAAAAAAACACATAAAATTCAGAAAAATGCATGAAATCTTTATTTGAATCGATAGTACGGTCCATATAGTTTAATGTCCGCTTAGTCCAATTTTGGCATACTCTTTCCAACATTTCGGCCGGTATCTCACGAATAAATGCTTCAATGTTGTCTTCCAATGCGTCAATTGAAGCGGGCTTGACTGTATAGACATGAGCTTTAACATAGCCCCACAAAAAATAGTCTAAAAGCGTTAAATCGCACCGGTCACGAACGTGAAATAAAATGTTCACCGAACTCGCCTCTCAATAAGTTTTGCGCGTGCTGTGTGACATGTGGCACCGTCTTGTTGAAACCACATGTCTTGCAAGTCAAGCTCTTGCATTTTGGGCAAAAAAAAGTTGGATATCATCTTACGGTAGCGCTCACCATTCACAGTTACGTTACGATTCGCATCATCTTTAAAGAAGTACGGTCCAATGATGCCACCAGCCCATAAACCGCACCAAACTGTGACTTTTTCTGGATGCATTGGTAGCTCTTGCAATGCTTCTGGCTGATATTCACTCCAAAATCGACAATTCTGCTTATTTACGTACCCATTGAGACAAAAATGAGCTTCGTCGCTGAACACAATTTTTCAGTAAGAATTTGGATCTTCGGCCAACTTTCCAAGAGCCCATTCACCAAAAATTCTACGTTGCGGCTTCAATTCTTGCACCAGCTGTATTTTGAAAGGCTTCACACCTAAATCCTTCGGCAAAATTTTCCACGTTGTTGAGTAACAGAGGCCCAATTGCAGCGAACGGCGACGAATCGATAATTGATGGTCATCATTAACACTGGCCGATATAGCTGCGATATTTTCATCAGTTCGCACTCTACGTAAGCGTGTTGGTGGTTTAATGTCCAACAATGTAAATTTGGTGCGAAATTTAGTCACTATAGCCCGAATAGCCGCTTCAGTGGGTCGATTAAACTGACCATAAAGTGGAAGAAGCGCGCGATGAACTTTCTTAACAGAGCACGCATTTTGATAATAAAATTCAATAATTTGCAAGCGTTGTTCGTTTGTAATATGATTCATGGTTAAATTATAGATCAAACTGAAGATGTTTGACAGTGAAACAAAACACGAAACGTGCGTGAGCTGTTTAAACCAGTGTTGCCAAAAAGATAATATTTATGACTGTTAACGACCTTTATACTCTTAACTTTCAGTTTTTACTGGCTCGAGGTCTTGCTATGTTTTTGACATAACTTTAAACAGAGGCACACAACACAACAAAGGAGGCTTCAGGTTGATCGGACGACGTTTCATGAGGGACCAACCTCACTCATCAGCGATCTTGAGCCTGAAATGTCTGTCCAAACAGCAGTCTCTCCATGCCGGCGACGGCAAAATTGTTTGGGAATTCCAAAGGCAGCTTTGCGCGCAAAACACCAAAAAGACAGCTTAAGACAGCCATTCCCCTTTGTAAGTGTGTGGCCTCCGTTTTGGACTTTGGACTCAGTGTGCAACCAACGGCCGCCGCTCTGGAACAAAAGACCAAAAATGTTTCAAGTCAATAACATAGCAAGACCTCGAGCCAGTAAAAACTGCAAGTTAAGAGTATAAAGGTCGTTAACAGTCATAAATGTACTAAAACGCTTGGCACGGCGTTGTTGTTCGAAACTTAATAGAAATAGTTTCATTTAAAACAACAAAAAACTCCTGTTTGTATATACAAACATTTTTAGTCTTTTGTTCCAGAGCGGCTCAAGATCGCTGATGAGTGAGGTTGGTCCCTCATGAAACGTCGTCCGATCAACCTGATGCCTCCTTTGTTGTGTTGTGTGCCTCTGTTTAAAGTTATGTCAATAACATAGCAAGACCTCGAGCCAGTAAAAACTGCAAGCAAAAAGATAATAGCTAAAAAATCACCCTTTATATGTCAGTTCTTCCTTCATATGAAAGCACTTTAAAATAGCAACAGATATTCCTTGTAACTCATTTCATTTGTCTCCATTATTTCGTTTGCAATACCCAAAAAAATGATTTGCGAACATTTTATTGAAATATTTAAATACATTTTGACGCTTCACGAATTTCGCTTTTACATGTTGCATACATTTTGCCTCAAAGCAACAACAGAGAGATACTAACAACCAAACAAAAGCAAACTAAATGCATTTTGCAAATAAATTTTGATCTAAGCTGATTATTTGCACAGGCAGCGCCGACAATAATTTGAAAGCATTTGACCCAAATTCAGTCAAAATAAATGGAAATAGAAATATTGTTTTGATTAAGAGATATTTACATATCGCAGGCAATTGTCCAAAATTATTTTGATAAATTTTACAATTATTTTTGTCTGACCAAAAAACAATTAATGGAAAATGTTTGAAGAGTGTCGGCTCTGACTTGCTCTTGCGGTGACATGTTTTTAATTAAATGATGTAAAATTTAACGCCACACGCGCCGCATGCCGCAGGTCTAATGAAAGAGATACAGCGGGGGATTGGCGGTGGCAGCATAATGAAAGCAAAAGTTGTCCCTCCATTTACAAACAAGGCTGCACGGTGACTTCTCCATCTCAGTCTAGCATATGTGCTTGACTTGATTTCGCAGGGCATTAGGGATGGGCAGATTAGGCGAGGAAATGGTGCAAAAACATCGAAAAATCAAACCCTTAAAACATTCGTTTATATTATTATTTACTCAGAGATATTCGTTCATAATGTTCACAAATTCGGAGATTTCGAGGTTAACAAAGCACCTTATGCTGGCCGCCCATTGGAGGTAGATGAGGCCCTCTTTAAAGTTCCTTGAATTCTTTAACCTCTTATTCTGTTTTAGCGTTCAAAAAACTCCTCTAAATGCTTTCGAAATGATTTCCAAGTCGTGAGTTTCTCTCACATATCGTTTCACGATGTCATCCCCAGTCCGCACTGATTAATTACAGGCAAATAAATTTCCAGTGTCCCTCACACTCTCCTTGCGACTTTTGGTCGTGTGTGGAAATGATAAAAATACTTAGCACTGTGTATGCATTTATAATTCGTTGTTTATTTTTTTTTTTGACATATTTTCTTCCGTTTTTATTTCTCTTCTCTTTTTGATTATTAATTACGGTGACACTTTGTGCCTGCACTAATGAGCACCGAAATAGAATTTTTGTCCATAATTTGGCCGAAGTCTATAAGAAATGTTTTTCTATTCTCTTATTTGTCGAGTGTTGCCTCCCCAACACCTTGAAATGCACAATTCATGCAAATGATGCTGTAGCTGGGGCAAGCAAACATAACCTCATTTTGGTTCCAGCTAATATTGCACGCTGGATGGCGCCAGTAGCTTAGCAGAAGAGCTGGTTTTGCTGCCGCAGCACACGTTCGTGAAAAATGATTATAAGTGGGTCACAGGATATGCAAATGTTTCTTTTTCACGCTCAGCTTAGTACAAGCCAAGTCGCAGCTGTTGCCGCCAGAGGGTGCAAAGCGGGGGGGAGTTGAGTTATATGCACCGTCGACGTCGACTACTTGGTAAAGACATTTTGCTGCAAACGCCACGGAAAGTTGCCAAAGAAAATGGCGAAAGTTTGTGGACTCTTTTTCTCTGTTTTGTTGTATGTTTTTTATATCCGCCATTGCCCGAACGCTTTGTTGCAACTTTCATTATGTCAGAGGAAGAGCAAAAAGCGACGCAAAGTTTGCAAACGCAAGTCAAAGAAGTTGACGATGCCCAGGCAGTATATGGTCAACGGAATGGAAGATTCTCTAGTAAATCAGCTTTCGGTATATTCACAAGTAAAGAACCTCGTTCAGGTTGTTCAATTAAGGCTAGAAATGGCTACAGAAAAGATCACTCGAAAATGAGAAATGATCAAACGAAATTTGAGAAAGCTCTAGCGTCCTTTCGATTGCTTGCCGGACGTTCCATATTCGTCGGAATATAGTTTGCTTGTTTTGAGGGCCTCTCAAAATATCAAACTTTTTCAAAGCGTTGACAAATAAAAAAGAATCTAACCAAATAGTTATTCTATTCACTAGTAAAGAAATTTTAAACATAACTTTTTGAAGTCCAGCGAATCCCGTTCTGTCCTGTATATTTATATATTAAAATGGAAAACTTTGTATTGTATTATTTCAATGAGCAACTTTTTTAAGGTCATTTTCTGGTTACGCCTTAGGACCTCGATATTTTTGAAATACATACCGAAACTAAAAAAATCCCCAAAGGACTTGGCCCCATCACATCGTAAAGGTACTTTTTTGATACCCACCATTTTTACCCCAACCTGAAATTTTCAAAAAGCGATCCTTTTTATGAAGTCCATATATAAATAATAATCCGTTTGGAATTTTGTTTTTATATCTTTGGCAAATTTATAGATGTACACAAGACGAAAAAAATACCTTTGCCGACTGACCCAAAAAAATGGCATCTATTGCTTCAAAACATGAAAAATATCGGAAAAATTACAATTTTTTCATGTTTTTTGGTAGAAACTTCTAAACTTCTGTTAATTTGGCAAATCTTTCTTTGCGCGAAATTATTCCCAACAATAATATAAGCAACTCTACATGACAGTTTCATACATTTTCCCCTTCAAACCATTTCGGTACTCTGAAAGTGATATTTTATATACAGCCACAAGGTAGTCCATTTCGTTTTGTGTTAGTGGTTTCGGTCTATCATCTTTAATATCTGGCTCGTTCTCGACATCTTGAAAATCGTTTTTATCGGTAAAAGCAGTCAATATGTAGAAATTGATCGTGGCTTCCTCTAAGTAATGTAAAAATGTAAGTAGTCTAGCAAACGAAAATTTTCCAGTAAGTCTTATTTTAAAAAGGTATTTAAAGTGAGTCCAGAGGAGTCAATTGCTGAAACTATATTGTGTGCTGTAGGTATTCAATTCTCTTTCAAATTATTGTTGTCTACAAATACACTTTTAACCACTTTTGGTGAAATTTAATTTTTTAGCACCTAACCTCAAATGTGCCAATGCAGAATTGTTCGGCAAGTGGAATGAAGCGACCGGAAGAAAGGCTAAGGAGGACGCTGTTCTTTATTTTTTCAAAGCCTCCATGCCTGAAGTGGAATTGGAAAATCAAAGAGAGCTTTTAGAGCATACAAGCAGAAAACTTTGCAGCCGCTTGAGCACAATGTGGGCGAAATGCAAATATAATTTAAAACAGTTTCGGCGCATTCATGGAGATTGGCTTAGTTCCCAAACAGTTCTAAATTTAGCCAAGAACTTAAAGCCAGTGGGCCGACCGAAGAAATTCAGGATCTTTTTTGGGAACACCTTTCGTTGAAAGTTGACCAATTAAAAGTTGGAGGATTTGGCAGTACAAACGATGGAAACACTGCTCGTCTTGCATTTTGTGAGCCACAAATGTTTTCAGATATCACGGGCATCGATAAGCAGCTAATTGAAAATTTCAGAATAATTTTAATATGACTTTCATGTCAGTTGCCAATAGCTGTTGAGAAATTTCAAGCCTTTTGCTATGGGACTGCAGAAATAATTATCGACAAATATCCTTGGCTGCCAATGACCGCAACAGTACACAAGATTCTGGTTCACTCAAGTGACATTATTCAAAATACTGTTCTTCCTGTTGGATATTTTGGAGAGGAGAGAACCGAGTCGCGGAACAAATATTATAAGTCGGATCGCCTTCATCACGCGAGAAAAGGAAACAGGATACTAAATTTCACAGACGTGTTTCGGAGAGCGATAGATACTTCCGATCAATTATATCTTTAGTGAATTTGGATAGGAGTATTCAGCGACAGAAGAGAATTTATCTTCCTGTTGAAGTTTTTAAATTGATTGGAAAGCTCTTTTTATTCGGACGACACATCTGAGGATCAATGCAGCTTTTTGAAATTGATAATCTTTTCGAATTTCCATGCAATATTGAACTGGAAAACGAAGAGCATGAATTTTTATAAAAGGTGTGTATATAAAACACATTACTTACAAGATATTTTTAATTATTGTTCACTGCAGGACTGTAGGACGAATGCGCTTGGGTTATTTTTTCTACAAAGATTTTTCTTCGCCTTAAGACGTGCTAACGCCTTCTTTTGACAAATAAATACAAGAAAAAAAAAAACTGTCCCAATATTTGCTGTTCCATATTAAAAAAATGTTTAAAAATTTAATAAAAACAAGTTTATTTATCCAGAAAGGGGGGCGGTGCCACACCCACCTTCTTTCTAAATCTAATACCTAATGGTTACATAAACCGAATGCAAAAAACCGAACTTAAATATCTTGCTTCGTTTAAAAGTTATTAATTTTTTTTCTTAAGTTTTTGTTTGGGCGATTCTATTAATGATGGCAATGTGGTGACAAAATTAATCGATACAACAAATTTGTATGGCGCCAATTTGCGATACCTCTTCAAAGAATATTTCTTGAGTTATCGGAAAAATAACAATCTAGTATATTTATGGTCCTTTGTTCAGACCTTTTGTGGGAAGTGTGTATTGGCAACAAAACGAGCGCTAAAGCGCTTTGGTGCCAAAAGTTTTTCCTTTGTTGAGGTGTATACTAAGTTTTAAGCTGAGTCTTAAAAATTTATATTTCTTGTTAAGATTTTCAGGCAAAAAATATAATTTTGCAAATTAGTCATACCTTTGAAAACGGTTTTTCTATATTTTTAGATCATTTCCACATAAAGTTTGGAATATTTGCCATTTATTGAAGAAAATGTAAAGGCAAGCAGCTCATTTTGGTGTATCAATGCATAAATTGTTTAAAGTTGTGAACAAGCGCAAGTTTTTCGACTGCGAGCCAGCTAAACTCATTACTTATTAGTTTAGTTTTATTTTTGGGAGCATTTCCGCCTAAATTTTAGAAAAATTTTCATTGTTTTTTAGAAAAAAAGTAATTTATTTTAGAAAACACTTTCCAGTTTTTAGTGCATTTTACCTTAAATTTATGATAAATGCTCCAAGATTTTAAAAACATTTTCATAAAATTTTCAACATATTTTCTTTTTTTTAGAAACTTGTTAGTTTTTAGCAGGGCTGCAAACCCAACAATTTTTTCGGAATTCCGGTTCGCGGACTCGAACCAAAATTTACCAATGGTTAAGGTTCGCAAATTTCAGGTTAAAAGTTTTTAGACGAAGGTTTTGGTTCGAACCTTGGTTCAGCCCATGTTTTACACAATATTAACAAAAAAGAAAATTTATTTTGTAATCAATTTAATCCGATGTATTCTACCAATCGCTTTCGACCTAAAAACGACCCAATCGTGTAAAAAATGTGCCGTTTTTGGGTCGGAAGCGAATTGTAGAACACATGGGAATATTCTAACTATAATTTACTGTGGAGTAAAATTCCATTTCGTAGTCTACATAAAAAAACCGTCAATGTAATGTTAAGCTCTAATTTTGTGAAACATTTAATAAGCTTTGGAGTCAAGGATCTTTAAAATCAGGGGCTATAATGGGTAAAGAATCTATAAATTATTCTGAAGGGTTTTTCTAGATGCTTTATTGAGCTTTACTGCCGTTTATAAGACTCAGTCGCCCAAAACAGATCAGATAACAGAAGAAATCGTTAGACCGTAGATCAAATTGGTTCAGGTCTATAATTTTTGTTGAACCGAACCGAACTTTTAGGTTCGGAACAGGTTCAGGTTCAGTATTTATTTTTTTGAAGAGGTTCGGTTTAAGGTTCGGTTCACCCGAAAAAAGTCGGAATTCCGGGTTCGAACCGCTTCTTATGCAAAAATTGAGAATTTTTTTTATAACTTTTAGAAAAAGATTTCTTAAAAATAAGGTGATTCGCCTTTGGCCGTTTTTATGACGATTTTCGAAGGACTAGGGCGAAAAATGACTAAGGGTGAGTTGTTTTTTGAGTGTACTAACCTCTCCACAAACCAGTATAGCCACCAGTTCTACAGGTTCCACATGGTATCATTTCTAGAATATTTCCTCAAGCAGTGGATCACCCCATGTAGCCCACACAAAATGTAAAAAAAGGACACAAAGCTAACCAGAACATACATAAGGATAAATGGGGAAAAAAACTAATAAAAACTGCTCTTGTCGTGGGACGTTTCACGTTGACCAGCTGGAGAATATGTTGTGTTTGTTTGTGATGCTGCCGGGCATTTGCTCTTTTCTGGGTTTGGTTACATACACACTCACGTAAACTCAGTCTAGTGAAAGTTACTTCTCTGGAAGTCAAAAAGTTTAAAATGTGTCAGTAGTTTGGCTATTTTATTTTTTATACAAATAAATATTATGCATTTTGCTGGGTGAATTGGAAGGGTAAGAGTTGTGAATAAAATTGTTGAGTTTTGTTTTGGACATTGAAATTGAAATGTCTAGAGAATATTTGTGGCTAAATGTGAATAAAGAAATTATTTGTGAAAACTTAAATTTAAGCTGTAAATGCCACTCCTTCAAATTAAAGAAAAACTTTATGTTGAATCAAGAAGAGTAAACAATTATGTTCTCGCTTAGTTGAGATAATTTCGTCTAAGTGCAAAGCAAAGTATATTCTTAATTTCATGTATCAATTAAAATTTTTAACTCTAAATACTTTCCCTTAATGATTTATTCATTCGAAATACACCATTTTATGCACTTTAAATTCCCTAGATAGAAAATGGCGCAGAAAAAAAAAAACAAAAATTATAAACTTGGCAGCTGCCAACTCGACCACAGGGCACTGATGACCAATCCACAAGCTAAACCCATCCCCAACTCTCACCCCCACAGCACTTTTGGCCCAAGTTTTCAAGCATTTTTGCTTAGTTTGGCAAAAACACGCAGCGACCATTTTTCATATTTTCATTTATAAATTTATTATAAAGCCAAACAGCAACAGGAGCAGAGCAGAGTGCGGAGCGATAGCTCTGGGTGGGCTTAATAGCTTGCTCTGGTGCGGCTGTGGTGCTGCGGTTTTAGACTCCGGCTACTTTGGCATTTATTTTAAATTATAGTTCGGTAGTAATAACTAATGCTCAGACTGTTGCTGCTGCTGCTGCTGCCATGTACAGAAGAAATTATAGACATTAACGGGGTGCTGAAACCTGCATTTAGTTGTGCCACCCTTTAAGCCAGGAATTTCAGAGAGCATTTCATTTGACATGATGAGCTAGACAGAAAGTTTTGTTTTCTAATTAAATGTAAATTCAAAAGTCTCCTCGGCCCTGGCATTCTGCATAATTGTTTTGAAAATTCCATTTGGGCCACTACTTCTCATTTTGACAGCAATTGAAATTCCTTAGCCAAGAATATGCCAATCGATGATTCTATTAATGAATTTCACAAATATGAATAGGCAAAATCATGTGTCCAGAGTGGAAAAGGGGAGAAACGTAATTGAGAAGTTAAGTGAAAATGCAGCCTTCAGCCCCCACCCTTCTAGCCAAACAAACAGAAATTACAATGCTTAATTATGAAAAGTGTTTTTTCTTTCTATTTTTTCTTTGTTTTTGGGGGTAAAAACGGGGAAAACGCACGAAACTTCTTCATGGAAAACATGGGTTAATGAGCAAAATTATAATGAGGTTTTTTTCTTTCTCGAACGAACAACCCTTATGGTGATGGAGCCCTCTACCATGTGGGTCACTCGAAGGGGGGTTGCTTTAATGGGGCTAATCAAATATTTGACATTTACTTTGTGGGCGAAAGGGTGACGGGGGAAGGGTGGATTGAAGTGTTGTCGGGCATCAAAACTCATTAGAATTTTTTTGCAAAATTTCAGTCTGTTAGGTACGAAGGGAGGTAAGCAAAGGCAGCAAAGGAGTCAACAATGTCATAAAATCGATTAACATTTCTCTTAATACGCAAGCATACCAAGTTGCGTTCAAGAGATTCTAATGAAATCAGTTATGGTTGGGTCAGCACAAATGTGATAAGGTGTTTACCGAGTGAAGACGTTCTTAAGATTTTTATTTTAATGATTTCGGGTGTAATGGCGCTTGGTTCGGCCAAAATTGAAAACAAAAACTAAAGTCTAAAAGAAGACAATTAGTCTAGGCTTGAACTAGAAAAAAATAAGTTACTAAAGGGTGATTTTTTAAGAGCTATAGGAAAGTTTTTCAAAAAAACACTTAAAATTCAGAAAAATGCATGAAATCTTTATTTGAATCGATGGGACGGTCCATATAATTTGATGTTTGAAGATTATTTCATGCAAATGTTGACCGTGACTGCGCCTCAAATGTTCCATCCGCTTAGTCCAATTTTGGCATACTCTTTCCAACATTTCGGCCGGTATCTCACGAATAAATGCTTCAATGTTGTCTTCCAATGCGTCAATTGAAGCGGGCTTGTCTGTATAGACATGAGCTTTAACATAGCCCCACAAAAAATAATCTAAAGGCGTTAAATCGCACGATCTAGGCTGCCAATTGACCGGTCCCGAACGTGAAATAAAATGTTTACCGAACTCGCCTCTCATAGTTGCGCGTGCTGTGAGACATGTGGCACCGTCTTGTTGAAACCACATGCCATGCAAGTCAAGCTCTTGCATTTTGGGCAAAAAAAGTTGGATATCATCTCACGGTAGCGCTCACCATTCACAGTTACGTTACGATTGGAATCATCTTTGAAGAAGTACGGTCCAATGATTCCACCAGCCCATAAGCCGCACCAAACTGTGACTTTTTCTGGATGCATTGGTAGCTCTTGCAATGCTTCTGGCTGATATTCACTCCAAAATCGACAATTCTGCTTATTTACGTACCCATTGAGCCAAAAATGAGCTTCGTCGCTGAACACAATTTTTCGGTAAAAAATTGGATCTTCTGGCCAACTTTCCAAGAGCCCATTCACCAAAAATTCTACGTTGCGGTAGGTCGATCGGCTTCAATTCTTGCACCAGCTGTATTTTGAAAGGCTTCACACAAATTTTTCGTGCACACAATTGGAAAGTAAAAGTCCTTCTCGGGTTATATAAAAATATATTTCCACGTTGTTGTAAAAACAAATATAATTTTCAGTGGACTACGACTAAAGAAAAGAAGGTCAAAAAAAAAAAGGTATAGCAAAAAAAAGCGCAAAAAATCAAGATTGAGTTAAAGGAAAAAAAAAAAAAAAAAAAGAAAGGAAAAAAAAAAAAAAATTAAGATGCTGAGTAGCAGCGAAAGCAATTGCTGCGCTGCAGCGAGAAGTCTCGCATAATTGATAGTTCATCCGATACCACCTTTGGGGACCGATAAAGAAACCCGATACAGCCAAGTCGCTCAAACGAGAGGGGGGGGGGGGCAAAGAGGATAAAAATATGGTAGAAGAGAGAAGGGAGGGAGGAAGGGAAATAAAAAAAAAAAAAAAGGTCGAGAAAAAAAAAAAGAAAAAGAAGGAAAAAAAAGAAAAAAAGAAAAAAGAAAAAAAAAATAGGAAAAAAAAAAAAAGTAAGAAAAAGTGAAAAAAAAGAGGCTGCGATATTTTCTTCAGTTCCCTCTCTACGTAAGCGTGTTGGTGGTTTAATGTCCAACAATGTAAATTTGGTGCGAAATTTAAGTCACAATAGCCCGAATTGAGCTGCTTCAGTGGGTCGATTAAACTGACCACGCATTTTGAAAATAAAATTCAATAATTTGCAAGCGTTGTTCGTTTGTAAGACGATTCATGGTTAAATTATAGACCAAACTGAAGATGTTTGACAGTGAAACAAAACACGAAACGTGCGTGAGCTGTTTAAACCAGTGTTGCCAAAAAGATAATAGCTAAAAAATCACCCTTCACAAATTGCCATACAACAGGTGACTTTTGCTTTCTATTCTTCTCCGTAATCAACTCATCCAATTGGTCCTCGCACTCTAGCAGTCGGCATATTTTTGTTACAAATTAGCAGCAAAGCAGTTAATTCCAAGTCAATGAAATATATAAGGCCCAATTAAGTTTGCAACTGCAAGTGAAAATATCCAAAAAGCTGATCTTTGTTTACTTTAGTTTCACTTTGACCATTCGCGTGTAACCGTGATAAACATTCGTCAGTGGAACAAGGGAAAATCACTTTTTAAGAATGGACTCTAGAAATGGGCCAGTGGGACAAGGGTATTATTCCCTTGTTCCACTGGCACATTCTGTAGGTCAGTCACCGGATAAGCTAAATGACCTCATTCTCTCTGTGTATTTCCCCATAAGAGATAAATGTCCATTCGGCAGGTCATCCGCTGTGGATGATCAAATCACTGTTACTACATTTGACATTCGCACGGGCACTTCTAGCTTTTTTCCGCTAAGAGACTAGATTTTCTATCGATAAGTCCAAGTGTCATCAATAGAACAGCTGATTGTGAGTGGGAAAAGTAAGTGGCAAAACATGAATTCTTTTTCAATCAAATAATATTTGTTTATTAGATGAATAGAATCCGAAAACAGGCCCTTACATGGAGGATTTTACCGACCATGGAAGTCGACCCTCCGATCAACCTGCCAATTGTTCAATATTCGGCTGAGGAGCCAATCGTATACAAGGCATTTGCAATTCGCTTATCTTATGGAATAGTCATCCGGAAGTTCGTGTCCTGCTTTGCTATTCCTTGTAGACAATTTTTAAGCACTTTAAAGTTGTCCCTCTCGACGCGGAAGCTTTCCCCAAAAAATGCGTCTGAGTTTTCAGGCACATCTGGTTCCCAAAACACGCCATATCGCGGCTACAATGTATGCAAGATTTAAATTAAAACAAATTCAACTAATAAGAATAATATGAACTTACAAACTGTGTGATTTTCGCTTTCTATTCTTCCGTTGGTACTCAATAATCAACGCATCGAAATGGTCCTCGCACTCTTGCAGTTGACATATGCACCTTGATTTTCCCAAATCAGCAGGAACGCAGGTAAATCCATTTCGGTGAAATATTAAAGGCCAATTAAACTTTCAATTTGTAATGGCAAATCAAAGCAATACAAACAGCTGATATTTGTTTACTTGAATTTAACTTTAACCATTCGCGTGTAACCGTGATAAACATTCGTCAGTGGAACAAGAAATAATCACTTTTTAAGAATGGACTCCAGAATGTGCCAGTGGAACAAGGGTATTACTCAATCTTACGGCAACGATTGATTCTGTTGCAACAGCTGTTATTGGAAGACCTTTACCAGATTCGAAGAACGACCACAATTGATATACTTGTTTCAGAAGTTTACAGAGGAAAAATATAAATGAAATACATTTCAAATTCGACCAAATTCGAAATTAATTTTAAAAATCTGTCAAATCTCTCTCTCTACATATAGACAAAAAAAAATGCAGAAAATCATGATTGGTCCAAGAATGTTCGATGCCAGAATAAAACGAGAGCGTAAGTTAAAGTCGGTCCTGCCCGACTTCGATACACCCGTTACTCAGGGCAATTAGTGATAAATAGCCTTTCCCTATGTTAATTAACAGAGCATTAACAGTTAAGTATGCTACGTTTTTTTCAACCATAATACCTTTATAACTCTGTCATTTATTATCCGATCTTTATGAAACTTTCACAGATTGTAGATATTGGGCACGTACACTACACAGCTTGATATCTTTGAAATTGTTAGAGTTATTCAACATTTTTTATTGTGGGGGCGGGAGGGGGCGTGGCCAACATTTGAAATAAACTTGGAGTCAACATACAAAATTTGGTGGCTCTAGCTCTTCTAGTCTCCGAGATCTAGGTGTTCATACAGACAGACGGTCAGACGGACATGGCTATATCGACTCGGCTGTTGATGCTGATCAAGTATATATATACTTTAAGGGCTCGGAGATGCTTCTTTCTGCCTGTTACATACATTTGCACGTCTTTAGTATACCCTCTTTACTCTACGAGTAGCGGGTATAAATATAACCCTGAATGAGATCTAATATGACTTGGTTCAATAAAAAATTAAAACTTTGATATTGCTGTAATTCTCTCTGATTGGTAACAATTTTAGATGATCGAGTTGAATTGCTAGCGTTGTACACCTTGCATCTCATTTTTCCACCAACATCTGCAATCTCATATTAATTCGAAAGTGTTCAATTGTTGTACCAAATGGGTTGCGAAAAAAGACCCAAACGGAAGCGGAAATGTTTAATGCGGGTTTTTGGTCGAGGGACGAACCTTCCATCTGCTGACCAGACGTAAGTTGGACAAAAGCCGATAAATATTTATTTGCATGTGTGAGTGTGTGCCTGGGCGTGCGTGTTAATTAAGAATTTGCCGAGGCAGACAGACGATTAACGAGTGTATGGAAAATGTGAAACGCCTCCCCCTGTGCGGCACGCAAATGAAAACCATTAGTTCTGCTTATTCAGGAGAGAGTTTCACTGGATTCATTTCGAACAATTTTCTTTATTCATTTAAACAGTGGAATTTACGTAATGCTAATTCATCTTGTAATAATGAGACTTCAAAACTACGAACACCAAAAAGTCTTGCATCAAGGCAAAAATGTCAACGAAAAGAATCAACGCAAAGAGTATGACATTTCGATGCCCAGCTCTCATAAGGCGCAGAACGAATTTTGCATTATATGGTACGTTTATCAAACTCAAACCCAAGTGTACTATCAAGCCTTTGGTGTCCAAGTGGCGCAAGGTAGAGGTTTGGTGAACGATCGCACAATACATGATCCACAAACAACGTAAAATAGAGAACGAGTGAATAGTCACTTGCCTAGACGCAAGCATCTCGGAAAGGATGAAAATAACAACGATGAATATAACTTGCAGAATCACGATCCAAGTGTTAAAACCCAACGATTCATAGGCCAAACGGGCATACCATTCCAGCACGAATCCCGACAGGAAACCCACACACAGAATATTATTGCCGGCTGGAATACCCCTCAATATATTGTAGTAGGTTCTCAGGATCGCCATTTTGGTTAATGATAAGGCAAAGCCAAGCTGCAGTCGACAAATTTGAAACCACTGCAGACACATGGCAAAAGCACAGGCAAATATGGTACACATCAGGACCCGGAATACCTTATACATGAAAGAACGTTCCTCCTGTCTGTAACGTTCCCGGATCATGCGAATGGATTTCGGCAAAAGATAAAATGGACGAAAAAAGCGTCTTGATGGTGGTGGTCGATTCAATTCCACATTCATGCTGCTGACTTGAGTATAAGACGAATTTATAAAAATATTTTGAGAATTATTACAATTGTATAGAGAGAGCAGCTTTAGATATGTATATGAACAGAATATGTTAGAAAAGTCAAGGCTTACTTTAGTAATGGAATGAAATAAGGCAAAGGCATAGCTATTTTGGTTCGTATGCATCAGAGATGGTTACTACAGTACGAAAAGCTGTGAGCTTTGACTTTGTTCCTTTTATATGTTATGTCTGTTTTTCAGTCCCATTTTGCATTACGAGAGCTTGCGTACATTACCAGTAAGCATTTGCATTTGTAGGCTTCAAACTGTAGCCTTTAAACTTTCCAACAGAAGACAATTCCAAATCATTTGCCACCTCTTAATTTATCTTCTATTTGATGGATTCACAGTATGATCATTATTAGGTTGGGTTATATGGGTTTTATATATTTTTAATGAAAAGTGTATACACAGTCATCATTGTTTAATTATTTTTGCGCATAACTTGTTCGCTTCTTATCATCAAGCCCACACGTAATCATAAACAGTGGCACACGACCGGTAGTAAATCAATTGTCATACTCAAATTGTTTATTTAATTTTTATTAATTGTTTAATTTAGCAAGTCTCAGGCATCGCGACATTTGATCTTATTCAATCAGAATGAATTGAATTTACGCATACCAAGTACCCATGACTTATCGCCATTCCATTTTTATACCCTTGCAGAGGGTACATAAAGTATATATGTTCTTGATCAGCTTGACAAGCTGAGCTGATTTAGCCCTGTCCGTCTGTCCAACTGTCCTTCTGACCGTCTGTCTGTTTCTATGCTATCTTCTCCGTCAGTTTGAAAGCTATCTTCAACAAACTTTGCCCAAAGTCTTTTAATACTTATTTGCTGCACATTAGTCGGAACCGGCCGGATCGGATGACTATAGCAAATAGCTAACATAGAAACGATCGGTCGAATATCAAGTTTTAGAGAGAAACACTCTTTTGTTTTCAATTGAAACTCCTCCAAACTTCGTATTTCTTAGTTTACTATGCTTCTCCATGATTCCACTAAAGTTGGTCGAAATCGGACATCTATATATTATAGCTGTCATAGAAAAGCAGTGTCTGAAAAGTATTCTTAGCTTGGAAAACTATTTGGTTTTCGATGGAAATGTCGTCAAAATTGGCAAGTATTTGTTTTATATGCTGCGACACGATTCTACAAAGTTTGGTCAAAATCGGATGACTATAGCATATAGCTGGAGTATGAATGATTGGTCGAAAAAGAAGTTTTAGTGAGAAAAAATTGTTTGTTTTAGTTGGGATCGCCTCCAAATTTCGTAATTTACAGTTTGTTATGCTTTTCCATGATTTCACTAAGTTTGGTCGAAATCGGACATCGAAAGGGTGATTTTTTAAGAGCTATAGAAAGTTTAAAAAAAAAAAAACACATAAAATTCAGAAAAATGCATGAAATCTTTATTTGAATCGATAGTACGGTTCATATAATTTAATGTTTGAAGATTATTTCATGCAAATGTTGACCGTGACTGCGCCTCAAATGGTCCATCCGCTTAGTCCAATTTTGGCATACTCTTTCCAACATTTTGTATTCCAATGCGTCAATTAAAGCGGGCTTGTCTGTATAGACATGAGCTTTAACATAGCCCCACAAAAAATAGCCTAAAGGCGTTAAATCGCACGATCTAGGCGGCCAATTGACCGGTCCCGAACGTGAAATAAAATGTTCACCGAACTCGCCTCTCAATAAGTCCATAGTTGCGTGTGCTGTGCGGCATGTGGCACCGTCTTGTTGAAACCACATGTCATGCAAGTCAAGCACTTGCATTTTGGGCAAAAAAAGTTGGATATCATCTCACGGTAGCGCTCACCATTCACTGTTACGTTACGATTGGAATCATCTTTGAAGAAGTACTGTCCAATTATTCCACCAGCCCATAAACCGCACCAAACTGTGACTTTTTCTGGATTCATTGGTAGCTCTTGCAATGCTTCTGGCTGATTTTCATTCCAAAATCGACAATTCTGCTTATTTACGTACCCATTGAGCCAAAAATGAGCTTCGTCGCTGAACACAATTTTTCGGTAAAAAAGTGGATCTTCGGCCAACTTTCCAAGAGCCCATTCACCAAAAATTCTACGTTGCGGTAGGCCGTTCGGCTTCAATTCTTGCACCAGCTGTATTTTGAAAGGCTTCACACCTAAATCCTTCCGCAAAATTTTCCACGTTGTTGAGTAACAGAGGCCCAATTGCTGCGAACGGCGACGAATCGATAATTGATGGGCATCATTAACACTGGCCGATATAGCTGCGATATTTTCTTCAGTTCGCACTCTACTTAAGCGTGTTGGTGGTTTAATTTCCAACAAAGTAAATTTGGTGCGAAATTTAGTCACAACAGCCCGAATAGCCGCTTCAGTGGGTCGATTAAACTGACCATAAAATGGAAGAAGCACGCGATGAACTTTCTTAACAGAGCACGCATTTTGAAAATAAAATTCAATAATTTGCAAGCGTTGTTCGTTTGTAAGACGATTCATGGTTAAATTATAGACCAAACTGAAGATGTTTGACAGTGAAACAAAACACGAAACGTTCGTGAGCTGTTTAAGCCAGTGTTGCCAAAAAGATAATAGCTAAAAAATCATACTTTAGTATTCATCCCAGAGAAAAGTAAGGAACGAAAGTAGCCAAAAACTTTTTTGTTTTCAATGGAAGCTGCAAGGGTATACAAAACTTCGGCCCAGCCGAAGTTAATTATTTTTTTTTTGCAATGGCATGGTCTAATTACTCATAAGAACATATGGTATAAATCAGAGGCAGGCAAAAAATACATTTACATTTTTGCATTGGAGTGTGTGAGAGCAGCGCAAAAATTGCTCTCAATTTCAGTAGTCCCGGCGTAGGAAAAAGCAAGCAACGCAGCGGCGCTTGTACAGCTTATACTGTGAGCGTCGGAGCAGCGCTGCTTTGAGAATTTTCGTATGCACACGAGATGGGAATGTCGTCTGTCCCTGGTATAAATTTTGGGTTAATTGAATTGGTTTAACTATGCTAAAAAGAGGGCCATACTCGTACATTCCAATGGTTATACATAGATAAATTATTTAAGTTGCAACTGCCTGCTCCCATTTTCGCATTCGTAATAGTTTTGCGATTTTTAAACGGAGTTTTTGACCAAATTTGCTCTTCAAATCGCAAAATGTTTTCGAAAATGAAAATGGGAGCTTAGCTAATAAGCTTCGGCCGAGCCGAAGAAAGGTTCCTTCAATTTTTTTTTGTAATGTTACATTTGGACAGCTGCCCCACTGTGAGATACGGTTATGCGATAAGTATAAATCAGCGATTAGTAAAAACGATCGTACATTAACAAAGCAAGACATATGCTTTTCGGTATCGCTACTATTTTTTGTGTACTTCTGACTCATGTGAAACACTCAGTGGTTTTTAAAATCAAATAAAACCATGAACGTCTCGTATTATAATAAATTAACATTTAGCGACTGGTTTTTTTAAATATAAACAAACAAAAAGTAAAACCAATTTTTGTCAAATCATCATGAAATATTTGTATAACTGATTTCACCACAGCTTGATAACTTACTCACCAAATTACAATGTCTTATCATCAATTAATAGTATAAAGTGGCGGCAGCACGTTTAACCTACTCAGTATTTGTTTAACGCTCGCACGATCAAAATGGCACAAAGCCTAAGTGGAATATTGCTTGTCGCCATAGCGGGATCAGTTCTTATCGGCGGCATTGAAAGTGCCAACATTCTGGGCATATTTACCAGTATAAGTCCCTCACATTTGATTATAGAAATGTCTGTGGCTAAAGTTCTGGCAGAGAACGGTCACAATGTGACAGTAATTACATCATTGAAGCCCGTGGTCAATCATAAGAATATCAATCTAATTGAAGTGCCGCTCTCAGAGGAGGAAACTCAACTAATGAGTTCGAGCATCAGGGATATGGCGAAACATGACAATACCAACTTTGTGGCCAGTATGTTCCGAATGATTGGACAATTGAGTTTCATGTTGCAGAAAATGGAGTCCATTATGGCCGATCAGAAAGTCAGGGATCTTTATGAGAATCAGGACAATAAATTTGATTTGGTCATTCACGGATATTTCATGAACAATTATCAGTTGGGCTTAGCGCGAAAGCTGAAGGCGCCGGTGGTAATGACCGCTTCGATGCCACCAAATGAGATGCTGAATGGAATATTTGGTAATCCACCAGAACTGTCCTACGTTCCTGCCATAAATATTGCTGTGGAGAGTGGAAAAACGATGACATTTGGACAAAGATTATCCACCTTTGCCTCTACACTTGCCTTTAAAACGGTTTTGTCTATCATGGAGAGCAGAAGCGCCAAATCCTATAAGTAAGTCGAATCAGCTGACACGGAAAGTTTTTATTATTGAACTGTTATTATGATTGCAGAGCACTCTACGGCAACGATAAGACTATGCCCAGCTATTCAGATCTGTCCAAGAATGTTTCACTGATATTCTTTGCATCTCATAGCATAAGTGAGGGACCCATCAGACCCAATGTTCCGGCTATCATAGAGATAGGAGGCATTCAAATTAAAGATCAACCAGATGCTCTACCCAAAAATATGGAAGATTTTCTCAGTGAGGCCACAAATGGTGCCATACTCTTGAGCTTGGGTTCAAATGTTCAAGGAGCTCATCTAAAGCCTGAGATTGTGCAAAGAATCTTTAGGGTGTTGTCCCAACTCAAGCAAAGGGTCATCTGGAAGTGGGAAGATTTGGAGCAAACACCAGGAAAATCGTCAAACATTTTGTACTCCAAGTGGTTACCTCAGGCTGATATCTTGGCTCATCCCAAAATCAAACTATTTATTACCCATGCGGGCAAGGGCGGCCTAACTGAAGCTCAATATCATGGCAAGCCCATGTTGGCTTTGCCCGTGTTTGCTGATCAACCTGGTAACGCTGCAACCATGGTCAAAAAGGGATTCGGCCTTAGTCTAGATTTGTTGACCCTTGAGGAAGAGTCCTTCCGTGAGGCTTTGCTGGAAGTGCTGAAAAATCCCAAATATGCTGAAAAGGTGGCAACTTTTTCAGCACTCTATCGCGATCGTCCTTTAAGTGCTCGTCAGAGTGTGCTCTTTTGGTCTGAATATGTGATCCGTCATCATGGCGCTTCACATTTACAAAGTCCCTTGATACATATGGACTTTATAGCTAGCAATAATCTGGATGTCTATGCTCTGTTAGTCAGCATTTTGTTTGTTCTTTTAATGCTGGCAAAACTGTTTGTTAAGTTTATTTATAGGAAATTTATCTCAAAGAAAACCAAAAAGGTGAAAAAACATTAAATTTTTTGCTGTTCTATGATTAGTTATAAGTGTGATAGGTGTGATAAAAAATAGAATTCAATTTTTCTTAATTTCCCTTTAAATTTTTGTTTGAATAAAAGAAAATTTTATTAAAAACTAATTTTTTTGTTTATTTAAACGGATCTTAGTTAGTGAGCATAAAAACTTCAAAACGACTGGACCAAATTGGATACTTTCTTCTGCGGGGTTGTTTGTAATTGCTACGCTAAGGTTTGCGAAAAAAAAGGAAAGGTCGGAAAACTCGCAACAGGTGGCGTTTTATGCACCAGGGATGCAAACCGGTTCTGAACCGAACCGCTTTTTTCAACTGGTGAAACGAACCGCAAACCGAACTGGCGTCACTTCGAAAATGCTTAGCCGAACCGAAAACCACAAATGAAAACGGTTCGGTTCGGTTCAGTTCACTGACGAGTTTAAAGACGCACAAATTTTGAGACTTTTTAATCGAATTGCTACGATAAGTCCTTATTGATGCCGGATTTATATAGCACCCAAACATTTTGAAACATGCAATTGTCCACCGACCTCTTTATATGCCTGTCATAAGTTAACATTTCTTCTTTGGAAGATGCTAATCGATTTATTAGTCGAGCTTCTTCCCCTTAATCCAACTTTAGCCAGGAGTACAGCTTTTAAGGTAATATCATTATGGACAAAGCATGCACATCCAACTATTCAAACTTCTTTATTCTCTAGGAATTCAGTATCGAAATGGTCGAAAAGTCACATATCACTTTAGAAATCATTATATTTCGAATCTTAAAGCAAAAGTTCGGGAAAAAGACACAATAGGTGAGCTTTAATATTTTAAAAAGTTTTTCGGTATAAGATAGCTTACTCTGAGAAAATTTTCATTATTTAAAGGACTAGCTAGACCAAATAGAGTTGGCTCAAAAAAACCCGGGGCGTAATACCTCTTAAGACCAGAACTAGTAATTTGTAATGTGTTCGATCCAACAAAATTTTTTTTATCAAATAGTATATCCCACCCAGGTTTATAGTTTTTCAAACTTATGCAGCTTCAAAAGTCCAAAACAATTACTTTCTGAACAATTTGTTAGAATTCAGAATGGGTTTAAAGGGTTAAGGTTTTGTGTAATGAAGGGTAATCTTAAAACAAAAAGAAGTTTTGGACTTGCCACAACTTCAAAAGTCTAAAAAATGACATTACGAGTAGATTTTAGGGTAAATTGCGACGTTATACTCAACCAAAAACTTCAAGAGTTGTCATTGGGTGAAATTAAGAGCGATCCAAGAAATTAATGGAGTTTCTAACACTTTATCGGACTGCTTTTACTTCGAAACTTCGGAAAAATATCTTTTCGTGCAGACTTTAGAGCAAACTGGGACTTAATATTTAAGAAATGGCGTAGGGCTTGAGACTCGGCAAAATTAATAACGATCCTTGAACAGAAATGCGTTTTTGACAAATTTTGAACTGCCTTACCATCGAAAATCTGGAAAGAAATAGATTTTCGAACAGATTTAAGCGAAATTCGGGACGTTATTATTAAGGGTTTATCTGAATATGGGTTTTAACGACCTGTTTTGATTTTTGTCAAAGTGAATGTTAGCAGGCTCAAGGTCGAGGTTTGATTATAGTTCAATAATCAACCAGAAAGAAAATTCAACAGAGAATACATTTGAACATGAACAGTAGCTGTGGCTGTGTAGACGGCCACATTTGACCATGAACAGTAGCTGTGGCTGTGTACATTGAACAACCTTCAATGAGCGGAGCTTAAAGCTAGTTGAAAGTTCGTGCAATTTGTGCACTTGGAACTCTCAACTCGTTATTCGCCGACTGGGTAAAATAAATAGGATTTGCAAATGGCTTGTTGGTGTGACAGCAACTGAAAGTGTACTGAAGAAGGCTTTGCCATGGCGGCAGCCGAAACGGCCGTCTACACAGCCACAGCTACTGTTCATGTTCAAATGTATTCTCTGTTGAATTTTCTGGTTGATTATTGAACTATAATCAAACCTCGACCTTGAGCCTGCTAACATTCACTTTGATTAAGGGTTTATGTTCGGCGGGAATTAGGGCGATCCCAGAAATAAGTTTTTGTCATTTTTTTTATATATAAATATGAAAATATCTGGTAGTTAAACTTAAGGATGGGTTTAATGGTTGAGATTTTACAGATTTTCGGCATCCAAGGACATAAAGTGCGTTGCGAATTCTATGGGTACCACTGAACCGAACCAGTCCCTATTTCCAATCGGTTTGCATCCCTGGTAGGCACACTTTTCGTTCTTTAGTTCCAGACTTCCAATCATTAATATTCAAGCCTATTACTTTTCAATAGCAAGAAACGCCGACTAATGTAGGCACTCCTCTTCTTGGCATCGTAACAAATATCGAACTGTAAATAACACAGGGTGGCCGGAGTGACTCAGCGGTTAGTGTGCGCGACTGCTGAGCATGAGGTCGTGGGTTCGATCCCGCCTCGGAACATCTAATGATAAAGTTTTTTTCTTTGAATAAAAACTTTACACCCGGCCACACCTCTTGCTGTTGGCGCCAGCAGTGTAGTAATAAGCCATGAAAAGCCTCTCAAAAACTGCCGTTCGGATTCGGCGTTAAATTGTAGGTCCCTTTCTCTTGTGCTAAAATTAGAAGCGCACAAGCCAAGAGATTGAGAGAGGCTCGGCTTTGGCCCCTCGGGGCTGTTGTCATCTTGACAAGCCGATTTTACTTTACTTTACTTAAATAACACAGGGGAACAAAATGGCAACTTTTGTATGTTGCAGCCTCATTGATGAACAATTTTTGTCCCGTTTTGTTCACTGATTACAAAACTGGTCTCGGTTTAGCTCCATCAACTTTTGTTTTAAGGGTAGTGTATACCTTCCGCAAAATTTTTTTTTCGAATTTTTATACTCTGTACCAGAGGTACACAGAGTATAATAAGTTTGTGCAAAAGTTTCCGTCTGTCTGTCCGTATGAACAAACAGATCTCAGAGTTGGTAAGAGATAGAGGATTGGCATGTATGGAACAAATGTTTATAATACTTGCAGGCAGATCAAGTTTATTTTAACGATAATCGAGTTATAAGGAAATCAAGCAATTGGCCAGTCAAAAATTTTAATAAATTTTTTTGGGATTTTCCGCCTGTTGCTTTGTCCATCAAGCTGATATAAATGCAACAAAATTTATAAAAACAGAAGGGTCTTTGGGCTAAGATTCGACCACCGCTCTGGTTTGTACATGACGATCAAACTTGAAAAATTTGCCATAAACTTATGAATAACTCTCTGCAAAGGCCAATTTAAGCACCTTCGGGCTTGGTGATGCTGCTCGCTTGATTTTTTGAGCTGTATTGATATGTGTTCTGTCGCATAAGACTCATAAACCCAGATATTCTTGCTCAGTGCGCCATTCATATTTTTTTTCAAACCAAAAAAACATGCAAAACTCATTTCCCGCCATATCTTTAAAACAAAAGTAGATGGACTCAAACCGAGACCAGTTTTGTAATCAGTGAACAAAACTGAACCAGAATTTTTAATCATAAAGGCTGCTACAAAATGGCTGTTCCCCTGGGTAATCAACACTTTGAGCAAATTCAAAAAAGCCAGAAGATGCAATTGAAAATTGTAAAGCAAATGGGAAAATTGAAACAAATCAAAAATAATTTATGCTGAGTTGTCAAGAGCACCGCGTTTTAAAATGAATTTGAATTAAACATTCTTATAGCCTCGGCATATAGCAACATTGTTGGAAGGTGGAAGAACGGCACATTCAGCACTGAAGATTTCAACAGACCTGCAAATTAACGAAAATCCTGTGAGCAACATTTCGAAGATAACTTTCCGAGATTCTGAAATGAACAGTGGCTGATGAATTATACGCATGCCTTAAGTCAAGCTATTTGTGGCGATACGTGACAACCATTCCATTGAGTATGAATATGGGAGCGATTCTGCAACAGAATACATACAACTACTGTGAATCGGAAATGGTTGAATTCCGGTAGATACTTTCAGCGGATTAAATCGACTCCACCTGTCACTTACTAATTTACTTCAACAAAAGATAATGTTTACCCGAAAGTTGTTCCAAATTCAACGTAACTATGATTGGTTGAGCGCACGTGAAATTTCTAAGTAATCCCGGCACGACCTTAAAAATTCATTCTCGATTTACGGGATATTCTACTCAATTCAAACTTGTAATGCTTGACGGAATCCTTTCGAGCTTGTTTCATTCCATATGTGCTTACTTCAATCCCTTTCGAGATCACAATGTTCATAAATATCTACTATCGTCATTTTTGCTTAATTTTGAGCAGTTATATCTAAATAGTTGTTCCGAGTGTACCGTCACCTGGGTGGTTAGCACATAAGACCTCTTAGCCATAAATACGAAAGTTTGAGCAGCTGTTAAAATGTGTCTTAGAAAGCAAAAGAACATCTTTGTTGTTGTCCTGAATGAACTGCTCCAATTCCAGGACCTTGCCAATGAGATTGGCGTTCCAAATAATAATGTTCAGACCATAATTATAAACCCGGGCAGTATGCAACGGGACAGAGGCCAGTTTGGCCAGCACATATTTAAGCACCTCCAGGGTCAAGGACATGAGAGGCATCATTTGATCAATACGCGTCATAAGTTTATCAACCATGTTATATTGGGTTTGAGCACTGGAGTCATTCTGCTTCCTCAGTTTATCCACAACAGTAAGCAAATGATCCTGAACATTTTGTAGGCGCCGATTGAACAAGTATAGGAGCCCAAGGGGCAACATCAGCTCTCGCAGTGCCAAGAGCTGGCCAGATCTGAGAGTTAGTTAACATCGAGGGTACTTGGGGTTGTGTTTTAAGCCAAGGGTTCCTGTTGGGAGCTATATACGAGTCATTGGATATTTGTTTTTGCAAGGGACGATGTACAGCAGAACTAGTCGCTGTACGTTTGTTGACTGCCTCAACATAAGCTGGACAACCTCGGAAACTTGCACTGTGATTCGACTCGCAGTTTATACAAAAGTATTACAGAGCCCATATATATTTATTGCAGAGTATAAAAATGTAAATCTGCTTTGTTACCTCAAGTGTAGCAAAAAAACATTTATTGTTGGTTTGATATTAGACCTTAAAATTATGTATGTATTTCATTCTTAATTTGCATTGTCAAATTAAATAACTTTTTATTTCTAAATTATAAAATAAGCTTAAAAATGATTTAAAAAATGTCAAATTAAAACTATTATTAAAAGTATGTGTGGAACTAAAGAGCACAGCTTTTGATTGCCTGTTCAATGATTCTTCACCTTTGGGCTTTTCCTTGAGATGAATATCCTATAAATAAATTGAACAAACATTTTCACCAGCACTAGCAGAACCAACAAAATGCTGAGCAACAAGGCATAAACATCCAGATTATTGCTAGCTATAAAGTCCATATGTATCAGGGGACTTTGTAAATGAGGTGCACCATGATGACGTATCACATATTCAGACCAATAAATCACACTCTGACGAGCACTTAAAGGACGATCGCGATAGAGTGCGGAGAAAGAGCTTGCTTGTACAGCATACTTGGGATTGTTTAGCACTTGCAGTATAGCTTCACGGAACGGCTGTTCCTCTAGGGTTAACAATGCGAGGCTAAGGCCAAATCCCTTCTTGACCATTGTCTCTGCATTACCAGGTTGATCACCAAACACGGGCAAAGCCAACATGGGCTTGCCATGGTACAAAGACTCAATTATACCTCCTTTACCCGCATGGGTAATGAATAATTTGATTTTGGGATGAGCCAAGATATCAGCCTGAGGTAACCACTTGGAGTACAAAATGTTTGACGATATTCCCGGTGTATGCTCCAAATCTTCCCACTTCCAGATGACCTTTTGCTTGAGTTGAGACAAAACCCTGAAGATTCTTTGCACAATCTCAGGCTTTAGATGAGCACCTTGAACATTCGAACCCAAACATAAGAGTATGGCACCATTTGTGGCCTCACTGAGAAAATCTTCCATATTTTTCGGTAGAGCATCGGCTTGATCTTTGAGGTGAATGCCACCCACTTCTATGACAGCCGGTACATTGGGTCTAATGGGTCCCTCACTTATGCCATGGGAACCGAAGAATACGAGTGAAACGTTCTTGGCCAGGTCCGCATACCTGGGCATATCCGCATCTTGTCCATAGAGTGAACTGTAAGAGAGGGTTGACTTGGAGATTTGAGTTGATTTTATTTATCTTTCGATGAACTTACTCGTAAATTTGTTTACTTCTGCCTTCAAAGACAGACATTACCACTTTTAAGACAAGAGTGGAGAAAAAGTTGGACATCCTTTGTCCAAATGTCATCGTTTTACCATTTTCCACAGCAACGTTTAGGGAAGGAACATAGGACACCTCTGTGGGATTACCCACAAATCCATTTTGCATCTCATTTGGTGATATGGAAGTGATCATAATCGCAGGAGCCTTCAGTTTGTGAGCTAACGCCAACTGATAGGTGTTCATAAACCAGCCGTGCAATACTAAATCAAATTTAATGCTTTGATTCTCATACAAGATCACGGACTCTCTGATCGTGCATTATGGACTCCGATTTGGTCAACATGTGCCGCATTTGGTTCAACATTCGAAACATGCTGGCTATAAAATTCGAGTTATCATGTTTTGCCATATCCGCGACGCTCGAACTCATTAAACGCCTCTCTTCCTCCGTAAGAGACACTTCTATTAGATTGATATTCTTATGATTGACCACTGGTTTTAGTGCAGTTACAACTGTCACATTATGTCCACTCTCGGCCAGCACTTTCGCCACAGACATTTCGACAATCAAATGCGAGGGACTTAAGCAGGTGAATATGCCCAAAATGTTGGCACTTTCTATGCCACTGATGAGAACTGATCCCGCTATGGCGAACAGCAGTATTCCTCTTATGTCTCTTGCCATTTTGATTGTGAGACTGCTGAAAATTAACTGAGCAGTCCAAATGTTTGCGGCGTCCGTTTTATATTGAATGCTGATAAGACGAGATGCTTTGGACAATAGCTTATCACGCTGAATTGTCGGAACATTAATGATGATGAGGAATGTTTTCATGATGATTTGACACAATTGATTGAGAATTTTATGTTTGCAAACATGAGTGGTGAAAACTGTGCGAATAGATTGTAGCAAGTGTAAGTAGTAGTGGTCACACGAGAGAGGGAGTAGATAAAAAGCCTACCTCTATCGGAAAATTAAAGAGTTTAAAACTTTAAAAGGCTGAAGATTTATCAGGTAGCATAAATAAGAGCATGGAAAAAAGGTGAATGAAACTTCAACATTTTTCCTTGCGAGTTCTAAAAACCATAAATTTCTTTTATTAAGTTTTTAACCTGTCCCTGCAGTGTCGTAGGCAGGGGGTGATTAAGGGTTTCAATCCCCCCTATTTCAATCCCGACTATAATATACTTTGTACCTCCCATAGTATGTTTTAAGGTGTGTGAAATGCTGCCCATCACCGTTGCGTCCGGTGCTGCCCATAATTGTTTCTTTTCCCTATAAATCGACTAATCGTTCACATGATCTTTACCATTCCATTGGCGGGTCGATAAAAAATCCTGAACAAAATTGATCTTCGTGCAAGTATAAGAATTACGCACTCATACAGTAGCCAAATGTACAATAAGATAATTTTCCATATTACTGTGATCAATTTAGAATTGACTTCTGTTATTTGAATTGCATTTAAGTCTTTAACAGAATTAAAAATAGAAAATAATAAATAACAAGTATAAAAAATAGGGGAAAGTTAACTTCGGATCGGCCGAAGTTATGTATACCTTTGCAGTTTGTTTTTCTAAATAAGACTACACCCAGAAAAAAGTAGGAGGATTTTTAAGAATTTCGCTCTTGAAATCGAGCTAAACTCGTTCTGTTTGGTGATTTTAGGCGAGGAGGGTGAGGAAAAGAAACTGAGAGAGGAGAGCAAGCAAGAGAATAGCGATAAACCCGCTCTCACTGCATCGTGTTTTTTTTTTGGAGAGGGGTGTGTGGGGAAACAATTGAGTGAAAAGCCCTCCCCGTCAGTTTATAATATAAATTTGGACGATGCTCAAGGCATCCTACATGTGGTGCTGTTGTCTAAGCGGTGGTGTCTGTGAGTGAAGTCTTTCGAGGTCCCGATTTCGAGTCGCAGTAAAGGTAAGTAAAAAATAAAATAAAAAATAAAAATATATCACAATAAATGGAGTGTGGTGGAGTGGGGGTTGGTGTGGTTGGTACCAACCCCTCTCTGCCCCCACCCAAAATTCCCGACAACCCCTTCCCTCCGAAATCACCCTAAATTCCCCAACCCCCCCACCCCTTTTTTTTACACAAGAATTTTTGTACCAGGTTTGGATCAAGAATTGCAGCTCTTGGATCAAGGAGAAAGGGATCAAACATTCATACAGGGATCAAGAATTTCGTTCTTGGATTGAGAAATTTCACTCTTATCGAGCTATTGAGTACGAAAATTCTTGATCCAGCTATGAAATGCTCTATTTTTTCTCCGATATTTAGTAATCAGGATTATTTATCCATCCGCCAAGGTTATGATCAAGATCAGATGAACGGTTTTCGAGCTATAAGGAAAACAAACAACTATAGGCAGCACCAGGCGCAACGGTGATGGGCAGCACTTTACAGGTACAAAGTATGTTATAGTCGGGATTGACCGACTTTCTTTCTTGTAATTATTTGTCAAGTTTTGGAACCGAAATAATAGCTCTTCTAAACATCTGAATTATAGCCAATTTACACTAGGGCATAAAGGCTGCCTTTACTGAAATTTGCCTTAAGGCAGGCGGTAAAGTGTGTCTTCGCCATACAAAAAGGTGACCGTTTTGTTAAAAATTAGTTCGGCCGAAAGTACGGCAGGATTTTACAATCAAAGTTGGCCCTGAAAGTTATTACAGTGAATCACAAGGGGTCGCTCAGTAGCTCGTGGTGTCGTAAATTTACACTTTTCCATTTTACGAGAGCTAGTAAATACCCTATATATATATCTCAAATTTAAACCCACAATATTATGTTCGACGACACGTCCTGCTATATCATTATGGACGATCGGCATGGTGCATCCAAGTTTGCTTTCGTTGCAGCTGTGAGTTACCGATTTGGCCTTTAAATATGCTGTTTATAGCTATGTTATGAAAATAAATTAAATAAAACCATTTTTTATAAATTAGTGATAACAATAATTATCCGAAGCTGGGTTGATGTTCAGAAGCAGTAGTAGTAGGAGAAGAAGATTAAATCTTAGATGTAATTTTATTCGATACTTACCAGCATTGTAGAAAATATGTATTGCGCATTTATAATTATAAAGTTATTATTATTTTTCCCGTCATAAAGTCTTATTCGCCAAAGAATCTATCTCTTATAGTCTCTGAGATCGACGCACAAAATGGTTCAAAACGGAATTCGCTTGGGTAGGGTTTTGGACCGTTGTTTTTTCTCTGTGTAAAGCTTTGATTGACATGAGAGCCACGGAAAAAGACCTCAAAATTAACAATCTCCATAGACTTCGAATTTTTAAGAAGCTTACAAATAAATAATCTGGCTTATCGTCCAAGTTTCTTTAGACTGTTTTTTAGCCATGGATCTTGTCTTAGACTTGCTTAGAAAACCATCAGAGATATCAAGCCAAACTAGTTGTAAGAAGCACAGAGGCTAATTTTCTGCTGACGATTATTAATCCATTTCAGATTTTTGGCAATCTTTAATAATGATTTAGCCGATTTCGACAAAGAATTAAAAAGAAAGAGTTTTTGGTTGGTGGGAATGTTGAAAATGTGTTAATGCAAAGATTGGTTCGTTGGAAGCGCTGGGTATATAAGTCCCACTGAAAATAACTCCAAACCATAAAAAAATAAAAACAAAGTGGCAAGACCTCATCCCGCTCATTGCGAAAATCTATCTACGCCACTGTTTCCCTGAATAAGGTTACATCTACGTTAAAAAGTTTTGTTTAATCTGTCCAAATGTTTGGTTACTCTTTAACAGAATATATTTCGGCTTGGGCATCGATAATGCTTTCGTATGCTGATAAGATTTCCTTATATAAAGTCCATTGCCTGCTAAAGACCTTAGCAGTTTAAGTTAAACTCTCGTTGCAACATCATGTCAAAACTTCTGCTACTTGTAGCTTCTGTGGCTCTTATCGCTAGCACGCAAAGCGCCAACATTTTGGGAATTTTTACCACACCCATGCCATCGCATCTGATCGTTCATTTATCGCTGGCAAAAGTCTTGGCCGAGAATGGACACAATGTGACAATAATAACAACTCTGGAACCAACCATAAAGCACCGGAATTTAAATTTTATACACATACCCCTAACCAAGGAGGAGGACAGTTACCTGAATGAACTGTATGGAAATATGGCCAAACGTGATATTACAGGATTTTTCAATTTATTTGTGCGTGGTGTTCAGCACATAGAATTCAGCATAGAGAAGGGCTATGAAGTGCTCAAGGATCAGCGTGTGAAGGATTTATATGAGAACAGCAAGAACAAGTTTGATCTGGTTATATCGGGTTTTCTGCTAAACAACTATCAGTTAGGCTTGGCGCAGAAACTAAAGGCTCCAGTTATAGTTTCCTTGACCGTACAACCCTTCGAATTCATAGGGCGCATGCTGGGCAATCCCAGTGAACTATCGTATGTGCCCAGTATGAATGGAGGTGTGGATAAGGGTGCTGTGATGACATTCTCTCAGCGTTTGCACACACTGGTCATGAGTTTGTGTCAACGAACTTGGTTTGCCGTAACAGAATTTGGGAACAAGCGACGCTACCTGTGAGTAATCTAGAAATGTGCAACGTTCGATGCTAAATGTTAAATCTTTCAGCTCACTCTATGGAGATGATCCTGCTATGCCCAAATACGAGGAGCTCAGTAAGAACATTTCCCTAATGTTCTGCAACTCGCATGCTCTCAGTGAGGGATCCCTACGACCCAATGTACCCGCAATCATTGAAATTGGTGGCATACAAATCAAAGATAAGCCAGATCCTTTACCCAAGAATATTGCTGATTTTTTGGATCAGGCCACAGAAGGTGCCATACTCTTGAGCTTAGGTTCGAATATTCAAGCCGATCACGTAAAGCCCGAAACTATGCAGAAAGTCTTTAATGTGCTCTCAAAACTCAAACTGAGAGTCATTTGGAAATGGAATAATTTGGATAATACACCAGGAAAGTCTCCCAATATTTTGTACTCCAAATGGTTGCCACAAGATGATATCTTGGCTCATCCCAAAATTAAATTATTTATTACCCATGCGGGCAAAGGAAGTATAACTGAAGCTCAGTATCATGGCAAGCCCATGTTGGCACTGCCCATATTTTCCGATCAGCCCGGCAATGCAGGCCAGATGGTTAAGGAAGGTTTTGGTCTGAGTCTGCAGTTGCTTGAGTTGGAGGAAACTGAGTTCCATGAAAGTCTGATGGAATTGCTTGAGAATCCAAGATACACTCAAAATGTTAAATCTTTTTCTACACTATTTCGGGATCGTCCCTTGACAGCGCGTCAAACGGTATTGTATTGGTCGGAATATGTTATAAGACATCGTGGAGCCAAACACTTACAGAGTCCTCTAATACACATGGACTTTATAGCTGCCCATAATCTGGATATATATTTTCTATTAAGCAGTCTAATTATTGTAAGTGTTTATACTTTTAAGTTTTTGATAAGTTTTGTGTGTGGTAAATGTAAGGCCAAGTCATGCAAACTTGTTAATAAAAAAGTTAAGAAAAATTAGGCAAATAATAAAGCTTTGCTATCATCTTCTATCTATCTTCACTGCATTCTTTAAGACCTGAGTCAAGGAAATAATATTTCTTTGTCGGTCCAAATTTTAATTATCAATCTCCATAGAAAAATGACACTGTAAAACAGCTCGCCAAACTTTTGAGGGCTGGCGTTTCACGACTAGTATGCTGACAAGTAAACAGGGGGTTGGTAAAATCCACACGGGCGTCGTCGCGTTGCCAACCTCTCCGAAGCGCTTTCACGTGAATAAGCTAATTATTTGGGTCCTCAACAATAGAGAGTGTTTTGATTCAGTTGCCATAGACAGCATCGAAGTCCAGAAAGATTAGCAACAATTTTGTTGCTTGCACCGGCAAATGCCGATGAAGAGAAACCACAGTAACATTTACTAACTTTTATGAAATAAAAACAACTAAATAATGAAAATGTGTAACTTTTATTAGTGATCTCGCACGCCAGCAGATTCGTATCGCGTCTGCACCGTTTTGGTGCCAATTAAAACTGTTGGCGCTCATTTGAAAGCTTTGAATGAACACTTCTGTGACTCGAACTATTGGGTGAAATCACATAAGATCTTACAATCAATCTCTCTTAGCTCATATCGTTAGCAAGTCTTTCTAATGTGGCAACTGAGACGCTATAGTGTCTTCTTCTTGTATCTCTACTTCTTCCTCATCCAAGTCAATTTGGGCGGCATAAATGAAAACTTGAGTTTTCAGATACAAAATCTGTAATATAGGGGATCAACTGCCCCCTGGCTTCGTCATTGGGCTTTACCGATCTCCATTTCATATACTAAATTTGTTTATTGTTGCGATTTGAAATCCTCATCAAGTTGTTTGTAAACAAACAGCCGGGAAAAGTGTGACCGTACCTTTAAAAAATACCCAGTATCACCTTATTTGTTTGGTTTGGCGTTCTCCGTACCTACCTAAAGCAAATGACTTGCTCCTAAGTGAATAGCACATACCAATTGCATCCTTCTGGGCATTCTATTAACCAAGTAGGACGGATATGTCAATAGTGGTCCATTTATGGAAAATGGTCACTCTTAAATTTTGTAACTGATGGCTTGGATGCCCCATTTACTAAGTCTTATTTTCGTCTCGAAAAAGTCGAAAACGTGCAACGTGTATAGGAGCGCTAAAATATAATATTTGGCTTGACACACTCCTCTCAATCTCATGGCTTGTGTGCTTCTAAGTTTTCGGACAAGAGAAGGGATCTTCAGCTTAACGCCAAATCCGAACGGCAAAGAGAAGCTTTTTCATGGTTAGTTACTTTAAAGCTGGCGCCAATAGCTAGTGAAGGTGACCGGGTGCATAAGTTTTTAAGGAAAACAAGAAAGATAGTCGGTCAAGCCCGACTATAACATACTCTGTACATGTGAAGTGCCGCCCACACCGGCGCCGGTGCCCATATTTGTTTGTTTTCCTTATAACTCGAATATCGTTAATCCGATCTTTAAAATTCCTTCAGCGTATCGATAAAGAACGCGGAACTTTTGCACAAACTTAATATACTCTGTGAACCTCTGGTACAGAGTATAAAAACTTATTCATTAGATGTCCCGAGGCGGGATCGAACCCACGTCCTCTTGGACAGCAGACAAACACACTAACCGCTGAGCCACACCCGACCATATGAGCGTTATATTGTTTAAATATCCAATCCATCCATGGAACTCTTCAGGTAACTTGCGATTTCTTCCGACCTGATACAAAGCATATTAATGACATTCCCAGACCATAATTGAACCACCACCATGGTTGCGTTTGTAACAAGCCTGCCGGGCTTCCTTGGGTCGCGCCTATAATATTGGTTTCCCTCTGATGACTCTTTTAAACTCGTATCCCAAATCCCACACCTATAGATTTGGTATTTGCGCTTTAGAGTCAATATGCAACTCGTTACAAACGAAGTCTGCACGGGAGAATCAAGCGAAACGATGGAATATGGAACATGCGGAAACGAGAGAGGCTTACTACTTTTACGTTTTACTTTTCGGTTTGGCAGGCGTCTCCAATTTCTCGAGACATTTAACAAAAAAATTTGTTTTAATTTAGTTATACAGGCCTGTTCCGGTTTTCACATATTTCTTCGATTTCAAATGAAAACAAAATCGAACGATTTGGTTTTAGCTGTTCTGGTATTCGAACGATTTGCAATTCGAGTGTTTCAGTTCCAAATTGTTTCCGTTGACTTCACTTTCACCTTAATAAACTGGTGAGTCAAAACAATCCAATAAACAATCACTCTAAATGGTTGGTAGTAGTTGAATTTAGGTGTTTAAAATGTCGTTTCAATTTTTAAGGGCATTTTATTAACATTTTCCCAGCGTTTCATAAACAAGTGAAAACCAGAACAGCTTGAACAAAATATGTGAATTCGATTTGGATGGCACGTGGCAAAATCGAAGCTGTTCATAAAAATTATTAATTTTTTTATTAAAAATAATTTTTAAGGGAATGTAAAATTGCAAAAAAGTATCTAAAAACACTAAACATTGGTACAAAATTAACTTTAAGCCATTCATTTGACGCCTTTATGTACAAAATCGCATTTACTTTTGAATTCATCGGCTCCAAGCAATGTGAATTCAAATCGAGTAAATCTATCGAATTGTGAAGACCGGAACAGGTAGCCAAATCGAATTCGAGCAAATTTAGTGAAAGTGAAAACCGGAACAGGCCTGATAGACTTAAATGAAAACCAAATTACATTAACAAACTCTCCATTGATCACAGTATTAAGTAAATTAACTTATTGTACATTTGACAACTGTACAAGTGCGTAAGTTGCCAATTACTTTTTATTCCACCGAGCAGCTAGCATTACTTTTTAAAACGTAATACGCTTTTGTTTTTGTGTTGCGAGAAACTGAATCAATTCTGTATCCGAAAAGTTGCAGTGGAAGTGGAATTGAGAACAGGCCAGTGTGATTATTGTCTAAGTAAATGATAGATACTTCATTATCATTAAATATATGAGAACCAGCCTTAATCAAATGATTCAAATGGTCTTTATTTGGTGATATGCGTGGGAACTGCTGATATAAGCCAACGAATGATAAGGCTTATCAAGTGCAAACGAACCAGTAGCAAATAATGTTTGCTCATTTTTGTTGAGTAACAAAAAAGTGGAACATATAAATTTTGAAAGTCATCGTTTAAGATTAAGTGGAAAAGTCACGAACAGAACAGAACTGAAAAAGTTTTAAGATATTTGATATACATGTTTGAGTTATTGGGGGTGTTGATAGTGGAAAAGTCACGAACAGAACAGAACTGAAAAAGTTTTAAGATATTTGATATACATGTTTGAGTTAACATAACATATACCTTTTTTCTTCTTAAAACGTAACCTGTACCCCTTTAGGTACCTATTAAAAAGAGAGATGGGGTTTTACCAATACCGGAAAAAATTTAGTCATACATTTATTTAAAAATAACTGAAATGTAATTTCCATATAAATTTAATACCGTTTACCTAAGCGAAAATAAATAAATTTGCTTACTTAATCAATTAATTAGCGAAAGTTGAATTAAAACCATTTGTTCAACTTAGTTATCTTACTTTATCTTGTCACTTTACATAAAAAATCATCCACACTTAGTTCAAAATGCAATCGTATTAACGAAATCGGCGGCTAAAATCGACGGCTCACTAGAGCTTTATTTTCGACCGGTCATTCATACTGCAGCTATATGCTATAGTCATCCGATTTTGAAAAAGTTTGAAGAAATGTGTTAAAGTTTATAAAATAAGAATATGCCAATAAAAAAGGTTTGATTAATTTCATTATAAACATAAAATTTTTTCCTCACTCGAACTAGTTTCTCGACCGATCGTTCCTATGGGAGCTATATGTTATAGTCATCCGATTTCGACCAAACTTTGTAGAATTGTGTAAAAGTATTTAAAATAAGTGTATGCCAATGATAAGGACGTTTTCATTACAAGCAAAAAGGTTTTCCTCACTCGAACTAGTTTTTCGACCGATCGTTCCAATGGCAGCTATATACTATATAGTGAAATCATGGGAAAGGATAGTAAACTAAGAAATACGTACTTTGGAGGCGTTTCCATTAAAAACAAAAAAGTTTTTCTCACTAAGACTCCTTTTTGACCGATCGTTCCTATGACAGCTATATGCTATAGCCTTACGATCCGGCCGGTTCCGACAAATGTGCAGCGTATTTGTACCAAATTAATTCGTGCAAAGTTTGGTGAGGATAGATATAAAACTGAAGGAGGAGAAAACATAGAAACAGACGGACAGACGGACAGGGCTAAATCAACTCAGCTCGTCATGCTGATCAAGAATATATATACTTTATGTGGTCGGAGATGCTTCCTTCTCTGCGTTACAAACATCCGGATAATTTTATAATACCCTTTGCAAGGGTATAAAAAAAAACTGAGGTCCAGGACCAGGTCCAGTGTCCAGATCTACCGTCCAGATCCACCGTCCAGGTCCACCGTCCCGGTCTAGCAGCGTACAGGTGCAGGTCCACTTGTCCAGGTCCCACTATCCAGATCCACCGTCCAGGCCCACCACAGTCTAGGTGTCCAGGGTTCGCAGAGACATCGCTATTTTAAGAGCTATAGCAATGTTTTCTAAAAATCAACACATAAAATTCAGAAAAATGCATGAAATCTTTATTTGAATCGATAGTACGGTCCATATAATTTAAATTGAATTGAAGATTATTTCATGCAAATGTTGACCGTGACTGCGCCTCAAATGGTCCATCCGCTTAGGCCAATTTTGGCATACTCTTTCCAACATTTCGGCCGGTATCTCACGAATAAATGCTTCAATGTTGTCTTCCAATGCGTCAATTGAAGCGGGCTTGTCTGTATAGACATGAGCTTTAACATAGCCCCACAAAAAATAGTCTAAAGGCGTTAAATCGCACGATCTAGGCGGCCAATTGACCGGTCCCGAACGTGAAATAAAATGTTCACCGAACTCGCCTCTCAATAAGTCCATTGTTGCGCGTGCTGTGCGGCATGTGGCACCGTCTTGGTGAAACCACATGCCATGCAAGTCAAGCTCTTGCACTTTGGGCAAAAAAGGTTGAATCATCTCACGGTAGCGCTCACCATTCACAGTTACGTTACGATTGGAATCATCTTTGAAGAAGAACCAATTATTCCACCAGCCCATAAACCGCACCAAACTGTGACTTTTTCTGGATGCATTGGTAGCTCTTGCAATGCTTCTGGCTGATATTCACTCCAAAATCGACAATTCTGCTTATTTACGTACCCATTGAGCCAAAAATGAGCTTCGTCGCTGAACACAATTTTTCGGTAAAAAAGTGGATCCTCGGCCAACTTTCCAAGAGCCCATTCACCAAAAATTCTACGTTGCGGTAGGTCGTTTGGCTTCAATTCTTGCACCAGCTGTATTTTGAAAGGCTTCACACCTAAATCCTTCCGCCAAATTTTCTAAGGTGACGAATCGATAATTGATGTTCATCATTAACACTGGCCGATACAGCTGCGATATTTTCTTCAGTTCGCACTCTACGTTTGCGTGTTGGTGGCTTAATGTCGAACAATGTAAATTTGGTGCGAAATTTAGTCACAATAGCCCGAATAGCCGCTTCAGTGGGTCGATTAAACTGACCATAAAATGAAAGAAGCACGAAATGGATTACTTTCTTAACAGGAGCACGCATTTTGATATAAAATTGCAAGCGTTGTTCGTTTGTAAGACGATTACATGGTTAAATTATAGAGCAAACTGAAGATGTTTGAAGTGGAAACAAAGAACGTGCGTGAGCTGGATCATTTTTAACTATAAAATTGGTGGAATTAACGACTTTTGACTTCAGAATATTAGCCCCTCTGGTCCTTGGGTAGGTGGGGAAGAAGTGGGGAAACGGTGATCAAAAAAGTGACTAAACAGTCTAGAAAATATATTTTCCAACCGGGGTTGACGAAGGGGTCTGTTTTGTTTGATTTCGGGATAAAGTTTTCCATTAATAAGTAAGAAGTAACGTAGACGAATCTAATCTTTACCCATTTTTTGCTCAATCACTTATCAGCCTTATCACTCGGCCTCAGAGAGGCCTCAAGGCAAGTAACATTAGCCCATAGCAATAGTGTAGTTATTTAATTCAAAGCAAACACATGGAACGTTCGCAGATTCAATTTATACTTTTCGCCTTATTTAGCGCCATACTTGTCGGTAGATCAAATGGCGCTAATATATTGGGCCTATTCACCGGACTAAGTCCCTCCCATTTGGTTATACAAATGTCGATGGCAAAAATTTTAGCCGAGAATGGACACAATGTCACAGTGGTAACAGCTATGAAACCACCTCTAAGCCACAAAAACATCAATCACATACAGGTTCCACTCTCCGAGACCGATCAACAACTGATGAGTTCCACTGTGGCCGACATGGCCAAAAAGGATAATAAGAATGTCCTGCTGTTCATGTTTCGCATGGTACAGCAAATGAGTCTTGTGTTTTATAAAATGGCGGACATTATGAAAGATCAGACAGTACGAAATCTATACGAGAACACGGATAACAAATTTGATTTGGTTATTGTGGGTTTCTTTATGAATAAATATCAAATGGCCATTGCACAGAAACTGAAAGCTCCTCTGATTGTCCAACTTTGTAATCCACCCATTCAAATTGTGGGTGATATGTTGGGTAATCCGCCAGAGGTGTCTTATGTACCTGCCATGAATATGGCTGTGGAAAAGGATCAGACAATGAATTTTAAACAAAGATTGATCAACTATGTTTGTAGCTTGGGTAGCTCTGTAATTTTCTGGCTGCTGGAGACAAGAAATGAAAAGATTTACAAGTAAGTAAAGATTTCAAATTATTACAAAAAAAAATTGTCTTTAAACTTTTAATCTATATAGAGAACTTTATGGTGATGATCCCAACCTCAGTAGCTATGCCGATATCAGCAAAAATATCTCTCTAGTATTCTTTGCCTCGCATGCTCTCTCTGAGGGACCCATCAGACCCAATGTTCCGGCTGTCATTGAAGTGGGCGGCATACAAGTCAAAGACAAACCTGATCCACTTCCCAAAAATATGGCAGATTTCCTGAGTGAAGCCACACATGGTGCCATACTCTTAAGTTTGGGTTCTAATTTACAAGGATCTCACATCAAACCTGAGACTGTTCAAATAATGTTTAATGTGTTGTCCAAACTCAAACAGCGTGTCATCTGGAAATGGGAAGATCTGGAGCACACACCTGGAATATCAACCAATATTTTGTACTCCAAATGGTTGCCCCAAGATGATATCCTAGCTCATCCCAAAATCAAACTATTCATCACCCATGCCGGGAAAGGCGGTTTAACCGAAGCTCAATATCATGGCAAACCCATGTTGGCCTTGCCTGTATTTGGAGATCAACCTGGAAATGCTGAGGTCATGGTTAAACAAGGATTTGGCCTCAGCTTAGAACTATTAACCCTAGAAGAGCAGACTTTTCATGAAGCAATACTGGAAGTATTGCAAAATCCCATATATGCCCAGACAGTGGGTGCTTTTTCTGCCCTCTATCGTGATCGGCCCTTAACTGCTCGAGAAACGTTTATTTATTGGACCGAATATGTCATCAGACATCATGGAGCCAAACACTTGCAAAGTCCTGTGGTTCAAATGGATTTCATAGCTGCCCACAATCTTGATATTTATGTTTTGTTAATAAGTGTGTCTTTGATAAGTTTATATGTAATGAAATTGTTTATATCATTTGTTTGTGTCAAATGTAAAGCCAAGTCATCAGCAGTAGGCAAAAGTAAAGTTAAGACAAAGTGATAATACTTTGATAAGGAAACCAAACAAATTGTATGAGTGGGACGTAATATTTTGATAAGCTTTTGAAGAACTAGAGGGTCAAGCATACCTTGGCTGTTTCCAAGTTCTTTTATTTTATTGATAAGGATTTATTTGTTGTACAAGCTTTTATTCTTTCAATGTCTCAGAAGACATTTTTAATAATTGAACCATATTGACTGTGACTTGATTTAACTTTTTAAGAATCGAATTCTAGGCGAAATACGCTAAATTTTGTACAGTTTCAATATCGATGGATTAGCTGGCTTAAAAACTAACTGATCTACAGTGACAATGCACTGTACTTTTTAATGCTGCCAAAAATCTTGTTGTGTATATTTATCTTTTCTGCTGCCATTTTCAGGCATTTAGCAAATAAACTGACTACTTAAGCATTTGATTCGTGAGTCCCTTTAAAAGCCCAAACATTAAGATATCGGAATGAAATTTGGCACAGTTGATGGTAAGACTTTATCCTAATTTCGGAAAAAAAATTGTTCAATCGGATCCTTCCCTCTAAAAAACTTAATTTTTTTGTAACTTACCTTGACTAGGAAGAGAACTCAGGATCTCGGACACTTTAACACAAAAGTCGATGTCTCATCCCATACAGGCGCTCGAGTTGCATTGCAGCAAATTGCAGTAAAGACAGATTTCATCCTTTGAATCAAGCTTATATGCATACTTACTTCTTTTGTGAACAGCTTGCCGCTTTTAGCAGAGAATAACCTAGAGAGCCACTTTAGAACCCCGCTCTTTTTTGAGTGACGTTAACTACGTTCTGACAATAGTAGTTGTAGTGGTTCTTTATTGAAAATATTTAGGCATGGCATAATTGCCGCCAGCCTTAATCGATAGATTGTACATTTACCCAGCAAACCAAACGCTCGCAAACGACATCGCAAGCGAGTGAATTGCGTGAGTTAACCCGGCAAAACTCTCGCATACGGGTCGGGAAATGATAGTAAAATGATTCATGTGTCGTTCAGTTTGTGGCAGTGAAAGTATAATTTACGATAGTCGCAAGCAATACGGTTAGCGAGCGTTTAGAGGAATCTTTTGCGAGACTTTTTTGATATTACTTGCGAGTCATTCAAAATATTTGCTGTGATACGTTTTTGATTTAAAATAAAAAAAAATATGGGAGAGTTAACTTCGGCTCGGCCGAAGTTTTGTATACCCTTGCAGCTTCCATTGAAAACAAAACAGTTTTTCAAACTAAGACTACTTTTTGGATGTCATATTTCGACCAAACTTGGTGAAATTATGGAAAAGCATAATACACTGTTAATTACGAAATTTGGAGGCGACCCCATTTAAAACAAAAAAGTTTTTCTCACTAGAACTTCTTTTTCGACCGATCATTCATACTGCAGCTATATGCTATAGTCATCCGGTATTGATAAAACTTTGTGGACATGTGTTAAAGTATATAAAATAAGAATATGCCAATAAAAAAAAAAAAATAAAAAGATTTTAGAAAAACAAAAAAAGTGACTTTGGAGCGTTTCCATTAAAACAAAAAGTTTTCTCTTTAAGTTTTTCGACCGATCGTTCCTAAGGCAGCTATAGTCATCCGATAGTTCCGACAAATCCGAATTTGTACCAAAAGACTTGAGGGGGGTAGATAGGAGGAGAGGACTTAGGAGCTGACCTATAAGCAGCATTTTGATAATTATCAAAAACACAAGTACAAGGGTGGCGTTCAAAAGGAAAGTGGGGTATAATTATTAATTGTTGAGCGCTTGACTGGAAGCATCTGGGAGTGCATAGGTTCTGCCCTCGGAAAGGAAGGTAAATAAAATAATTATTGAGTTTAATTATGTTATTCACAATTGTTTGTTTTATCTTTTTTAGGAGGCCAATGCAAAGTGGCTTGGTCTTCGCAAAAAGACAGCTTACGTTATCACCGCGCCAAGCATGCAACAAGTGGCAGCAATGGGGGCGTACCTATAGCAACTCAAGGAGACAGCGATGTGGAGTGGGAGTTAGCTCCATACATGTCTTTCTTGCCGGATTTATCGACGCAAAGAAGGTGTGTGTGTCATGCATACACTCATAAAAAAAAGTACCAAATTAGCCCTTAAAATTAGAAATTCGCCTTTGAAATCCGTCCTAAGGCGACTCACCCTAAAATTTAGAAAAATAATTTCTAAATATTATGGAAAGCTTTTCTTAACCAAAGGGCTAGAAGCCCTGAATTTAAGAAAACTATTCTTAAAATTAGAATCTTTTTCTGAATCATAGAAAACAATTTTCTCAAAGTCAGAAAAACAATTCTTAAAAGCAAACATTTTTTTTTAATATAAAGAAAAATATTTCTCAATAATAAAGAAATTATTTTCTTAAAAAAAAAATTTTTTTTCTAATTTAGAGACAAATTTTTCTTAAAAATAGAGAAGGTAAACCGTCCAGATCCACCACCGGTTCAGGTCCACCATCGGGTCCAGATCCACCACCGGGAGGTCCAGATCCCCCACCGGGTCCAGATCCTCCACCGGGTGGTCCAGATCCACCACCGGGTCCAGATCCACCACCAGGTGGTCAGATCCACCACCGGGTCCAGATCTTCCACCGGGTGGTCCAGATCCACCACCGGGTCCAGATCCACCGCCGGGTCCAGATCCATCACCGGGTCCAGATCCTCCACCGGGTCCAGATCCATCACCGGGGGTCCAGATCCTCCACCGGGTCCAGATCCACCACCGGGTGGGTCCAGATCCCCCACCGGGTCCAGATCCTCCACCGGGTGGTCCAGATCCACCACCGGGTCCAGATCCACCACCGGGAGAGTCCAGATCCACCTGCTACTCCCCAGCTGCTTTGATCAATTTTTATTAAATAAACAAAAATTTTTAGGGCCTGACTGGGATTAGAGCGGCCGCTTAGACGGTTAGGCTATTTCACAGCGTTGAAGTGGCACCTCTGAATGGGCTACTTATATTTTTGCACTGGAGCAAAAATTTCTGAAATCTAATGCCTTTTTTTTCTAAAAGCAATGGCTACTATCGCCATATTTTTAGAGAAAATTAGTTCCAGAAAATTTTTCTGTTTTTATGAAATTACAGTAGTCTCTTTAAGGGCTACTATTTTCTAAAATTAAAGGTTAATTTTGCCCTATTTTTAAGAAAAGACTTTAGAAAAATGCGCCCTAATTATCAGAAAAACGCCTTTTTTGTTTTTAGAAAAGTTTTTTCTAAAAAAATTTTTTTATGGCATATTTTTCTTAGTTTCAGAAAACTTTTTCTGTTTATTAGAAAATTTTTCTAAATACCAGGGCAAATTTTAAAATAGGCGATTTTCTAAAATTCATGGCGAATTTTTTTCTGAGTGTATGTTTACCGAATGCGTGTTAATTCTTTTTTGCAGAACGTATAGCTCCTCGTATGAGATGGCTGACGAAAGGGAACCTGGGCCCAGCATCACTAATTCAATCGTGGTCGACGGCGATTGTGTGTTTGGAATGGATGACCCTAACCATTCCCCAACGGTCCAACTTGCAAATTCTCCGTCGCCACTAGTCCTGGACGAAAGTTCGTCATCTACTCCTGAATATTCATTCGTAAGCACTGCTTTTATAACTCGATTGAAATCATTAATTTATTATCATTGGTTTACTTTTCTTCCAGAAGAAAAAGCGACATCGCCTAGAAAAGACGGAGCCAGATCCTGTTAAAGAGCTGCAAGAGGCGTCGAATGCGATCGTGGACTTCTTGTCAAAGCAACAGGATGCCATTATACAAGTTGTTGATCCAGCACCTTCTCTAGTTGTGTCCAAAGACCATCATTCGGAATTTGCTAATGGAACAAGCTCTTAGATTCTATGCCAAAAGAAAATGCTGAAAAAATTAAAGTGAAGATCACTATTCCTTCTAGTTAATAATTTGGTTTAAAATATATGAAAAAAAAATCCACGAAACCAAAATGTTATTTGTCTTTAATTTTCATTGACAAATGAGTGAGTATTATTTTATTTTATTTATGCTGCGTAATCACTTTGCCACGGTACTGCTCCATCTTGCAAATCGACAAAGGCCTTGAGGTTGTCCCTGATAAATTTGGGATAGTCCTGAACACGCCCACGCATTCGTGGAAAGCTTCTACCCCTCTTGGATCTTTCCTGCAACTAAGGGTTAACCCAACACTTTCTTTTGTTGGTTGTCTTCTCGACCGCTTCTTGCTACTTATGTAGAGCGATTGTTGCAACTATATCTGCATTGCAAGCCAACAAAACTCTTCGCTGTTTATTTAAATCCATTTTGTATATTTTTTGTTTTGATTAAATTTGTAAACAAAACAATTAGAGGTGAGCGCGTTAAAACTAGAGATGAGCGACTTATTTCGCACTTGCTATCGACGAAATAATTAACTCAGATTTCGTGACTATTTCGCAGGTTTCTCCGTACCTAGGTTTACCCGGAAATTTTCATCGACACCTGTATTTTTAAATACTCACCTAAAGATTTAGTATTTAAAATAATTTTTTTTATATAAACAAAACTTTCCAACTCGTTTTTTAAAAGCATCTGAGAAATTCTTGCAGGGTTCGGAGAATTAGTATTCAAAGAAGACCAAAAATAAAAGAAAAATCATTTGGAGATCTTCACGGAGGACCAACAAGTGGAGCTGATCACTAGTGCCTGATAATCCTTTTCGGTATACTTCGTCCATGAATATGGCTGGTATGCAATTTTGCCAATAGGCCGAGTATCCAAAGTTGCTTCTTTAGCTCACGCCGCTCGCGTTGTTTCTGCGGTGGCTAATTATACTCTCTACCAGAGGTACACAGAGTATATTAAATTTGCGCAAAAGTATGTAACAGGCAGAAGGAAGCATCTCCGACCCATTAAAGTATATATATTTTTGATCAGCATCAAAAGCCAAGTCGATCTTGCCATGGCCGTCTGTCCGTCCGTCTGTCTGTCTGTCTGTCTGTCCGTCTGTCCGTATGAACAACCAGATCTTAGCGATGGTAAGCGAAAGAGGCTTGACATGTATGGGACATATGCTTCTTATAATTGCAGGCAGATCAAGTTTAATTTTAAATTTTTTCGATCCGCCAAAGGAATGGTATAGATCGGATGAACAGCTGTCGAGTTATAAAGAAAACAAACAATTATGGGCAGCACCTGTCGCAACGGTGATGGGCAGCACTTCACAGGTACAGAGTATGTTATAGTCGGTCTTGACCGACTTTCGTTCTTGTTTTTTTTAAGCTCTTATGTTCCACTTCCAGTCTATGGATCTGGCTATAATTACTACTCAGGCTTCATATGGACCCCAGCTAATTCTCCTCTCCCGATGGTTGTATTTTGTGCATTTAAACCAGAGGCAGGAAAAAAATACATTTACATTTTTGCATTCGTGTGTGTGAGAGCAACGCAATAATTGCTCTCAATTGCAGTAGCAACGACTTCGTCGCTGCGCAAGCCGAACTCGCAACGCAACGGCGCTTTTACAGCTTATTCTGTGTGTGTGGAAGCAGCGCTGCTTTGAGATTTTTCCTATGCACACGAGATAGCAATGTGCCTGCCCCTGATTTAAGCTAGCGATTAAGCAAAAAAGAACATTAACTATTGAGTAAAATAAAAATGGGGATTTGATCCAAGCTTGAACCACTGTGCCCCGCCAAAATTGATCGTTATTCAACTACGTGGCAAAAACATTTACACTCCCCGATCGGTTGTACTCTTTCTGAATTTTCTGATTACCTAGTACTTTTCCAATCATCTAGATTCACACAAACGTAATGAATTTATTGCACAACTGTCTGTCTGTATAACCTCTAAACGATAAATTCTTACCGTTCTTATAAAGGAAGCTTTAATATTTCATTCCAACCCTACACACTTATCATTCATTAAAATAAACGCCCCTCTATAAATTGTCAACACTTTAACTCAACCAATTCATATTTCTCACTTAGAACTCATACCCTTCTCACTGAAAACTCAATCAATCTAACACACTTGACCACTCGGGCTGACCCAACATATGTCGCAATAAATTTATGTTCGCCCAATACACAAACTCATATTATAACTATATAATGGCAAATTATGTCGCTCCCTTCAAATTTTTGCCCAAAAACAAATAAAAGCGAGAGCCCGAAACAAAAATAATGGCGATATTTGAAACTCCCCGCCGCCTAGGACAACAACTTTTGCGGCAAATCAAACCGAGTAGCAAAATGACAGATCGACGAACTCGGTGGCCAACAATTAAGTTTCCACATGAACGGCATTTAATGTGCAACTGATTTTCAACATCTGTTTTCATTTTTGGACCGAAAAGTCAATGAAAAGGAAACGAAACAGACGATGTCGCGTCTTCTAAATTTGGAAATGCAATAAAGTGTCAGAAGGCATAATTTTGATAAAAGGAAAGGAGCACGTGTTTCGTGGTGCTGCACTTGGCACTGGAGTTGGAGTTTTCAGTTTTAACAGCGGCGTTAATTAGCCGCAGCCACTTGATGTCTACTTGCCACAGCTGCCTGAAGGGGGAATCATAAAAAGACCCTAACAAAGAAAACACCTTTCGGTTTTTATACGATTTTACATAAATGTACACTCAGAAAAAACTATTTAAAAATGAACTTAAATGGATAATTAAGAACTTTTTTGAACTTTCATCTCGTGTGTACCAGATTTTGTCTGATTCTCAGTGCAGTGTGCTCTTTCTGGTCAGGGTTAAATCCTTGAGGCATGTCTGACTGCTGGCACTCTTCTGCTGCAGTGTCAAAAGTGCTCGACGGCGACAAGTCGCCAAAACACTTTGCTTTGCTCATTAAAATTCATCCAAGCAGATTATTAACATTTGCATCTAATTTGCATTTGTAAGATACATGGCCGACAATTATGTGGATCGGAGTTGGTGGTAGTCAGAGTTGGACTTATTTATGCATACGATTCAACAAGAACAACTACAACACACACACATTGGCAGTTGCATAAATTATCCAGAGGAGGCTGAGTGGTGGGTTCAACGAGGTTAAGTGTAATTAAATTATCAAATTATTGCCAAGTCTTAGGTTGCAGTTTATAATCCATCCTACTCCTGCCCGCTCGATGTTTGTGCCATAAACAAGAATTAGGCAAAGTTTCAATTAGTTTGGCGTTAAGTGGACTCTTTATAGCGCCGTTTGGGCACAACTTCACATCAAACTTTAATAACTGTTGGCAAATCAAATAGACAATGGCTGGGGACCGGAAAACTTTAACAACAAATTACACCCAACCGCACAGTCTGGCCAATAGTTTCGGTTTGGCTTAATTCCCCCAGAGTATGGCACTAAAGTAGGCTACACATTTCATAAACTGTCTTGCATTTTGTATAAGTTTTGTGTGGTTATTGATGGGCCGAAGTGTGTGGCAAAGCAAAACTACAACAAAGCAAATATGGGTTATGTAACCGTTATGATTCCAGAAGTTTAAACAATTCAATTAACTATAATTCAGCTCACATTAGGTCATTGATAATGTCTCCATGTAGCTTGAGAACAATTTTTGATGCTCTTCTGTGTGAAGTCAAGGTATTGAGTTACTTTGCACACTTTTAACAAGACACTCAAACTCAGACCTACAATCATTCTGCATTTTACATTTAGCCTTTTTTCTCAATCAATCATCGAAATCTTATAATGAGTTAGTAAACACCGCAGATAACAATTAATTTATATCGGATACACAACTGTCAATTCAGGTTTATATATATTTTGCTGATTGAGATCCTGGGGTCGATTCCGACTCTGATCTCTCATAAAAAGATTTGTTTTTAACTTTACACAGCCGGTCACCTTTATCAGACATTGGCGACAGCTGTAAAGTCAGTAAGTCTGAGAAAGCTTCTCAATCGTTACCACTATATAGGTCGTTAAGGAGATATCTGTAAAAATATCTCAGTAGTAGACTCAAACAGTGTAAAGTGGGAGAGTGCCAAGAAAAAAAGTACGCGCGTTGACGGAAATTTTGAAAATCATTATGAGTTATTAGGTTAAATATTTATGTCATATTTGTAGTCAGAAGACAAATTGGTAAAACGTTTAGAAACGCTTATATCGAAGCCACGATATTGGGGAGGTGTATTCCCGTCAGTTTTAAGCATCCACAAATGCCGAAGTGGTACAATTGGTGGGGGATGAAAATAGGATAGGAGAGGAAAAGTGGGAAAAACTGTTTTTATAAACTAGTTTATAACTTTAACATTTCTACAAAGTTTTTAAAATCGGATGACTATAGCATATAGTGAAAAAATAGGGGAAAGTTAACTTGGCCGAAGTTTTGTATACCCTTGCAGCTTCCATTGAAAACTAAAAAGTTTTTTCTAACTAAGACTACTTTTTGGACCTTACTTTTCCATGGGATCTATACTATATAGATGTCTGATTTCGACCAAACTTGGTAAAATCATGGAAAAGCATAATACACTGTTAATTATTTAAAACAAGAAAGTTTTTCTCACTAGAACTTCTTTTTCGACCGATCATTCATACTGCAGCTATATGCTATATTCATCCGATTTTGATAAAACTTTGTAGAATTGTGTAAAAGTATATAAAATAAGTGTATGCCAATGATAAGGACGATTTCATAATAAACAAAAAAGTTTTTCTCAGTAGAACTAGTTTTCAACCGATCGTTCCTATGGGAGCTATATGCTATAGTCATCCGATTTCGAACAAAATTTGTAGAATTGTGTAAAAGTATATAAACTCGGATCAAGAATATATATACTTTATGTGGTCGGAGATGCTTCCTTCTATGCGTTACAAACATCCGGACAATTTTATAATACCCTTTGCAAGGGTATAAAAACTTTTTTGTTTTAAATGGGATCGCCTCCAAATTTCGTAATTAACAGTGTATTATGATTTTCAATGATTTCAGCAAGTTTGGTCGAAATCAGACATGTATGTAGTGAATAGATACCATAAAAAAGTAAGGTTCAAAATGGAGTCTTAGTTAGAAAAACTTTTGTGTTTTCAATGGTAGCTGCAAGGGTATACAAAACTTCGGCCGAGCCGATGTTAACTTTCCCCTGTTTTTTAATCTATATTTCATATATATAATAAGCTTTTAAAATATCTGAAAGATACAAGTCAGGCATTTCCTTAACCAATAGATTCTCTGCTTCCTTATCCATGACAATTCAATCTAATTTCCACATATACCGTGTACTGGAATTAGAAAAAAAACGACGAGCGGTGTTTCCATCATTGGTATTGCCCTCACCTATTTTCGGCTGATCTATTAGTAGCCCGATTTCTTTATAAAAGTCTTGGACACTCTCTTTCTTTGATTCTTTTTTTGTTTTATGCAGGAAGACGCTGCCTTTGTGTCAGTCAGTACTTGTGCGACTTTTCCGTCTATCATTGTCAATTGAAGATTATAAGAAATTTCAATGCTGTGTCCATTAATTTGTATTAGGTGTGGGCGAAGTTTTTCAATTTGCAATTTCTAGCATTGACCTCTCTCTTAACGACCTCTGCAGTCTCCTTTTCGAAGAAGAATTTAACTGGTCTACAGTATTTTGTGGACGAAGGAGTACTATTTTTCCAAACTTTTCTATTACAGAATTGGTACTTGTTGATGGCTCGTCATCATTCAAGTTTTTTCTTTATCGCAGAGGACTCAAGAGAAATCAGAAACATAGCTGAATCGGAAATATTTACACCCAATGTCTGTTTATAGTGTTTTTGGCACGATGAACTATTTGCAATATAAAGTTACTTTAAAATCGCCATAGCTAGGTTAGGTTCGGTCGTCCAAGGATAGAATAAGTCTGTCTGCTGTGTGATCTAGCAGATACAGAAGTTCAACCTCAGCTGAACTTGGTGAAACTATTATATTTCTTCGACTTCCAACAGTTCATGATAAGGTGGGTACAATACCTTTCTCTAAAGCTTTTAGGCGAAGTTGCATATACTGATGTTTTGTTAAGTGTAAGTCTAAAAACAGAGCCAAAGCTTCTATTGGTGAATAGGTCTTTGGATTTTTTGGAGTAGAAATACTATTTTATGACTGTTTAAACGACCTAAAACGCTACTAAAACGCTTGGCACGGCGTTGTTGTTCGAAACTTAATAAAAATAGTTTCATTTAAAACAACAAAAAACTCCTGTTTGTATATACAAACATTTTGGTCTTTTGTTCCAGAGCGGCGGCCGTTTTCACTAATGGCTGTTTAAGCTGTCTTTTTGGTGTTTTGCGCGCAAAGCGCCCTTTGGAATTCCCAAACGGTTTTACCGTCGCACTGGAGAGACCTGTTTGGACAGACATTTCAGGCTCAAGATCACTGATGAGTGAGGTTGGTCCAAAACGTCGTCCGTAACCTGAAGCCTCCTTTGTTGTGTTGTGGCCTCTGTTTAAAGCTAGTCAATAACATAGCAAACTCGAGCCTGTAAAAACTACAGTAGAAATACTATGCAATACTCTTTCAGTCTGGTTAGGACAAGCAAGGAGTACTTTTCCACAACTCCTGCCTTCTTAAAATATCCGGCAGACCTAAAATATGGAAAATGGCGTCTTCAATGTTTTGTTCTCCAATAGTTTCATTAAGATCGATAAGTCTTTGTCGACGCGTACGGTGACTGATTTCTTCCATGCTAATGACTTTTTTGGGCCGACCTACATTTGCCAGTTTCGTACATTGTTACATTTAAAAACCTGGATTTCTCGATTTAACCACTCAATATTTAGGTCTAGAAATCTTTGTTTGAAATTATTAACAATCCTTAAACGCTTTTTTAAATTTATTAAAAATGGCGCAATCTTTGCATGCAAGTCTGACCCTTTGTCAATGGGAGTCCTGGGCAATATTGATCTTAGATAATCAAACACAATCCCTATGTGATATTGTAGACATATTTACTTAATATTGTTTTGCCCTCACTTTAAATTTGGATCTTTTCTTAGCAAGTATTGCCGACCAGGTTTGCCAGTCTCTTCCTTGCAAATAAAACTATAAGCCGTTGGGGCCATGAGAGAAAAAGAAATAGCGTATGTAATTTGCTGTTTACCTACAAACATGCGAACGCCTTAGATACGCGTGCTCAGTAAAACCTTGACTTTTTGACACAAATCAATTTTTCTCGAGTTGGGTGTCATTCGGTGTCTGCTAATGATATGTTCCTAAATGGGGACACTTTAGACTGTAAAATGAAGCAATCAAATCTTTGAAGACTTTTCAAGACAACTTTTAGTAGCCTCCGAAAGTCTTAAAACAGGTATAATATACATAGGTACCTGCGCCAAAAGCAATTGTTTACAAACCACATATTGGATTTTTTAGTGTTGTATATTTCTGAAAAGATAAAATACTAGACCTATCCCCGTAGTTCAGCTGGTGTCAAGGCACTACCAGGTCTAACGACCTGATGCATCACTGGTGTCAGTCGCGTCGTTAACGACAGGTAATGCATCACAGCGGCAGTCAAGTACGTGAACTTTAGTATGCACCCATCACAACACGAACGACTGGTAATGCAGGATCGTACCGATCGGTACGTTTTCCGGACATTCCCATACAAAGTTCGTTAGGCAAATACTTGGCTGGTGGTTGGTCTGGTGGTGAGTGCTCACTACGAAGAGTTAGAAAATTCGTTAATGCCGCACCGGTGCAGCTGAACTAAAGAGATCTCAAAAAAATTTAAGAACTTAAAAATGTTCACTACATCCGAAGATATAATAAGTCAATGTACACTAATAATCCAAAACATTTGCATTGACCAAGTTTACGCGGCTGTAACATTTTTGTCCGTCAATATATCTAAGCCATTTTTTAGCTACCTTAATTTGTGTGCTTAAACTGTCGACTTAGCCAAAAAAAGTTGAACTTTTCAACAAAATTGAAATTAGGTTTTTGTCCAAGGCGGGGCAAATCTGCACCACTGTGCGTCGTCGAATTCAGTTTTCTCGAGGTCATGAATACGAAACACAGTCTCGGTAAACACGCCTCTAAAAAATGTGTGGTTTAATATTTGTTTTTTGCTGAATTTACCTGAGCAAGAACTGAGAGTTCTTAATTAAGAAAATCAGTCTCAAAAAATACGCTCTCTTTAAAAGCCCGCCGTTCTCGGGACAAGAAAAAAAGGACATAGTAGGGTCTATGGAGAAAAAATTAAACGCAGTCTGAAGCAGATATCACAAAGATATCAGAAATATGCTGTAACTTTCGGATTCCGACTCGATTTTAGTGAAAACGTTAATGTTTCGCGTTTACGCTGTATTAATTTGTATGTAAGTAACAAAACAATCCGTGGTTACTAGATCTCGTCGTAATTTTCTTTTTGAATAGAACTCACTTGTCAATGAGCAATCGATTTCAGTTGCTTAAACGAATTCGAGTGTTTTTATACCAGGTCTAGGAACCGTAGGCATATTTTTCACCTTCTATACAACGTTATTCAATTTGGATGCAAAATGTAAACGTTTACACGAAAATCGACTCGAAAACCGGAACAGGGCCCATAGTCAATCTGAAAAACACAAAAATTTATGAAAAGCATGGAAAAAGAGAATGAGAAGTAGGCTTCTCTCTAGTTTCGATTTCTCAAATGAGTTTTTTACAGCCAACTCATAGTAAACTGAGATGTCTTTCACCCATCTCGTATAAGTTCTCGACAAGTGAAAATACAGCTTTACCTTTAACTTTACTTTTAACATTAATTAAATAGCCAGAGTATTGCTCCTGCATCGAACTCTTCGCTAAAGTAATTGAATTCTCCATTAAATCGCATTACATTAATTCACCAACTTCCAACAACAACAACAACTATAATAATGCATAAAATTACAACATACGTCACACACATGATGCATTCCCAAGGTTTTAGTAGTATTTTTTTGCGCTTTGTGCTGTAACTGCGCAATATATCAAACAAATACACCTGGGACTAAAATCGAGAAGCATCAGGGTTGTTTGCCTACCAAAACAATGGAAAAATCCAAATGGAAATGGAAAAAGAAAAAATTGTATTTAGGGAGGAAGGCAAGCAGCAAATAAAAATAATGGATTGAATCAAATTTTTGGTCAGGGAGTTAAGCTACTGCAATGCAATTCTGCAGCGGATATCGCGGGAAAAACAACAAATGACAACAAATGGTGTGCACACAGAGTGGGGAGGGCAAGAGTTTGGAGGGTGGAGAATGCCAACAAACAAGTTGGTGTTAAAGCATTGAATGTCAATCCCTAATTCTGCACTCCAGCCATAACCGCTTCCTGTAATCCTGTAACTGAGACCATCGTGGCCAAACCACGACTCGCCTCAGTGACCTAGCGTGGGTAAGATTAAGTTCACCTTCTAACCCCCGCAAAAGAACTCAAACTGGAAATCCCTTTTCGGTAAGCTGACATGACCAATGGCCCCGGCCACTTGTTAATTTCTTCCAAAAAAAAAAAAACAGACTCTATTCCCCGTCGAAACTCTTTCATTAATCACCCCGATCGGTTTTTGAGCACGCACTATTCGCCATCATTTTTTAGGATTTGCCTCATATGGCTGGAGGGAACTTGTCAAGGGAATTGTGTGTGTGGATGCTAAGTAATTGAAATTTGTGTGATGGGCTAAATTTGTGGGTTAAGCGCATGATTAGCGCATTTCAAGGTAGAGTCGTGCCTGGGCTAAAAAGCAAGGCCTTTTATATGCTATTTATTACCCAATGACCAAATGACTCTTCTAATTCTTAGTGATTTCTTGCCACAGAATATAGATTGTGGCATAATTGAGCCTGTCTATTTGCTTTGATTAAAAATGTATGCTATATTATTACGAGATATTGCGCTACAGTGGTGCTTCAGTGGTGGGCACTCTTTTACTAAAGCTACCATAACAAAAATTGTAAAATGAGGATAATGCCCTGTCCTCACTACAACTGCATTTTGCATTTTCGCATTTGGGCCACTTGAGGTGGTAGAAAAGTGCATTTTAGAAAAATGTAGTCGCATTACTCGTTAGCCATTCGATTGTTCGATAATTAGTATTTGTCAGAAAGATGGAAGTTGCATTCTATTAATACTTTTAAAAACTTATTACATATTACAAAAATTACACACTAAATTGCAGAAGTTAAGACTTCCCACTCAGTGAAGTGGCGAGTATTAGTCGCAGCGGCCGTGACCGAAAAACGTTTGTGAGAAGAGAAAAGAAGAGAAAGAAGAAGAATATCAAAACGCACAGCTTTTTATACTCTGTACCAGAGGTACACAGAGTATAATAAGTTTGTGCAAACATGTCCGTATCAGAGATCTGCACGAGTGCACCGCAACTGCAAGTGCACTTCATAAGAACTTGATATTTTCGCACTCGGGTATCTCGACCACTTCAACAAAATGTATACAGCAGTATTTCTACTCGCGGCATATTTGCGTCTCGCACTTAAGTGCCGAAAGCACTCGTGCCACTCTCGTAGCGCATAGGAAATACTCATACAAACAGGGAACCGTAAAATTTTAGTGAGAAATTATCCACCAACAATTCAAGCAACGCATTTTCTATCTATCGCTTTCGCACTTAAGTATTTTTTACTCATGCTTGCCTCTTGTGGAACTTTTTTTACTGGTGACCTTGTGTGTCTGCTCTCTGATATGTCTTCGGCTTCTGTTCGTTTCCTTCACTTCTCGTCAAATTCATCCCTTTAACGTCGACGTCAGCAGAACCGAATTCTGTGTGTATTGTTTTTTCAATTTTGCCTAACCCCTTCTAAAAAAAGGTATGAAGAAGCTTGCATACCATTTAAATTTGAGCGAGCATTTAAACTATGTTTTTTATGAAAATATTTTAGAGTTTTAAAATAAGGGCCTTGGACAGTCGTTCGTTCGTGGAAAAGACTTACACATGTTTATTATTCTTATACCACAAGCAATATTTTTTGTATGGATCTTTAATAAATTTATTTATATACATAAAAGTCTATACTGACATCACATAAAACCGATATAGTTTTTCTTTTCCGAGCGGCTTTGGGTAACATTACCGTTATCGTTATCGCTATTGCTATCGCTTTCGTTATCGCTATCGCTTATCGTTGCCACTACCGTCAAGTTTTAAGCCAATAGGATGAAAATAGGTTTTTGGCAGCTGAGTTTTTCGACCGAAAGGACAAAATTTACCAACATCACAATATTACATTTCAATTCATTTCACTTACTATTCTTACAAACCGAATTTGAAGTCAATCGGATGAAAAATAAATTTTTGCTTATCGAATTTCCCGAGAATTTTCCTTGCGAGCAGATTTTCCGAAATCGGGAAAATACGTGTCGAATTATTTCCTACACTTCGCTTCAAGTCAATCGAATGAAAAAAATTACCCATACAAACTTTTTCGACGCTTTTCCGGGAATTTTTCGACCCTACTGTCGAATTTTCCAACTTCGAAAAATCGCACTACAATTTATTTCACTTACTGTTCTCACAAACCGAATTTCAAGTCAATCGGATGAAAAATAAAAACTTTCCCATACAAACTTTTCCGACGCTTTTCCGGGAATTTCCCGACCCTACGGTCGAGTTTTCAAGCGTCGGAAAATCGCATTTCAATTTCCTTCACTTACTGTCCTTACAAACCGAATTTCAAGTCAATCGGAGGAAAAATTAATTTTTGCATGTCGAATTTCCCGAGAATTTTCCTTGTGGGCGGATTTTTTAAATCGGGAAAACACGTGTCCAATTATTTTGCATACTATGCTTACAAACCGAATTTCAAGTCAATCTGATGAAAAATAAAATAAGCTATCGCTATCGTTATCGTTATCTTTACCGTTACCCTTATCGTTATCATTATCTTTATCGCTATCGTTATCGCTATCGTTATTGTTATCGATATAGTTTCGTTATAGCTATCGTTATCACTATCGATATCGTTACCGCTATCGTTATCGCTATCGTTATCGTTGCCGTTACCGTCATCGTTATTTCTTATACTATCCTTACAAACCAAGTTTAAAGCCAATCGGATGAAAATCGGTTTTTGGCTGCTGAGTTTTCCATGCGGTCAAAGTTTCCGACATCAGAAAATTACATTTCAATTCATTTCACTTAATATCCTTACAAACCGAATTTCAAGTCAATCAGATAAAAATGAGATTTTTGCTTGTCGAATTTCCCGAGAATTTTCCTTGCGGGCAGATTTTCCGGAATCGGGGAAAATACGTGTCGAATTATTTCGTACACTTCGCTTACCAACTCAGTTTCAAGCCAATCGGATGAAAAAAAAATTACCCATACAAACTTTTCCGACGCTTTTCCGGGAATTCTCCGACCCTACGGTCGAATTTCCCAGCATCGGAAAATCACATTTCAATTTATTTCACTTACTGTCCATACAAACCGAATTTCAAGTCAATCGGATGAAAAATAGATTTTTGCATATCGAATTTGCCGACAATTTTCCTTGTGGGCGGATTTTCCGAAATCGGGAAAACACGTGTCCAATTATTTGCATAATATGCTTACAAATTTTTCCCCATACAAACTTTCCAGACGCTTTTCTGGCTTTTCCGGGTATAATTTTCCAAAACCCCGTCCTAGGACACACTCTCACCACATAAGGAAACTCCTGTCCAAATTTCAGCCCTCTTGCTCTCACCGTTTAGGCTGTGCGATGGTCACCAGTCAGTCAGGTTGAACAGTCTTATATAAACTTAAAATGTCCTTTAAAGAAATTCGAAATTATTTTAAAAAAAATCTGAAGTGATTCGCAAAATCTCGTCGTGTTTTTTGAATCGTGTTAAGTGAGCGAAAAATAAGTAAAGTAAAGTGTTTTCCTATATTCCAAATTCCTCAGCAATTATTTCAGTTTTTCAAATTCTTTAAAAGTATAAAGAACAGCGGTTCTTCGAGCTGGTTATTGAAAATTGTTAAATATTATTTTCCGATTTCCGAATTCTTTAAAAGGTATAAAAACAGCGGTCCTACGAGCCGGTCAGCAAGTTTTTAACACACTAACTTCAGCTCTTTAAAATCATTAAAAGTTTTAATTTATCGAATTCCTCAAATAGTAAAAAATCAGTGGTTCTACAAACCGGATTACAAAAATGTATAAAAATTGTGATTTTGTACTCTCAAATACAAATCACAAAATTAAGCAATTCCAAACTCAATTATTAAATGCTATCAATTTAAGGTTTATAAAAATGGCTCCTTTCAATAATGAAGAATATGGAAAATATGAAATCTCAAAAGCTTAATTATTTGTTTAAAAGATTATATTGTGGTCACGTACAATTCGTTTAAATTAGTTTTTGACCCAGGTTGATTCTCTTACCTCCATTCGTTTCACACCAACTGTTTTCTCCAACTGCAAACTCCACTAATCTCTAAATTAAAAACAAAAGCCAATGCAAATTTACCTAAGACTTGCAAACAAAATGCACATATTTTGCACATAGTTTTTGCACATTTAGCAGAGTTTGTGTAACTAAATAATAGATTAGTAAACCCGAAAACTGCAAATGAAAATATTAACACACTGCTCAAAGGACCTAAGCCAGAGCGAAGACCAGCAATTAACACACTCGAATCTCAAGTTATGCAAGCAGCATGCAGCACGCAGGCACTTTGATAGTTAGATAAACAAATACACAAGTCCAAATACACAGCAGGGACAAAAGGAAGCCAGCAAGGACGTGCGACAGGAAGCTGCAGATGATAAGAGAGTGTCAGACAGATAGAGAAATGCAGTTCAATGCCAATACAAATGCAAGGTAACATGCAAATTGACAGCCAGGACGTTTGTCAGGACATGGGCAAACACAAACAAAAGGGAGAAAGAGATGATGGCAGAGTCAACACATGAATTGCATTAGTTGCACCGGACAGCTGGATGGACAGACAACTTGACATTCTACTTTGTTTTTAGGCGTTCACCAATTTGGGAGAACTTCCCTATGCAAATAGCCACGATAAACTGTCAAATTGCTGCAATTTAACGCTTGATAAAAGCCGCCCAGGGGACAGCTTCAGCTCATCAGTCAGGTAACCCAGACGCATTCTTTGTTCTCACTTTTAACCCATTGTATGCTGCAGTTGATCCCCTACAGAAGTCAAAAAGGGTTTCCGGCTTGTCAAAAATGGGCTGAGTTTGATTTTATGTTTGCCATTTCCTGGGGTGGCTTAACGTTTTCATTTATCTCTCCCTCTGCACTCGTAATTATGAAATGCAACCGAAATAGGAATTTCGACGACACTGAGCTATTTAAGCGATTTGCTTTTTTTTAAAACTCACAAGCGGAAAAACAAACAAAACATTTGCGAAAATTTTAGTTAACCCCCAAGGAGAAACAGACACCGAAAAAAAGTAACAAAATAGATTCAGGTACGTGGTGTGCTTCAGTATACGACCAACTGACACCCTAAGTGAGAAGAAACCATTAGAAGCTCGGACATTTTTATCAGAGGCTTTAGTACCAGATGACGTTTAATATGAAGATTAGAAAAAGAGCATAAAATGGCATAACTTTAAACAGAGGCACACACCACAACAAAGGAGGCTTCTGGTTGATCGGACGCGTTTCATGAGGTACCAAATCCTCACTCATCAGCGATCTTGGGCCTGAAATGTCTATCCAAAGAGCAGCCTCTCCATGCCAACGGCAAGACTGTTTGGGAATTCCAAAGGCAGCTTGCGTGCAAAACACCGTTTGGCTGCTCACTGAGTACAAAGTCCAATGCAGGCTACACATTTACAAAGGGGAATGGCTGTCTTAGGCAGTCTTTTTTCTAATGTTATTTATATCGTCTAAAGTACTACTGATTTCCTTTAAGTTTGGTTGTAAACCAACATTGACATACAAGAAAAAATACCCAACCTTCTCATTTTCAACTACGTACTCATTCATTTTCTACCCGCCCATCGACCCCTCTATACCCAGCAAATCCTCACAGGTCGCACACATGTTGTTGACTGTCTATCCGTCTGTCCCTCCCCAGTCCAAGTAGATGTCAGTTATTCTCTCGCTAAGGCTAAAAATCTGTTACACTCTTCGCATTTGCAGCTTGCCAAAAATTTCACTCATTCATTCATTTCATTTCGTTTCGTTTATCCCTTTTATGGCTTGTTTGGGGATTTTCATTATTACATTGACGTAGTCCCTGGCTACATTCGCCTTGTCCATGTTTATTTATAACTTGCAATTGTAATTAGGATTATTTTTTTTACGTATTTGCACAGTTGCTAGAGAGCAACCAAGGACAAGAATACGCCTTGGCATATAACAAAAAAAGCAAACATATTTCTGCATTTTGATGATGGGCATTAAAGTATTTGTCCAGACGGCTTATTAGGGAATAGCTAGTTAATGGGATGGGTACATAAGTACCACAGCTGATGTTGTAGGAGGATTTGGGAGAAAATAAAGAAGAATGAACAAATTTTCTATTAAGCTATAATAATGCTAGTATTACAGAGTAATCTTACCCAGCAAAGTGACATAAATTCTCTGACTTTACTGGAATTCACCAACCATTTAAGGAACATGTACCAAAATTGAAAGGCTGCTATATATGAAGCCACACGAACTGTGTAAAGTGCTGCTTATCGACCCTGCCAACGACACAAAGTAAGGTATTTGAGGCCAGAAATGAAAAAAATTCAGTGAGGCTGTGACTGGCCATTGTTTTTTTTTTTTCTGGATATATCTTCAGCAAACTCGCTACAAATGTGTAGAAGTCCGGGCTGCAAACCGGTTGTGAACTAAACTGGTTGGAGTCTAGAATTCGGACTTTTTATTTGCTGTGGCTGGGTGGCTCAGCGGCTAGAGTGCGCGACCGCTGTGCATGAGTTTGTGGGTTCGACCCCGCCTCGGAACATCTAATGAAATGTTTTTTCTTTGAATAAAACTTTACACCCGCCACACCTCTTGCTGTTGGCGCCAGCATTGCAGTAATTAGCCATAAAAGCTTTAAACTCCTAGCAGAAAGCTCCAAACTGCCGTTCGATTCGGCGTTAAACTGTAGGTCCCCTTCACTTGTGCTAAAATTAGAAGCGCACAAGCCAAGAGTTTGAGAGAGGCTCGGCTTTGGCCCTTTCGGGCTGTGTCATCTTGACAAGCTGATTTTACTTTTACTTATTTGTAGTGAACCGAACCTCTTTAAAAATAAAAGCTGAGCCTGAACCTGTTCCGAACCTAAGATTTAAGTTCGGTTCAAACAAAATTTTTAGAACTATGGCGACTTCTTCTGTTATTTGATCGTACTTAGGCGACTTACTTTAACATTCGGCAAAAATTTTCAATTAAACATCTAGAAAATCGTTAAGAATAACTTATGGAATCACCATCCTATATTCCTCTGTTCTTAAAAATCCTTGACTCTAAAGTCTTTTAAATGATTCACAAGACAATAGCTTAAGTATTTTTAGAAGTATTTATCATATTTAGTTAACGAAATGGAATTTTACTTGACAGTAGACTATTTTGAATTTCTCTATGTGTTCTACAAATCGTAGTTTCCATACAATTTGCGTAGTTTTTAGGTCAAAAACAAATTGTAGGTCTTGCATCCTTGATAGGAGTATGTGTTAAAGTTTTCAAATTGGATTAAAATCAAACAACTATATCTTATAGCTGGTAAACGATCATCAAATGATCGGAAAATATGAAATAAATGCTCTTTTATTCGCAGTTGAACCCTTTTCAAGAGAAAACACTCGTTGAACAAATTGGTCCTTAGAGATCGACACATGTTTCGAAAATGTAAGTCACTTTGAAAGAAGACAACTCGGCTTCTACTGCATCACTTTTTATATACTTAAAACTTAATTCCATACTTCATATTAGGGCTCTTTGTTATATGAGGGTGCGTGAGGACATGCACTTTTTTGTTGACAGTCCTATTATAGCACAGACCAGGCATTTATACTTCGGAGGTACTGCTTTTGGGAGAGAGATGATATTGGATCTCCAAGGCACGATTTCTCAATGACTGGTTTGCCATTTTGACCGGGAGGCTAGTCGAATGTGAGTGTCTCATAATGTGTGTGGCGTAATCGGAGGAACAAGCTTAACCGCAGCTCAAGCACTGGTTAAAGCTAACCGTAATTTCAATCCCGATGGAATTATCGAAATTTTTTTCGATATACAAACAGATTACTCCAACACTTGCTTTGTTTATTTTATTATTTGCTGCAACAAATTACACTAGACAACAAAGTATTGAAGGGTTGGTATTGATGATTTTTATGTGCTAATCACGAGTGCGTTTTCAGAAATTGTCCATCACGTCTAGATTTTTCGTAATTTGATCATAAAGTTGCTAAAAGTGCCTATTTTGACACTATTTGTTATCGTTTTTCGGGGAATCCATTCTATTGTTTAGATTCTCTTTGATATTTTCGGAAAGTACAACTCCCTAGCTTTGAAATAAACTATCCCAAACAATTCTGCGACTTTTATCAATGGAGATATGGCTCTTTTAGCACTTGTGTAGGAATCCAAAAAATCCTATATATTTCTGGTGCCCCAAAGTATGCAATAGGTGGTGGAGACCAGTGTTGCCAGAACATGAGGTTCAAAAGTTGCTAGATTTTCAAAAAAAAATTGTTAGAAATAGATAAAAATAAAATGAAAACTTAAAAAACTGTTGTTTTCGGACTGAAATTCAAAAGATACTTGTAAAAAATTCATTTGTAATGAGCTACGAATACAAAAAATACTTCAAATGAGGTCTGAAATCCGCTCTGTAACAATGGTGCCAGAATGTGGGATCCAAAAGTTTAATGATATTCCCAAAAAAATTGCTGGAAATAGCTAAATATTTCTACGGCTTGAAATTGAAAAAAATTTGTTTTTGAGACATAAATCCTACAATAACTTAAAAAATTACAATAATTGTACAACATCAGCAAACTTCAATATTCATTTTAAAAACCATGATCATTTTTCATAATTCGCGGTAAATCGAAGAAATTATCTTGGACTTTTTAAAGCACAGGTTTCTACACTAGACAATTACCAAAATTACTTTTCAAGGTGCTAAGACAAACAAATCCTTAAAAAAGGACAAAATCCCGCAATGAATTTACAATCTCCTTTTTTTGGAGTCCGAGCTGATTCCGAATCTAGCTACAAAAACGCTGAAGGGCCAAAAAATGCTGATCTCAGTACTGAAAATTATATACCGGAATTTAGTGATTTAGTCCATTTCAACAATATTTGTGTATTTTTGGCTCACTATAATTAAATAGATATATTTTACCGACAAGGCATAGTTTCTTCGAAATATTATAAAGACTGAAGACACGGTGAATGTTTTCATTCGACTATCACTACTGTGGATAGAACCCATCAGGGGGGCTCAGTACTGAAATTAGCGCTGTTTTGGAAAAGTTGGCAAAAAAACCATGGCTTCCCCTACTTGCTCTTCGGTCATTGATGGAAGTACCTAATCTTATGAGTAGTGCAACTACTGAAATCACACATGAACTACAGAAATTTCTAATGATTATGGCTAAAATTATGTAATTATCACACCGAAATTCACTTCTGCGACTTTTTACTCAATAGAAGCTCTATAGCAAAGGTTTCAAACCAATTTAATAGGCATTATTTCTCACTTCGTCTTAAAAATACAAAAATATTTAGAATTAGCTAAACATAATTTTAAAATTGCTAGATTTATAGCTAAGAGCATTACCGAAAATTAATAAGCATTTTCACTTTTAAAATGCTAGATCTAGCAACTAAATGGCTAAAACGGCAACACTGGTGGAGATTCTTATATGTTTTCGTTTCCTAAAAACAGTAAAAAAGACTGGTCATTTGTAATGAACCAGTAACACAATTTAAAAAAAAAATAGCGGAAAGTTAACTTCGGCTCGGCCGAAGTTAAGTACCCTTGCAGTTTGCTTTTCTAAATAAGACTTCTTTTCGGACCTTACTTTTCTATGGGAGCTATACTATGTAGATTTCCGATTTCGACCCAACTTCTTTTTCGACCGATCATTCATACTGTAGCTATATGCTATAGTCATCCGATTTTGACAAAACTTTGTAGAATTCTGTAAAAGTATATAAAAAAACAAAAGAGGTTTTCTCACAAGAACTAGTTTTTCGACCGATCGTTCTTATGGCAGCTATATGCTATAGACATCCGATTTTGACCAAACTTTGTAGAAACGTGCATATAAACGAATATATGCCAGTTTTGAGGACATTTCATTGAAAACAAAAAAGTTTTCCAAACTAAGATACATTTTCAGACTTTTCTTTTCTATGACAGCTATACTATATAGATGTCCGATTTCGACGAAATTTGGTGGAATCATGAAAAAGCATAGTAAAGTAAGAAATACTGTTGAAGACAAAAAAGTTTCTCTCACTAAAACAAGTTTTTCGTCCGATCGTTCCTATGACAGACATATGCTATAGTCATCCGATCCGGCCGGTTCCGACAAATGTGCAGCGTATTTGTACCAAAAGACTTCGTGCGAAGTTTGGTGAGAATAGCTTTAAAACTGACGGAGGAGATAGCATAGAAACAGACTGACGGACAGACGGACGGACAGGGCTAAATCAACTCCGCTCGTGCTGATCAAGAATATGTATACTTTATGTGGTCGGAGATGCTTCCTTCTATGCGTTACAAACATCCGGACAATTTTATAATACCCTCTGCAAGGGTATAAAAACAGTCTAAGTAGGCGTCCTGGAAATTTGTATGAGCTTCAAGGGTATATAAACTTTGGCCGAGCCGAAGTTAACTTTCGCCTATTTTTCAAACCTAACTTTTCATGGCAGCTGTGTTATACAGTATAAGCACGAAGTCTGATGCCGATTCCATTCAAAACAAAAAAGTTTTTCTCACTAAAACTGGTTTTTCGACCGATCGTTTTTTATGGCAGCTATATGCTATATTTGTCCGATCCGGCCGGTTTTAATAATTGTGCAGCGTATTGGTACTAAAAGACTTCGTGGGAAGTTTTGTGAAGAAACAGACGGACAGACGGACTTGGCTATATCAACTCAGCTCCTCATGCTGATCAAGAACATATATAATTGATGTGGTCGGAAATGCATCCTTCTTTGCGCTACAAACATCAGGATAGTTTTAATATAGTTTAAGAACGATGTCTGGTCAGCCTTTTACAGTGATAGAAATTTATCGATATCGAATGAAACTGTGGTTGAGAGATCCAAATTACTTAGACCCTGGTCATCTTGAGAAACACATGTGACCGACGCGGCGATTGGACAACCGAAGCCCTTGAGAAATCGGGCCTAAATAGAGCAAATTAGACGTTACATTAAGGAGTTTCTCTTCTTTGAACATCTGATTTTTAAGCATTTTTTGAAAGTTTTTTGAACTTATACCCTTGTTCCATTAACCAGAATTCAATTTCAGTTAAGAAATGTGAGGTGTTCTTGTTTCACTGACGAATGAGGATTACGGTCACACGTAGGTACGTGAACAAACAACTACTGATTCGAATGCTTTGTATGCAATTGTTAATACAAGTTCGCCTTTGAGTTGTCAAGCAGCATGCTCTCTTGGTTGTCATATAGCCACTTTTTCCATCATAAGGATAACAGAGAATAAAATTTTAGCACTTACCTTGTCCTTACACTGATTATGCGGGTAGTCAGCTTTCAATAAAGGGGGCCTTAAACTTCTCACACTGAGCTAAGGCCCTCTTCCACTATGGCATCGCCATTGACACAGCAGCTGTCCTATTAGTGGCACTTCTTAACTCGATAGCATATTCAAAGAAAATCTAGTAACTTTGGCTAAGTGATGTAACAGTTGCTAGATATTCCGATGATCCGATCCGGTGATTTGCTTTTGCTTAAAGCCTAAAAGCCTTCTATTAATTTCTTCAAATTTGGCAATCGCTTTCAATATTCATCATATAAACCCTAAGAATTTCCCCCTTTCAGATGTTCTTTAATCGCTTTAAAATCCACTTTTTATACGCTCCGCCCACCACTTCAGCCCATTCGATTCGCTTAGTTGTCAATTGAGATTCAACCCTTTGATAAAAAATTTCAGTCATGATTATCTATAATTATTTCACGCGTTTTTATCACGCCTTGCCAAGAAAAACCCTTACTACCATACAAGCAGCATCACATCAAGTTGTCAACTGTCCAGAACAGACCGCCCTTGGGGTCAACCCTTTTTTTTGGCAAATGTCCCACATAATGCGATAAATAAAGTCATTCAGCGTGTGCTACAAATTGAAAGCCTGTAAAAAGTGCAATCAAAGTAAATAAAAATAAATTCGTTCAACATCGAAAATGACAGACAATGCGTCGAATGGAGAGAATTTTTCACGCAAATAAAGAAAAAAGCGAGAAAGCATTTCCCTTTTAACTAATTTGTTCGCCGAACGTTTGACAGGTGGATGGATGGGACTGTCAGTCATTCAGTCAGCCCCCGAACAATCGAAAGTGTCAATTAAGCGACAGCCAAGTGCCTTTTGGAAAATGTTATTATTTTATTATATTTGATTTAAACGTTGCGCTTCGCAAAAGCATTTCGTGACATGTGACGCCAGTGTGCCTCGAACATTCATCGATTTGTGGTCAGGACTAGGGAGTGATTCGGACCGTGGAATTAAAGCAGATGTCAATGCGGTCATTGATCCATTCAGCGGGGTAAACCATAAGTGCTCTGATTAATGCGCCCGAGGTACCTTATGGCCTGCTGTACTATATAAACATTAGCTTATGTTTAACTTCCTTGTGTACAGGGTCCCCAAGGAACAAGAAAAGGCCGTTTTGCTATGCATGGTTTCTGTTATACTTACCAGGGCTTAATTGTGTCCGGGAGGTTGTTTATAAAGAGTCTGGGTTTTTGTTTATCTCAAGGAAAGTTGGAAGGGGGGAAAATGCATTTCTGTTTATGTGCAGTTTTTCCGTTGGAGAATATCATAACCAGATTTGACAGTGTTTTCAATTGCTTTGAAGTGTAAGTTGATGCACACATATGAGTAAGTAATGGACAATTTCCATTAGGTGTGTATAAAAATCAGGTCTATTTTGACCAGATTATATAGACTGTACTGATCAAAACTGCATCATTGGTTTTGTTCTATCAGCTCTTTTTCCAAGATATAGCGAAAAACCATTTTATCGAAGTTTTGGCACTTCAGAAATTATGGAGGCTACACAAACATTTGAGCTTGTAGCCAAGCATTTGATCTAATTATGTGATTTTCATCACACTTTAATCAGCTTATTTGGCAAAGTTACAGCCTGATTAAGACGAAAATACATATATATTTTTAAGGGAGGACAACTAGATTCGCACTTTTAATATGTGATGTGATATTTTTGCCCTGAACCGCTGGACGTACAATACCCAAATTGAGAACGAATGCACGCTTTGCAACATGCATGCAAAAGAGTTTTTTCCACTTTTCGCCGAATGCCCAGTTCTAAGAGATATACGAAATGTTTACTGGGAAATTCCAATCCTAACACAATCCCAACTCATTGAAATATAAAACAGGCGAAACAGGAACCAAATCGTGTTAGAACTTTTTTAAATTACAAAATTTAAAAAAAAATAGGTTATACATGAATATGGGTTTAACGACCTGTTTTGATTTTAGCCAAAGTGAATGTTAGCAGGCTCAAGGTCGAGGTTTGACTATAGTTCAATAATCAACCAGAAAATTCAACAGAGAATACAAACGAACATGAACAGTAGCTGCCGCTGTGTAGACGGCCGTTTCGGCTGCCGCCTCGTAACGGGTTCCTATTAAACAAACATAAAAAACGGATTTTAAAAAGGGAAGCATACCCTTTAAAAAAAGAAACTGGCACACATCACACTCGAGAGATCTCAGTAATAAAAAGGGCCATAAACAACGATACTGACAACCTTCAATCCTCTATCCTTCATTCCTAAAGAGCGGAGTAGTAGTGAAGGGAATGGCACTGATCAACAATCGAAGTGGGTAGTATAAATAGGATTTGCAAATGGCTTGTTGGTGTGACAGCAACTGAAAGTGTACTGACGAAGGCTTTGCCATGGCGGCAGCCGAAAAGGCCGTCTACACAGCCACAGCTACTGTTCGTGTTCAAATGTATTCTCTGTTGAATTTTCTGGTTGATTATTGAACTATAATCAAACCTCGACCTTGAGCCTGCTAACATTCACTGTGATGATTAATTTTGAAAAAAATGCTATAAAACGAGAGTAGTCTGACTTTAGGACCAATTAAGACACATTCCGCATTACTTTTACAGAGCTTTTCATTTTTTAAAGATGCGATGATATGTGCTTTGTTGCATATAGATCATAAATCTAAATATTTATACCTAGTGTGGCCTCCGTAAATTCTAGGGTGCCAAAACTTCGGCAAAATGGTTTTCTGCCATATCTTGAAAACAAGAGCTGATAGAGTTGAAGCGCCACCACTTATGGAATCAGTGAACATAAATTACTTAGGTCTCACACCCACAAATAGCAGAACGTTTAACTTAGGTATGAACGCCCTCTAAAAAATTTATTCGTTCTTGAATTTTCAAGAATTTTGTTCGTAAAATTAAGCAAGTCGTTCTTAGTTGGCTGCTTTTAGACGAGGGGAGTGAGGTAAGGAAATTGAGAGGAGAGCAAGCACTCAGTTTCGTTGTTTATGTGAGAGTGGAGAGTGGAGGAGACTATCGAGCAGAGAGCGCAATCAATTTTTGAACTCATGTTGGCTTGAAACTCCCAAGCAGTTATGGCATTGCTGGCATGTAGTGGCGGCTATTGGACTAACAGCTGACTGGCAATAACTGTTATAAACAACCTCGCGGACACAACTAAGAGAGCGCTTCAATTTTTGCACTCGTGTTGTTGAGAAATTCCCAAACTGTTATGGCATTGCTGGCATTTAGAGACGGCTATTGGATTGACAGTTGACAGACAAAGAGTGATGCTGCTTTGTTGGGTTGAGTGTTCCTCGATCCGGCTAAAACTGGCTACATAGTATGACAATTACTTTTTTATGATATACATTTATGCAAAAAAAAACAAATTTTATATCGTTGTTTGATTTGAATCTGTGGAGCTCTTGATTCAAGAGTGAACGATTTTACTCTTGAACCTGATAAGCTCCTTGATACAAGAACGAATATTCTTGGTCTGTGACAATGCACTATCTTGGATTTCAGTACGTTTAGCACCTGATTCAAGAATAATTCTACTTGATTTGAGAATGTTTCGTACTTGGTTCAAGTATTAAAGCTCTGGGAACAAGAAAAGCAGTATCATAATTTCTTACCTAGATCCAGAATTTCACTCTTGGGTCAAGTATTTTTATTTTTATCGAGCTTTTGACATTCAACATTCCTGATTTAAGAATTTTAATTGATTAAAATTTGTCTTAAGTTTTTTTTGTTTCAACTCAAACAAATGTTTGAAATATGAACTCATAAGTTTTTTATCTGTTGGCCGTAATGGCGGCACTTCATGTTTAGCTCATTTTCTTATTTGTAACATTTCTGTGTGGTGCAGTGATCGACATTGTGTGCAGAGAATTTACCACTGGCAACTGTGCGAACATTCGCTTATAGAGAGCCTTTTTTGCTTTAATATTTACTAGGCTCGACCTGTGTTCGAAATTCGACCATCGAACAAATTAACACTTATCATTAAACGATGTGCATTTTTAAGTCTAAAATAATATGTCAAAAAAGTCTTCAATTTGCATACTTTTTGGTACAAAAATAGTTGTATCTGAATCGGTTTGAAACCCTGGAAAACCTGATGAGCATATATTACAATTTTGAAAAGTCAGCCAACATTTGGTTAACTAACTTGGCATAGTTTGGAGTTTTTTATACTACCCAGAAAGCTTTAAACATCGTTTCCTTCTTTCCTTGATCATTTGTTAAAGTTTTGGTAAAGTGTAAGTCTTAAAACAATTTTCAATGCATTTCTTTATTTTTGAAGCCGGCAGCCTGGGGAATGTTGCTTTTGGATGGCTCCAAAGAAAGTATGAAGATACAAAATATATACATTTTTTTGAAGGGATTTTGTAGCGCTGTGAAAGTTCCTGATCCTACCACAGGCAATAAATCCATATATTCGATGTATTTCCGATTCGATCTAATACCGAATTGTATGTTTCCTTATAATGTACCTTTCCTGTATCTCATCGAGTTTCCCGAACAAAACCGACTATTTTCGCACAATTTTTTTTAGTCAATTGAATTCAATGCCATCTGCAAGTCACCGTATTTTTAATTCGCTATAAAACAATAAATAATAATTACCTTGTCAATTAGATTTCAGTTAGACCCAGCAACTGTAAATCTGCTTTAAACCAAAACAAAATATGCTTAGAAGCTTATTTTCCCGTGGATCGTCTCTTAACAGGAAGAGCGTACTGAGAGACACTCTCTCTGTTTACAAATGTCAAATTACAACTGAGCACAGCTCACAGAGAGTGTTGGCCTGTTGAAACAAAAACAATGCGTTGGTCTGCTGACCTATCTGTTTGAAGTGTGTGTGTATTGGTACAACTTTTAATTCGCTATAAAACAATAAATAATTGCAATTATTTTTTTTTTGCAATGGCGGGGTTTAAATACTCATACAACCATATGTAATAAATTTTGGGTTAATTGAAATTGTTTTACTATGCTAAAAAGGGGGCCGTACATTCGTATGATAAAATCTTAACGTATTAATATATAGATTGTGGGCCGCTGCCGCTGCCCAGGCAAAGAATTCTCAGCTGATTTTCAACTTTTGCAGCGACTTACTTTCTGACGACGTTTCGGCTGCTATTGGCGACGTCTGGTCTAGAGGTTCCATATTGATATAACTGCACCAAGGGAGTAAGCATCTTATTTTCCTCTATTTGGATTACTTTACCATGATGAATAATATAATTATTTGGCTGAAAAGATTTCCATCCACTCCCCAATCAGATCAAAAAAAAACACTTTTGTATTTTCAGTTGTATAATCTTTTTGTTTTTATTAATTTTTTACGGTTTTCTTTTAGTTTTTCCTCTTTTTACTCGTGTTTTGTTGTATTTCTTCATGATTTATTACCCAGTTTTCAATTGTCGTTTTGTTTTGTGTATATGTGTGTGTGTGTGTGGGTGCATTTGTTATGCAATTTTTTATCGATTTTTTTCCATTTTTTGCGCTTAATTATTTTGAAATATTTCAATTAATATTTATTGTTAATTCTGTTAGCAATAATTTATAATATATTACGACGCCTTTGTTTTAAATTATAACTAATGCCCGCCGCTTACCGCATTTCGATTGTTTTGCCATAATTCCATTTTTGTAATAATTAATGAGAAAAGGACACGAACAAATCAGTTAATAATACTATTATATAATTTGTTGCTTTCGAAAATGTACACATAATTAAAAATGCTTGGAAACTAATTTAGAAATTAAACTAGTCTAGACAAATCAGAGAATTCGATATATTTATAAAAAAAAACAAACAATTACGAGTAGGTTATAAATTTTTACAGGGTATTTCTTATTAATTTTTACAAAATGTAACTTAAGCTTAGTTTAGTTTTCGTTTTTTAATTTTTATACAAGTCTTGTAGGTAGGTTCGTGTTTTGTTTTTCAGTGGCGGAAAGTGTTTTTGTGGCTGTAGTGTTGCCAAGTGTAATGTGAGTGAGTCAGTGTTGGTGAACGCGTGTTGTGCAAAGGAAATTGGGAAAGTTTGGTTGAAAGAATTTGCTGTGCGTGGAAAGTTGAGAAATATTTCAGATTTCAATTGTAGTTTTATATTTTAAATGTTTTTTTTTTATGTTATTTTGTGGCTTAATTTTACTTGGGGTTTAACTGTATTGTTAAAAACGTTTCGAAAAAATGTTGCACAAACATTTTAAATACTTTTCCGTCTAAGTGTGTGTGTGTGTGTGTCTTTGCTTGGCTACTATTTAAACTACTGTTTGCTGAATGATTTGTTTTGTGTGGTTTTTAAATGCTATTTAACACGCCTATTTATAAAATGCTGTATTCACGAATTGGCTTACCCTTGCAGAAGATGCGTTAGCACAGAATTGGGTCTAAATCTTTTAAAACAACTTTCAGTAATTTTTGTGCCGCATTTGCTTTGTTCGAGTCAAACCCCTAATCGATGTAAGGTGGCAGCACTAGAACGCCAAGTTATTTGCTAGGTAACGTTTTCTATCATTCTGCAAGAGGGTATTACAAACTTCGGTAAGCCGAAGCTAACTTTCCGCTTTTTTGTTTTTATGTATTTCTGCTGCCTTTTTGTTTAAACTACTATGAAGCTACTACAATTTAACTTTTAGTGATACTTTAATGCTCATTAAACTAAAAAGGAACATATACATGATTATTTATTTATTGATTTATATTTTTATATTTAATTTGTTTTGTTAAATATTCAATAGTGCTTGGGTTTTTATAGTCAAGAGTCATGTTCTTTTCGGGTAGTACACGTTTCGATAAATTAAAGTTAGCATTAAGAACTGAATATATTCATTGTTTAAATATGTTTTTGTTAATAAGTAGTTGAATATTGAATCACAAATCATTGATGAAAACTTCATTTTACTTGGTTTTAGGCGACGACGCTCTGCACGCTCTCTTGGTCCGTTAAATTCCGTTACAATCAACTTTCTCTCTACATTTGCTTTTTGTTTTTGACGCGGCATTTCCATCTGCTCTATGTATCTTGCGGATACCATTCTAAGTTTATACACAGAAATTTACAGTGGGGGAGTTGGGGTAGGTAAGGGTAGGGTAGTAGAGTGGGGCTTATAGTTGGTTGTTGTTGTTTTTTGTCGAAAAGGTACTAAAAATCAGTTGAACTTTACGCTATATGCTAGTTATTATAATGATGGTTTTTTTTTCGTATTTTGTTTTTTAAATATTTCTTGCTTCGTTTTATAAACAAATTGTGTGGCTAAATGCTAGACCTTAAATTCGTTTTTGTTTTATATACTTTTTTTTCCTTAATGATTTCCATTCGGTTTCTTTACTAGTGCACATTTTGTTTTTTAAAATTCAGCTCGCTTTTCTATCATATGCTTTCTTTTCACTACCGCCTCACGCTGATATACTCTATATATATTTACAGGGTGTGTTTATGTTTTGTTTTGCGTATTTCGTTGGCATGATTCGGTTATATTCTTTCGCTTTTTTTTTTGCTCAGTGGGTTTAATTGGTTGACGCGTAACTTGTCCCTTTCCCAGAGAAAAGGGTATCTAAGTTGGGATACTTAGCTTTGGCGTAACGTTTTCTTGTTGTTTGCGTTGTTGTTCGGGCATATTCGTGTAGAGTTTCAGCGCTGTGGATGAAACGGAATAACAAAGTAAAGGAGGTTAATTTTTAATAAGTTTTAAAGGCGATTTTAAAAGTTTATGGAGAGCTGGGTTTTTGAGATGTTTGGAGCTACATTGCAAGAAAAGGAAAGGGAAGATTTAAGGAATGTGTTGCCAACTTTATAAGAAACTCACTTTCAATATTACAAGGCAATTTTGATTGACAAAGGGTTGTATTGCAATGGGTACCTACTCGTAGCTAACCCACAGTCAACTAATTTTGGGACTTAATACCTTATCCTGCACCCACCTCTACTTCCGGCTTCGTTAAGTTTTAATCAATCGCCGTCTGCAGTACAACAGCTTGCACTCGAACATCTAATCATCTTTCAGCTGAACTCGACTGAAGTTACATTCACTGCACTGCAACAAAAAGTATGCAGTCTTAACCCCTCTCTACCCCAACATTTGGAAGAAAAAAAATAGGGGAAGTTAACTTCGGCTCGGTCGAAGCTTCCATTGAAAACAAAAAAGGTTTTCTAAGACTACTTTTTGGACCTTACTTTTCTATGGGATCTATACTATATAGATGTCTGATTTCAACCAAACTTGATGAAATCATGGAAAAGCATAATACACTAATAACTACGAAATTTGGAGGCGGTTCCATTTAAAACAAAAAAGTTTTCCTCACTCGAACTAGCTTTTCGACCGATCGTTCCTATGGGAGCTATATGCTATCTCATCCGATTCGACAAACTTGTAGATGTGTGTATATAGGTTGCTGTACGCTTCTTAAAACAAAGTTCTCAGAACTGTTCGACCGACGTTCCTATGGCGCTATGCTGTCATCCGATCTCGCCAACTTGTGAAACTGGGGGATAGTTAACTGGCGTCTGGAGGAGTTTCCATTACAAGTTTTCTCAGAACTAGTTTTCGACCGATCGTCCTAGACAGCTATAGCTTGTCCGACCGCGGTCCGACAGTGCAGCGTTTGTACCAAAAGACTTGTGCAAAGTTCGGTGAGGATAGCTTTAAAACTGACGGAGGAGATAGCATAGAAACAGACAGCGGCGGACGTACAGACGGACGGACGGGACAAGGCTATGAATCAGCTCGTCGCTGTCGATATAACTTGTGTGGTCGGAGATGCTTCCTTTTATAATACCCTCTGCAAAGGTATAAAAACAAATTTTTGGCTTGACACAGCCCAAAGGGCGAAAGCCGAGCTCGTCTCAATCTCTTGGCTTCTGTGCCTATAATTTTCGCACAAAAGAAAGGGGCCTAACAGCTTAACGCCGAATCCGAACGGCTGTATGAGAGTCTTTTTCATGGCTAGTCATTTCAAAGCTGGCGCCAACAACTAGAGAAGGTGACAAGGTATGTGAGTTTTCAAGGAAATAACTTTTTATTAGTTATCCCGGAGGAGGGATCGAACACCTGACCTATTGCACACACTAGCAGCTGAGCCACACCTGGAAGATAATTTCAAGAAAAATCACCTTGATGAGACCTTTTGATGCTTAAAACGAGATTACTATCATGAGCGATCAAAGGAAGACTTCAAAATGACTCATGCATATACTCAAAATGTGATATAATGAAACTCGAAAAAGATTCGAAAATGAGTCGAAACTTGTTAGGAGAATGGGTAAAAAGCGAATCTTCAAGAAGAGACGCGTCCAGGGACCCATTTTCTCCCGACAAAATGATAATTTATGATCACAAATCGAGCGCATTTATGACAATTTTAATCAGATCGAGGATTAGTAAACCACTCGAGAGTGATTACAAACTTGATAAAATGTTGGCTGGGTGAAAACAACATACTACATTGCAGTCAAAGCAGATAAAACAAATTTAAAACGCGATTAAACGAGACATTCACAGAAATGCTAGTACGACAATGAGTGTGTGTTTGATTTGACTTCATATTTTGGGTGTCTGTCACACCTCATACGCTTTTACAGCTGGTAAACTGGCTAATTACACTAGTAGTCAAGAAAACAGGCACTCTTGCAGCTTTCGTGTTAGAGTAGTTAAAAAATCTAGTATACAAAAATGCACGCACTGGAGTTTAAACAAGTTCAAAAATTTAAATCTTGGACTTTGGACCAGAAATCTAATTTTTAGGCCAAAACTGTACAATTTGAATACCAATATAGCTAGAAAGCTGAAACGGACTGACGAGATACGGGGACTTATCAAGATTACAAGATTGAACTTATTGGCAACAATTTAAACCCAAGACGGAATTTTAAGATCTTTTCTCTACGAATTCAGAGAACTGAATGAATAATAATTTTCCTACTAGACAAAGGTCTGCTTGATTTGTCCTAAACTCCCAGTACTGCTTGGTTCTCGATTCATGTACAAATGTTGGTCCACCCCAATGTTAAAGATTTTTCTGAATTTTTTAGTCTAAAACAAAAAAGGTAAAATATACTCTGTACCTCACAAAGTTTGTATGCATCTGTTCTATGTTAGTTAAAAAAAAGTTTTTGTGTGGTTAAATTTTTTTTTTTTTTTTTGGGGGGTGGTGCTGCCCAGCATAACGAACGTTAGATCTTGAGAATACTTTGGAAGCTAAACTAACAAATTTCTAAACATGCGTTGAAGGTATGAACTTGATTTGGCTCATCACGTTTTCAGGGTGTTTGGCTGCAAGCAGTGCTGCCCAGCGTAACTTTAGTGACATAACACGACGATCAAACCGTTCGGCTTAACTTTATAAATCCTAAAGTTTTAGTACCAAAAAATATGACAAACTTTAAAAAAACTAACACAAAATTACTGGACTTGAAATCACAGGATAACTTATTAGCTGGTATTGTGGTGAGTTTGTTTAAGTCCAGAGAAACAAAATTAAATAAACAGATTATCTAAAGATATAATGGCTAACAACTAAATAGATACTTTACAGGCGAAATTGGGGACCGCTGTTGATTTGAATACAAAATTACTAAGAACGACTAGAAAAGATTAGTGGAAAACGTGCATAGGAATTTACATTTATTGCAAACATGTCAAAAGAATTGTTATACTATCTTTATCTTGTTTTCGACTCGTAAAAAATTGAAAACTTTCTCAATTCAACAATTCCGTAGCTTAACTGGGGGTCGAGAACACCCTAGATGTGTTACTTTGTTGGAAAAAAGCTAGATAATTTAATAGAAAAATAAAAAATAGTAGATACTAAACTGTTAGGCGAAAGTCCATTAGGTACATTAAGTAAAGTCGTGCGTGTCGTGTTTGGGAAATGTTTGACCGCGCGTGCGGAGTGCGCCTTTTAAATATTCTGCACGCGCCCATCTCTAGTACGAACCATGTAACTATAAAACTGTGGGATATATGATGAATTTTCCAAGTTGAAATCAGACTTGATCTGCCTGCCAGTACAAGAAGGTTAGGTCCTATACATGTCGGTCGGTTGTTAACCTAAACAGCTAATGACTTCGATTACAATGATTTTTCTATAAATTACCATGTTTATACACATAACTTATTTCGTGATCTTGGAATTTAGATGGGCTCAGTGTGAATAGCCTCTAAGTGACAAGGTTCAACCACAGCCTTTAAACTAAGAGACTGGGGACGCTTTTGGTTAAGCATTAAAAGGAATATAGTATACCATATGTCTTACAAACAGAATACTTGATTGATGATCAAAATCTATTGATTAATACCAAAGGTATTCTAATTTTAGTATAAATATCAAAGCTCAGGGTCGTAGCCAGGATTTTTTCAGGAGGGAGGGGGTTTGTTTGGTAAGTGCGACTCTGACTCACCTCAAATCCATTCAATATGGGGTTTTCATCAATGATACCACAGCCTGTTGTTTTGTGTTCTCGTAACACCGTTATTACTCGTCGTTGTTTGTCCATTTCCGTTCGTTTTGTTAGCATTTGTCGATATCGTTACATTAGTTGAAGCTTCACCATTGACAGCAGTCGAGGACTTGTTCGTATTTCTATTCAAATGTATTCCCACATCTTCGGAGGGCGATAGACCCGTTACCAAAGTGGGCCGCTTATAGTCTGCCGTGGCATCTGAACTCATGACATCCCTGGTCAGTCGTAGAGCCTTCAAGTGTTGTCTCTGCTGATGATTGTCGCGTATATTGGAAGTGGCTGTTGTTGGGTTCTTGGTACCATTATTGCTGGCGTATTTGTTATTGTGCAGAGTCAGACTGTATTTGGGTTTGCCCGAAGAGGCGAGCAGCGTGTTGCTGTTGCTACTGAGACTCAAGTGTTGCGGCTTCTTCGGCATGGTGGTGCAAGAGGCGTTGGCCGCACGCTTGCCGGTGGGAGCTGGATCGGCCCCCACAGCCGCTCCGGCTGTCCCCGCTGCCAGCTTAAGTGAGGCTTCGAACTAGAGATTATCGGGATAACTGCGGAAATTGTAGGTTCGGGCACGTTGGAACTCGGCTGCGGCTGCAGCTGCGGCAGCACTGTTGCCACTGCTATACGGATTGATCATTGGCGCAGTCGATTGGGAATTCATGGTGCCCATGCCATCGTCATAGATGCCATTGTGCTCCTGGTTACCGCTGTGGCTGCTCTTGCCGCCGCCACTGCTCACGGTGTTCGTGTTGCTGCCACCACTCACCGATGAACCGGCTCCCTTGATGGGCTTAAATATGGCCGTAGTGGCATAATATTTCTCCATGGGCGGTGGCGGCACGGTTGGTGGCCTGGGGAATATGCTGCTCAGCGGTGGCGGCGGTGTGCGGCGTACGTTCACATACCCGCCCCCGCCGACACCGACGCCGCCGGCGTTTGCCATTTTCGTTGACGGCATGTAGTCCTGCATATGGGGCACCGCATAGCCACCTTCGGGCACATCTGTGTGGTCGGTCGAGGGGGAGAGACAGAGAAAGAAGTTTGCTTAGTCAGGAGAAATGGCCACAAAAATTTATTTGCATTAGTTGGCAGGCGGCGGCGGCAGCAATGTTGCCATATTTTATGACGCCAAAAAAACACACCGGAAATGGTGTGCTGGCAAAGGTCGTACCTATACCCATACTTATATATATGTATATATGCGTATACACACCTGTATAGTCTGGCGTCATATTACATTGTAAATCATTAACCGCTGCGTAGCCATTCACACCGCTGGTGTACATATTCACATTAAAGGGCTCGTGATACAAACTGTTCTTGCCAATGGAATCGCTGTCGTCGACGCTGGCCTGCAAATGAATGGAGGGGAATTGGGTTGGAATTGGTTAATCAAGTTAAATACAGGTTTAAGTTAAAGCATTTTCACATCTTAGAATTTACTCTGTTATTTGTAGGATAATTTGACACATACATAGTTTTATGTAGAAGATGGGAAGTAAAGAAAATCCATATTAATTTCGTAATGATATTGAGTGTACGATATTTTTAGTCAGTCCGTCTTTAGTCAACACAAATAAGTTTGATGGTTGACCCACCAATGAACATGCCACATATGTATAATTCTTAGTTTGAGAAACATGGTGTGCCCAAAATCAAAGCTGCAAACAGACATTGTTTGTCCGTGCGACTTATTGATTGTCATTGCGAATGCGAATCTAATAGGAAAAAGAACGCATTTGAATTCAATTAGGACGTCTGCGAAAACCATTTTGGGCTCACCTTGGAACATTTTGGTGTTATTTTAAGAACTTCTTTTAGAAACATTTTAGTAACGTTTTAAGACCACTTGGTGCAACTACAAGATGACTTAAACTATTTTTTAATAAGTTAATCCGTCGGTAAATCACAAAATGCAGAGAACAAAATGTCAAAAATTTAGATTTAGATCGATTAAAAAATATGAAAAATCCGCTGTCTATTTATGATATTCAAACTAGCAAGTTTAATCCGGCTAGAGGTAATGGTATATTTTCAAATAACTTTAACAGTCAAACACAACACCACAAAGAAGACTGGTCAATTGAAACAGGAGGCTTAAGAGCCTCCCGGTTTTATCATTAGAGCGGAGGCAGAGGGTTCCTCATGCCAGCTTTGCTATAACTGCTTGGGAATTTCAAAGCAGTATAAGTGCAAAACTAACACCCTGATTTCCGGAACAACTGTTCGCTTTTTGAACGAACGCGCATGTTTGTTATAATGTAGTGTGACCAGAGCTGGTGTTTTGCCGTGAACATCGGGCTTGTTTTGTGAACAAAAATTTATGAACGAAATGGTTTAAAATGGAGTCCGCTTGGGCTGCATTTTGGACCGCAATAACAATTGGTTGGAAAATGTGTCAGCAGATGGATCTTGTAACATTTTGACGCGTGTGTTTATTTTTAGCAGAACTTTTTCAACATTTTTCCACAGTGGCGATGATTTCAAGCAAACGTCGATCTCATCAGCTTTTGTTGAACGTGTAATAACGGGAAGCGATTGTCTGAAACCACCTGAAAGGAGTTACAAAGTGTCGCCGAATTGTTTGACGCTCTTTTCAAATCTTTGAGTGTTCTGTTCTGAGTCAAGAGAATGTTTGTGTGCCATAGTGCAATCATCCCAAAGGATAATTTAGTCAATCTGGCAACTACCAAATATACACAATAAAATTCATCAAAGTCGATAGAGCCAATTCGAAGGAGTTCGATGAAATATCTTTGCCCTCTCCACAAGATTGAAAAATACCAGGAAAATCTGATTTCTGTCGTAAAAGGTGACATGCTTGGAAAATCCTCTGTGGTATTATCTGCATCTTTGTTGGAATCACAAGCTGTATCGATGGATTTAATTGATATCTATTTCTGCCAGCCACGCATGATTTATGTATTGAGGAATAAATGGTCAATGAGAGCATTTTTCGAACCAACGATTGTGCAGAAATTTGTGGACATTTTCATAGAGAGGAACTTCTCCATCGCTGATTTCTAACAATTGTTTGGAGAATGTGTCAGCGGATGGATCTTATAACGAGAAAGTTTATTTTTAACATGTCGAATAGTTTGTCATTGTTTTTAGTAGGGGTCTTTTTTCAGTGTTGCCCGATATAACATTATAAGGAAGATTGAGGCAACCCGCGGGGGGGTTCTTATTGTGTGTGGTGGTTTCATTGTTTTTATATCTTCGAGTGTTCTGTTCAATGCTTCAAGCGAATGTTTGTGTGCCATAGTGCATTCATCCTACATAATTATTTGGCATTGTTTCAGCATTGTGACCATTTTTTTTGTTGCACATTGTGTCTTGCAAACTTCAATGTAATGTCATACCTTCCGACTATATACAAAAAAATTCATTTAGATCGGTCTAGCCGTTTCGAAAAAGATCGATGACAAACAACGTGACACGGGAATTATAAATATGTATTAGAAGAAAATTAGATATATAAGGTTGTCTATATAGTTGCTCTTTAGGACCTTACCTAAATACAGAGATACAAACCAGGCTTTAAAAAGCTTTGCATCCACATAGTGAATATATTTTAAAGCTGTTGTAGCATCAGAAAGAGCATTACTATAGCGCTTTCGCAGCTAAATATTACTGACTACTGACTTAATATCTCTAAAAGGAACCAATCATCTACCTACAAAACTGTAAGAGACAAATTGCGAGGAAGGCAGGGGGAGTGGCAAAAATAGAAAATAAACTTGAACTGCCTGCATGTATAAGGAGTCTATATCCCATATATGTCGAACCTTTACCTGTTACCATCTCCGAGATCTGCGGACAGAGAGGACTCTTTAGAATTCATACAGGGTGGCTGATGAAAGCCGCAAACAAAGAAAAATTTAACTACTTTTTTTCTATTTGATGAATCTGCTTCATTTTTTTTATTTTGTATCACGCCCTGGAGTCCGTAGTTTTGGTTCAAGGAGAGTAAAGGCGCACGTTTGGCGGCGATCCTCCGAGCAGTTTGACCATATTGAGACTTGTTAACAATTTGGCCGAGCGTGGGACAGTCGAAAGAAGACCTTCCCAGCGAAACCCTGCAGTTCGGATGGATGAAACAATAGCTGCTGTAGCTGCTGCCATACAAAACAATCTAAGAGTTTCGACAATGAACTTATCTGCTCAAATGGGTATAAGCAAACAGTCATTATCAATTATGCACAATGATTTGAACTTATTCCCATATAAAATTCAAATGGCCTACAAACTGAACGCAGCAGACTTGCCGATTCGCTTGGAATTTTGCCAGAAGATGCTCCAAATGGTGGAAGAACTGTCTTTTTGTGTCTGACGAGGCCCGTTTCGACTTGAACAGCAACATAAACAAATCCAATCCACAGATACTCCTTGAGACGGAAATGCATCCACTTTGTGTCCCAGTGTGGTGTGCAGTTTCATCACGCTGCATTGTCGCGCCCTACTCTTCGAAGAAAACGGTCACATCATAACTGTTACTGGAGACCGTTACTTGAGCATGTTGAGAGAGTTTTTCCATCCAGAATTACGCCGAAAGAGAACTGCTTTCAACTCTGTGTGGTTTCAGCACGATGGTGGAACTCCTCACATATCCCAGCCTGTTATGACAGAATTGACACGAAAATTTCCCGAAAAGCTGATATCCAGAAACTCCTCATTAAGTTGGCCCTCCAGATCGCCTGACCTCACTGCAACTGACTTTTTCTTGTGGGGTTATTGCAAACAGAAAGTTTACAAAACAAAACCGACAAATTTGAATGAACTAAAGAAACAGTTGCGGCTATTCCTGTCTTAACTCTGCAAGAGTTAATGAACAACTTTTTGATAAGATGCCGCACATGCAACAACGAGCAGGGGTGGGGGGTTGGCATTTAAATTCTATTATTTTTAAAACTAATAAAGCTACATTTAATAAAATTGAATGAGTTTTAACATGAATAAAAGAAAAATGAATTCCATTTTCTTAATGTAGCAATATTCATCAGCCACCCAGTGTCGTTCCCTTTTCGACCTGCTTATTTTCTTGAATTTCTTCAAACCCCAGATTGAAACGTGCTTATATCGTCGAGATCCAACAAGTTGTAGAAAACTTCACACACGTTTCACTTGAAGAAAACTTCTTTAATCCAATTTCCTTACAAAACCTTCTTTCAATCTTCACCTTCTTTTATTTTTGGCGCCAACAAAGAGAATTTAAAGTTTTGCCCACTCCAAAAGGTACTTAAGTTTCTGCTTTCCCTTCAGCCGCTCCACAAATCAACAGAGAAAAAAGCAAGCTGTTGAAAACTTCTATTAAATAAATGCCCCTTCGCCGTTTGCCCCCCCTTCCACACTCTCTCGCGCTATTTGGTCCCACTTCACTGTGTCCAGGACTCACGTAGGAAACTAAGCAATGTGGAAACTCCACGCTACATTGAACAATTATGTGTGGAATTTTTTGTGAGGCTAAAAATTCCTGGCCTCACATACATATATAACAAATGGCTGCCCTACGTCTACACTCACCTTAATGCTATTGCCATTCGGACGATGCTTGTCCACATTGCCGCCCAATGTATTGGGATTGAAGCTGTATTGGAATGCATCCAGCACGTTGCTGCCGCGTGCGCGTTTCGTGCGCGATACAATAAACAGGATAATGGCCACCAAAAGGATAATTATCGTTGTTAGAACAACAATAACAACGCCAATGAAATTCGCATCGTTCGGCTCCTGATCAATGGGGCGTGGCGCAATTACTGCAACGAAAGTGAGAGAGAGAGGCAGATATTTAAATTAACATCGAAATTAAAAGTAAATATTGTTCAACTAAATAATTAGTGGATTTTTTGTGTTTCAATTTAAATGAAGGCTACTTACACTGCGGTCCATTGTTATAGTTATTGGGGTCGCCGCCCGATGAGGATGGGCCTCCACCGCCATTTCCATTTGCTCCATTCAATTTATTTTTGTTATGATTGTGCTGATAGTCGTTGCTCTGCAAGGGATATTCGCGTGTGTCCTGTGCCAGGCTGGGCGAGTTATTACGCTGTTCCTGCTCGTCTGTGAAATTTCCCTGGGCGGGTACTGTAAAGTGAAATAGAGACAGAGACAGAGAGAGAGAGAATGAAAAAGTGAGTTAATTTCTTCAAAAGTAGCCGCCGCTTGCATAGCAGCTGCGCTTTAATGATTAGGTTTTTTTTTTATTTCGCTGTCCCTTTTACTTTACACCTTTCGTTCCACTTTAAATTGTTTGAATTTCGTCATGCTTTTCTTTTTATTTTACTTATGACCTCTAAACGTGTTCATTTCCTGTCAACTTCTATAACACTGTGGAAGAAAAGGTCTATCTATGACTAAATTTATACAGATGTTTGATTTTCTAAGAGGCGTTTTTTTTCTTGGGAAAGCGCGTGTCTTTTGAATATGCATGGATTTTTAATGATATTTAATGCGCAGGGAGAATTTCTCTGGGTTGAGACTTTGTTTATGCTTGGCCAATGGGTTGTTTTAGTTAAGTGATAGCGAATGAGCTAAACATTAGCTCTCTTGTCTTACTAATTTGAATAGGTTTCCACTTAGCAAGCTTTCCCTTGAACAAAATTGGTTTATTGTTATCAAAGGTCTTACTCACTTTCATAAATCTTGTAAGTAAACATAAAATTTTAAAGTAATTAGTTTCCTAAATTTAATTACAAATGTTTAAATATAAATTCAATGTGAATATGGGCTTAACGTCCTGTTTTGATTTTAGTCTAAGTGAATGTTAGCTGTCTCAAGGTCGAGGTTTGATTATAGTTCAATAATCAACCAGAAAATTCAACAGAGAATACATATGAACATGAACAGTAGCTGTGGCTGTGTAGACGGCCGTTTCGGCTGCCAACATGGCAAAGCCTTCGTCAGTACACTTTCAGTTGCTGTCACACCAACAAGCCATTTGCAAATCCCATTTATATTACCCAGGCGGAGTTGAGAATTCCAAGTGCACAAATAGCACGAAATTTCAACTGCAGTGTTCCACTTTTCACATACTTTTGCGAAATGCAATTTGAACAATCTCGACTTTCGAATTCTACAGCCTTTTCTAGAAAACATGCTTTATACTTAAAGTTTATTTTAGCATTAAGTCTCTTGAGATATTTAAGTACTGGTTACTATACAGTTAGTTTCAACTGCTAAATGCAGTGATCATATTGCGATTGGTACATTGGATAATCATAATTTCTGCAGGGAAGTTGAACAAAAAATATGTTTAGAGGGATTTCCTATTGTTGGGACAGCCAACTTGGAAATTTCCAAAGATAATCTTGTATAATCTATGGCATATCAACATAAGCTTAGATGATGTTTTTCATATGTGACAAATAAACGTTCAGTTACTGGATTATATGGAAACAAAACCTCAACACGAAAAGCCAGATTCATTAAGATAATTATATCCTTTTGACAATTTTCAGTTCTGTTCGATAAAAATCTTGTATTAATATAAGATTAAATGAATATTTTAATATCCAAACTGAATATGCTACCAAAATCATCCAGTAGATCATTAACAACGATTCTTTTTTTCTCTGTGTACTGGGCCTTAAGCAGTCGTTTTGAAATCGCTAAACATTTGTTATTTAATCTAGTAACCGATAGTATTTGACTTACGCCACATATAAATGCAAAGTTTTTACGAAAAGCCTCTGAAGACTATTAGGAGAATCCCTATTGAAATTTTTAGTGTGACCGTCTTTTTGTTGTATATTGTTCATAAATATTAAATTCTATTGTGGTGTAAGGTTGTCTATGAGTGAGTGAAGAAAACTATTATAAGTTGTTCTTGGGAACATAGCGCACCGCGGCCAATCTTGGTCTATTGTACCCCCCTACTGAGTTACAACTCTCTTAGCAGCACAATTTCATGTACGAATGTCAGGATTTTCATGGGTTCTAATCCCCAAATCTGTTTAATCTGTACCTCGCTAGAGCATCGCAGTATGCTAGTATATGTTCAGAGGACTCCTCCTTCGATTCACAGTATCTACATAATTTGGTGTCGTTATTACCAACTTGTACAGGTGACCCCGCAGCCTGCAGTGACCCGTGTAGAGCCCTGTCAGAATCCAGAGGGCGTTTTTTCCTTGTTGGATCAATTTCAGGCACCTTTTGAGCTTGTGGTTCACCATTTATGCATTTGCTAGTCTCATGCCCCTGGTGTATATCCTGGAGGCTGTTTAAAGCCTATTCTGTTCTTTTTAATGGAGCTCTCTAATGGTGTGAGGTGGTTGGACCCTTGCGTGCCAGTTTGTCGGTCATTTCATATCCCGGGATCATGTTGAGTACCGGTATCCAGCTTAGGGACAGGGAAAGGTTGTTTCTACTGCCTAGTTGGTCTAATTAGTTCTTTGTCTCTATGACGAGATTAGAGGTGAACTTATTACTGCTAACGAGTGACAACTAAAAATCTGCACAAGCTTTGAGAGAGCGCCCTTAGCTGAGCTTTACATAAAAGCTTTCGGGATGACATTTCTTTCTCTTTGTTCTCCTGTCAACACATTTTCATGCCACCCTGACAAAAATTTGGATAAGTACTCATCCGAGCAAGAACGTCTTCGTGATCGCGTTCTAAAATTCTACGAAATGCACGCTGACAAAGGTAAAGTATTTACAGTAAATCATTTTACCCAAGAGGGCAAGTCAAAACGCACTACTATATTTAAAGTATTTTCCAACGAAAATTAATAAAAAGAGACGGAAAAAGATGACCGGCCACGCTGTCAGAAAGCTAACCCAACTTTTTAACAACAAAGACATCATAAGTAATCAAGATGCAGCCAGAAAATTTGATTGCAACCAACAACACATCAGTAAAGTGCTAAAAAAGAATAATATTGTTGCCATACTTAAGCAAAGAGCACCAAGTTACACACCTGACCAAATATCATTTGTCAAATCTCGAATGTTGGTGGATGTGCAACCAATATCGTGGCAAAGTCTTTGTTTTAGGCGATGAAAGTTACTTTGGTCTGAGTGGCAGCCATGTGTTTTTTACACCTCCGATGTATCGTCAACACCTGCTGATGTGAAATATAAGTTCAAGCAAAAGTTTGAGCCCAAAGTTATGCTTTACGTTGCGATCTCTGAGAGGGGCATATCGAAGCCGTGGTTCAAGCCAAGTGGAATTGCAGTCAACAAGGAAGTGTACATAAACGAGTTCTTAAAGGTGGATTTGAATCTTTTTTTTAAGGGAAATCATTCCCATTCTTAAGTTTCATAGCTGCCCACATCAAAAGCAACTAGGAGCGGCTGATAAGTAATTGGTCAACCTTTTACACATCAAAATGTGCAATTATTGAATATTTGAGTGAGAAACTCTTCATTGAATTTCAAAGATAATTCCAGGAACTAAAATTCGAATATCATTCCCATTAAGTAGAATAAAGAAATCAAGTTCCCTGAAAAGACATGCAAAAAGAGAAAACAATAAAACTCAAGATCACTTTTGCTTCTTGAATCTTGGCTACCGAAAGCATTACCAAGCACTTTTTGATACGAAAAGGTTTGTGGTTTAACCACAAAACGAATCCTACATCGCACACACACATCACATCGAGCCCAAGGATATCTCTACCAGAAAAAGTCCCATGCTGTGTGCTCTGGCCCGGTAGCAATTACATGACGGAGCAACAAATACCACAACGAAGCATTTGTCACGCACAAAGAGATGAGGCAGGGAGGTAACCAGCTGTTTTTTCTGTATTTTTCTGCAGCCACTCGAGTAAAAAAAATATCATAAAGAACTAGGGTAAGGGGTAAACAAAAGAAACGCACGTACAAAACGCTGTTGGAAGGCATCTTTCTAGTGTGGCACGGTATATGCGTATATTTTTATCAGGCAGTGTTATATGCATAGCTGAGATTTAACCCCAATTTGTGAGATTTGCTCGCGGTGATTGTTGTCATTGTTGTTGGAGTTATATTTAAAGGTTTCTAAAAATACAAAGGCCAAAAAACAATGCTAGAGAGAGACCGAGGAGGCCCTGGGGACACACAAAGAGAATTAGTTATAAAAGACAGAATTTCGAGAAAAGGATATGCGGCATATTTGCCATTACTTCACTCTCTCCTCTCTCTCTGTGTGTGATAAATGTGGCACGAAATATTTTAATTATTTTAAACGTTTTATGACGACCACAGAGCGGGGAGCGAGATGCCAGATATGCCCTTTTATAAGCAGGAAAAAACACAGCGACAACGAAGGACAATGCCAATGTGGAAACAAAAGCACGAAAACTTCTAAGGACGCTGGGGCGACATAACTCAAAACAGCTTCAGTTCCAGCCAGTCGGGCAACAACAACTTCACACAGTAATTACGCCATTTACTGTCTGAAGAAAACGGGGTCACCCACTCAAGGAAGACGGCTGTTTTTTTATTTTATATTTTTTTTTGCTAGCCAGCAGCATTTTCCTTTTGCTTGCTTTTGTTTTCCTATGGCCTCAAGATGTTAGCGAGATAAATGACAACACTTTACAGGCCATATGCTGCAGGTTAGCTACGGGGGTAAGCTGGAAGTATTTAGAGATCAAAGTGAACGCTCGAGCTGAGCATAACGAATGAACAGGTGTTGGCCCAATGGAATATGGCCCACGGTCTAAGCTAATAAGTAGCATAAGCCTCGAGTGTAAAGGCAGCCGGGGGGAAATTAGTGATTAAGCCCCAGCATAACTCAGTCAGTCAAAGGGGGTTGATAGAAAGAGGAAAATTGTTGCTTTTGTTTGATATGATGTTGATGAAAATAATTAAAATAGGGGAAGCAGGGTGAGTGAGATTCATGAAAAACTCTACGAAAACCAGACATTTTGAAGTTTCATACTGCCGTATAAATGGCAGAAGTGTTCAGCTCTGTGAAGATCAATTCATGATTTTTCCAGAGGTTTGAGGTGTTCAAACCATATTTTTAATCTCCAATGGAAAATAAAACAAGTAACAGTATTTAGGTATCAAAATAATACTAGAAATTGTCAAATTGATATTTTGGATATTAATTTGATCATTTTAAAACGAAAAAGTCTTATGAAAAAAGGGATTTTGTATTAATTTAAAATAAATAAACAAAAATTTAAGGATTTTCTGTCTTAGGTTAGGTTAGGTTGCAATGACTGAGAGCCACAAGTCGCTCTCCCACTTAGGCCCGTTGCGATGCCGTATATTCCCTGTTATACCCTATGGTTGTATTCGGTACTGAACCATTGTGTGGACAGAATGTAATAAAGTAGAGCTGGTATCTCTGTGTCGGATGTCTGCGATAGGTTGAGTAGAAGGGGTTGAAGAAATCTAAGTCTCCTCCTACTTAAAGCGGGGCAATGACACATAAGGTGCTGTACCGTTTCATCCTCTTCCTCAAATCTGCAACTTCTACAGAAATCAAAGTGTTGTACGCCTAGGCGTGCTGCGTGCCTGCTTATAAGACAGTGACCCATCAGGTTCCCTATCAGAAGTGATATGTGTTCCCTTCTGTAACGTAAAAGAGTATTAGTACGTTTAAAGTCGAATGCTGCCCACGTAAGTCTTGCTACCGTACAGGAGGGAAGGTTTTTCCAACGGTCCGTAGCGAGGCGCAGTGTTTTAGCTTTTTTGTGTAACTTGTAGGTAGCCATAGACATCCGTGCTCCTATCTGAAAGGAGCTCGGTGGTTGTGTCTAGTCTGGCCAGTGTGTCCGCAAACTCGTTTCCATATATGTTTGTACTGAAATGTCGGCCAATCTCAATTAGGGATGGGCGGCATTCAGCGAGCGTTTTAGCATTATTTGTGTAGGAGTCAAGTGCTTTAAGGGCTGCTTGACTGTCCGAGTATATAAATACGTTTCCTTCTTTTACCGTGAGTATGCTAAGCTAAGTGGCAGCTTCCTGGATGGCTAACACCTCTGCTTAGTACTCACTACAGTGATCAGGGAGAGGGAACGATAGATTAAGGTCTACGTTGAGTAAGAAAACACCCCCACCTATTTATTTATCGAGCTTAGAACCATCCGTGTAGATTTTGACGGCGTAAGCTCTGCTGTGGGGAAGGTTGTCCCACTCGTTTCGGTTTGGGATATAGAAGTTGTATAATTTGTCGAACGTCGTTTGAGGTACACAGTAGTCTGTATTTAACGGTATACCCGCTTGGTTATTGAGTATAGTGGAGTGCCCCGAATTACCCCCATTCCAGGTATCGGATTCTCGTAGTCTTAAGGTTGTTATGACAGCCATCTGTCTCGCTACTAGATCTAGTGGTACGAGATGAAATATGGTGGTAAGCGCTTCCGTGGGTGTCGTTCGGAGTGCGCCGCTCATGCATATTTCAGCGCTTCTCTGCACTTTGTTCATGTTATTCAGGACGAATTGTTTCCCGAGTGCTGGCCACCAAACTAGTGATTCATAAAGTAGTATAGGGCGTACTACAGCTGTATAGAGCCAATGATCCTGGGAGGGGTCAAGTTTGGAATTTTGTACCTCCTAGTGAAGAGTACAAGTTCTGTTTTGGCCGGGCTCACGCCCAGTTCGCAAGATGTCGACCACTGAGCTAGTGTTGCCAGTGCTGTCTGCATGAGGTCACACAGATTTTGTAGGAATAAACCACATTTGAAAATTGCGATATCGTCCGCGTATGCCACCACCACGTGTCCCACTGCCTCCATGAGCCGTAGCGGTTGGTTAACTGTTCCGATCCATAAAAGCGGAGAGAGAACACCTCCTTGCGGAGTGCCTCTGCTTACAAATCTGTGAGCCGTAACACCTCCGAGTTGTGAGCACACCGACCTGCTGGTTAGCAATTGGTCGATGAAACCAATATGAGGCATATCCACTCCCACATTTGCCAAGGCAGAGGTTATGGCATTAGGTTGGACTTTATTGAAGGCACCCTCTATGTCGAGAAATGCTACTAGAGAGAAGTCACCCACTTCAAGAGATTTTTCAATCCTTGAGACTAGCGAGTGCAGGGCGGTTTCAATGGACCGTCCTCTGCTGTACGCATGTTGCGATTGTACTAATTGAGAAGGGTTTATAGTTTGCCTTAGGTAGGCGTCTATAAGTCTCTCTAGGGTTTCAAGAAGAAACGAGGATAGACTGATTGGCCTATAGTCGTTTGGTTTAACATGTGACTTTTTACCAGCCTTCGGTGGGAATATAATTGAACTTTAGACAGCTTACAAAGATTGAGTGAAGCCAGTTCATTGTATGCCCAATGGTATGTTGTAATTGGGCAGGAAATACGCTATCAGGACCTGGCGACTTAAACGGTTCAAACGAGTCGATTGCCCACTTAATTCTGGTGGCTGTAACGATATTATTATTGTATTGTAAAGTCAAGTCGTTAGACCTAGAGTTTACTGCTGAGTTTACAGAGCAATCAGGAAAATCGCTGGAGTTGGTCCAGGTCCCGTCTACTTTTTGTAGATGGTGAGCTAGCCAGGATCTTTTTAAGACGAGAAGCGTCAGGCGTTGATTTTATATTAATACAGAAATGGGCACAAGAGGTTCGTTTAGCCTGCGTTATAGCTTTTTTGTAAATGCTAAGCTTTTGTTTATACTTATAACTCCCAAGCGGTTGTTTGAAGGCATTTTTATACGAAAACATATACAATTGATAACATTTAGCATCAAAATGATACTAAAAGTTGTATAAAATGATAAAAGCTAGTTCAAAATGATACTAAGAAATTAATTCAAAAAAAGTATCAACCTGATACAATTCAATGTCAATTTGATATCCTCGAAATATAATTTTCATACTTTTGAATATATTAACTTAATACTTGGAGTATTGAAGATCAAATGATTCTTAAAAGTTTCAAATTGATAACTAAATAGTCTCATTTTGTGGGTGTAATTGTTAAATACTCAAAACCAGACTCTAAGACAAATCTGATGAAATACTTTATTAAGAACCTGAAAAATGTACGAATCCGTAAGTCAAACGATTCGCTAGCAAAGTTTATTTTTGCCCACAAACTTCTCTCTTTTACCCAGCGATCTTTATTTGAAAAGCTGTTTCTACAATTGTAAGACCTTATTCCCTATTCCGAACATAATTACAGATTTATAGAAATTTACCTACTTTATAATACAGACAAGGTCTTTCTTAAACTTTAATTCTTCTAGAGATTTTTGTTCCTATTATAGCCAACTCTCATTGAAAATGTGTTTAAGATTTCATTGTACAACTTTAAGAACCTCACTAAATCATAAACCAACTATTGTAATCCATTTTCTTTGTCCATCTAAAGAAAATCTTCCCCACTTATATAGCTTTCTTCCTGTCTTTCCTTTCTTATTTCAATTTAATTGATCTATAAAAATCTCAGTTTCATATAATTTATGAACAACTTCCTTTACCACCCTCCCTAGATTCGGTTCCCCTCCCTTTCACAATACCATCAAACCATCTGCAATGAAAACAAAACAAAAGCAGAAATCCCTATTCATGTGGCACGCTCTATTTGACTCATCAATCAAATATGTCCAAATCAGTTAAAATATTTTATCCCCTAGTCTGTTTCACACCTACCGCACATACATCGATTTACAGTTCAACCACCAAAAATATCCGAATGAATATAAATGATCTTTGGGCTTGGTTCAGTGACCGATCCCGGGCAGGACCCTCAATTTGTGCGAGGGTAAATGTGCCATGAAAATATTGTCTGAGCTCAGAACAAAAGCGAATCCTAAAATCTTTGCACTTGGTACAATTTAATCAGAACAAGCCAAAGGAAATGCAATGCATGTCTGGGCGGGGTTTAGCCTACCTACCCCTAAGCCAACGAATTTTGTTTACATTTTACAGCCCCGAGACCCTGCTGCCATGGGCTTTGGGCATTCACCGCTCACCCACCTACTTGCATTTTCTTTCCACTCGGTTCGCTTATCTGCTTTGTTGTTGGCCAAAATGTTGGAAAAATGTTTTATCCCCCTTGTTAAGTGTAATGCATGGCACACTTGAAAGTGAAATGAAGCTGAAAAATGCATTTGTACGTATGCAATTTTCTTGGCATGCCAAATGCAATTTTCTGGCAATTTTTCCTTTTTCACATCTCTCACGTACTTACCGGATATAAAACTGATCTCCGATAGCATTATCCATTTGACAGCAAAATACAAATTGATTTTCAAATATTTGCCCACACGATGATGCAACTTGATGGTCACATCACGTGCATGATCCATTATGGTATCTGGCATATATGAGAATTGTACGGGTTCGCCAGAGAAATAACGTCCACCAATGCTGAAGAAGACTTTGGCATGCACAAAGACCTGGAAATAGAAATAGTTTATTTAGAGAGAGAGAAGTTTAACGAGTTATAAGACTTTTTTCTGCAGCATTTAAAGTATATGAAAAGTATCAAAAACTATGCAAAAACTCAGCGAAAAACCGGTAAGATCGAAAATACTTGCTTCAAGAACCAAAATTTTTATTTCAAGTACGACTTTTTAATCTCGAAATAATTGAGTTAAGACCTACCACTGTTTCGGGACTGTTTCGGGATATCTTAAGTGCTCGAGCTATAAAAATCTGTTTTTCGATATTTTGAGGCTGTTGTCAAAACAAGTACAAAATATTCCTTGATAAATATGGTGGGGGTGTAAGTTTTATTAAAATATTGAGAATTCATCCTGATGGCCATATGACCAATGGTGCAGTGCCCCGTTATGACTCTGTCATAGTGCAGTCCTGTTCTTGCTAAATTGTAGAAGTTGGGAAGTTCTTTTGGGTGAGTATCCTGGCCAGAGTGTTTGGGAGATGTTACAACCGGGTGCATTGTCCCATTGTCGTTCTGCCCTAGTTCTGGCCTTCAACTGTACTTCCGTCATGATATCTCGCAGGGGTCTTTGAATGTCCGTTACCGCTTGTGTCACTGGCAGAACTGAACCGTTCCTTGCACACTCGTCCGCTCCCTCGTTGCCCGGTAGGCCTGCGTCACCAGGTACCCAGACGAGGGTGATGGAGTGCTGTTGGATTTGGTTCAGTGCTGTCGCCGTACTGCGGACTAGGTTGCTCTTTGTACCGTTTGATGACAGAGCCTTAATGACTGCCTGACTTTCGACCAAGATTGAAATTTTCCTTGGAGTTTCCTCCAAGGTGAATTTTGGAAAACGCTACACCAGTTCGGTAGACGGTATAAGAGCTGTGTCGCAAGTTCTTCGGAGAAGATGCCTGCTCCTGTGCCTTTTTCCGTTTTTGAACCGTCTGTATAGATGGATAGCTCGTTCTCCCTGACGGTAGTGTCTTGCTTCCATTCCTCTCTCTCCGGGAACCGTGTTCCAAAGTTGTCGTTCCATTTCTGAACTGGTATGCAGTAGTCACTTCCCTTTGCCTCTGCACTTATTCCTACTTCCAGTAGGATATGCATGTGGCCTGAAGTAGATGCTTTAAGAAGTTTCAGTTCCCGGAGTCTTACTGAACTTCTCGCTGCTTTACATTTCAGGAAAGTGTCTACATTCAGGGCCGCCTGGGTGGTAGAACGCAGGGATCCTGTAATACCCAGGAAAGCTGCTCTTTGTACATATGGAGGTTGTTTACAGTCTTTGATTAAAGAAAGAGAACTTTCATTTAAAATATAATAATAGCCGTTTTTTGATTTAAGAATGATTCGAACTTATTTTAAATACTTTCAAAAACAAAGCGTTCTTGAAATTTTGAGTTCAAAGCGGTATGAATTCTAACCCGATCGATCTAGAATTCTGCCAGTCGTTGTTTTCTGAGCGTGGTCTTGATGCCAACTTCATTGGCGAGAAATGAAAACCAAAAAACTTATTGTTCTACATGTGGCTACGCCCTTCCCTTAGATTTTGGTACTATATGGCCCGATTTCGTTTCCTTATTTATCGGAATTGGTATGAGATCCCAAATCCACGAGAAGATTACATTTGATAGTTGAACTCAGATGAATGGAAATTGGAAGATAAAGCCCGAATCATTCAATCGGTTTTCGAAAAAGAAGGGAGTTTCCAGTTCTGATTCCGCATAATTTGATCGAAATGGAAACGAGACTTAAGAAACCTTAAATACTTTGAATGAAAGAACTTTTCTTTTTGAGTTAAAATTACACTTTTGCGTATTTTTATAAGCTTTGATCTAAATTTGATGAAAAGTTTTATAACTTCAGCTTACACATTCTTAAAGCTTAATCTAGGCTTAAATTGTACTCACCTGAACATCCTTGGTGAACATATTGTTCGTATGCAAGACAATGGCACTAAAATTGCGCACCGTATCAAATTCAAAGACAATTTCAACCGGTTTACCCAACAGACCGGGTGTATCATTCCGCCAGCCAATCCATTCATAACCTGAAAAGAGAAACATAAAAATGAAAAAGGAAAATTCCATCAGAAGTGAAATGGAGAGTGTGGGTAGGGGAGGTAGTAAAATCAATAGAGGCCAAACCAATCCAACACATATGGTTGGCATGTAAAGCTATTTAAGCCCCTCAGAGTCAGTCAATGGCACTTTTGGGGTGAAGTTTTCCAAAAAAAAAAAAACAAATCCTCACGGCAGCAGGAGGGAGAGCATAGCTCATAACTAGAAATTATGGCCATTGCGACATTTAAGCCATTTTTTCTGCTGCTTTGTTTGCATGGCCCTAATTTGTGTGTGCGGTGCGGGCGGCGGGTAAGTCATGCAATATAAACTCAACCAAATAAGACATTCTGGCGCCCTGAAATCAATATACGTTTTACGCCCTCTGACTATCGATTCCAACTTACTCAAATGCAAATAAGAATGGAAATTATGCGCCCCAAAACTTGTGCACTGCATTGCGAAAGCTCTTTTTTTATGACTCCGTCTCGACAACTCCGACTCCTTTTAATTGTCTGTCCGAACTTTAGCTGCCACCCCTTGGCGAAGTTTTCAATAATTTCGATTATTGGCCATTTGCCAGAAATGTGCGAATCGAGCAACTTTCGAGTCGGAAATGAATGCCAGTGTTGCCATAAATTATCAAATATGCATAATGTTTACATTTTTACAGCGCATAGTTTTCGTATCCGGGCAAGTTTACTGCGAAGCCAGCAAATAGTCGTCCCAGAGTTATTATTTATTCTTGTTTATTGTGCTGTGTGTGCAGGCAAATTATTTGCAAAAGCCAAAAAGTTTTCCTGGCCCCGACTAGCCTGGCTGGCTGTTCAATGAAGTGAGCCTTTCAGTGCCAGACCCCGGCGTAAAGGTTGGACTTAGCCTTATGGTTTTTCTGTCGGTGAACTTTTGTAATTATTTGATGTTAATCAGGATATTTTTTTTTCTATTGCCATAAATCTTTTGCGGTGCTTTGCTAAAAGGAGTCGGCTGGATATGGTTGGGCGAATCTATGGTGAAAGTTGGAGTTTTCGGGGCCAAACCTTTTAAGTTGTAAAGTTTTTGCATGCAGGAAGCTGCAGACTTGGTTTGTTGGCGCCCAACGAGTGGGCTTGGCTAGGGCTGGTTCATAGTAATGTCACAGAAATGCAATAATTCGTTCGTAAACTATGCTCAGCATTCATATAAGTGTTATTTATGGATTGGTTATTTTAAGAAACTTAACCTTTTAAGTCTGAAGGATGAGAGCTAATTAAGAGATATTATTTATACTGGATATGTAGAAGAATGCCTTGCGGTGGCTTAGGTTCATTGGAAATAAAATATTTAAGAACATTTTTGTTGTGGGTTTTTAAATAGATCTAAGACAAGCTAGTTTTTCATTTTTGAAAGCAAGCGCCAAGTAAAAATTAACATTTTGTGCATTTTTGTGATTGATTTTCTGAGCACAAACCGTTATTTAAACATTTTTGCCTTTGCGGTCTGCTCAATAACAAAACCGAAAAAACCATGCACGCTTGCTCTCGCTCTGAGCAGAGCACTTCGTTTCTCCTTGTTTTTGTTTTCAGTTGACTGTTCTCAGTTGACATTTTCTTGTTTTGCTCATTCAATAGCAATTTATAGACAGCGATCCAACTGAGCGCTCGCACATTAAGAGTCAGTAGATGAGCAAAAAGCCGAACGACTCACCTCCAAGGGTCTTTGATTTCTTTTATTTGTTTTGTGTGTGTGTGACTTGTGTAAGTCGCAAGCCCAAACAGACACCTCACTCACACATACACATACACAAACGCAAATGACTTTTATTTTCTTCGCTCCCCTCGATTTGCTCAGTGAGTGATCAGAGCAAAATTTAAACAAACCTGGTTGTTCGTGAGCAGAGTCGTTCGGCCATGTGAACGGTTCACCGACTGCCAAGGGTCCGTAAACAACTGGTTTTTTTAGACAACGAAAAACGGTCAATTGTTATTTGCTAGCTCTGCTCATGGGGCGACAAGTACTCCTTGCCTAACAGCATTGTTCTATGCTCTCGTTAAATTGGGTATATTCCGATGAAGTGGATATTATCTTCTTTTTCCTGGCAGTTGCACAGAGTGCAGTTCGTACCGGCTTGAGTTATATTCGGCATTAAATTTAGTCCCAGAAGCTAGCCTCGTGCCATGAAGATCAATCGGATCTGACTTATGGTAAATGCCTCGCTAAAATAGTTTCTTTCTCCCAGATCGTAGTTCAAAACTTTAAATATCTCTCTTTCTGCGCTTCTATGTGATTCTTAGACAAAGCGTGCCCTATAGAATGCACCTATTTTTATTATAAAATTTTCTCGTCCAGAGACTACATGTCGAACAGTCATTGAGATTCAGCAATTCATCATAGTTAGCTGCTAAGGTTTCTCACTCTTCAAAGCACTGCTTTCTTTCGTTGCATATAAGTATTGCTAAGATCTTCGCTAGCCTATGTTCCTGCTTTCTCATAATCTTTTGCATATAGCTGAAGTGCTGGTCTGCAGTATATAGATGCAGCGGCGCGAACCCAGTCTACAACAATATATTGGGAGTTTATTGGGGCAGGTGGAAAAGCTTCTTAAAGCTATGTACTCAGACAAACTAAATCTAGACCTTGCAGCTAAGGGTACAGTGTGACTGCTCAACGCCAAAATACCACCGAATGTCAAACGGTCATACTGCACTGTGTTTGTTTAGTGTGATTTGATTACAATTAAATTGATTTAAGTAATATAAGTGCAAATTCAGTAGTATTTGGATGATATTTGGAAAGCAAAAGTCAAGGGCAAACCCTTAGTTGTGTTTTATTTGGTTTTTTGTTGCAGGCTGCAGCCATTGTTGAATTCATTTAGCAAGGGTAACATGCTAAAAGATTGCAAGCCATTTTGTTTTGTTTCTACCTAGCTAAACCTATAGCTAAAACTATGAGCTTTTAGCCAGTCAAGGTTGCGGCGCCACGCGTTTTTCGCTGGGTATGAGCTAAGGCATTTAGCTTGTCTGAGACCGACTCAAGCTAAGAGGCCAGCTAAAAGTTTTAGCCACCGTTTAGCTAGATTTTTTTATAGGGAGTTGACCCCAGCTAAATCGATTTAGCTTGTCTGAGTACATAGCTTAATGAAGTACCTGAGCAAATTTTCAATGTCTTCATATTGAATTAGGCCCCACACTTCGGCTCCTTAGCACATGATCGACCTAACGGCAGCGCAAAATAGTTTGTACTTGGTGCTTATGGGCACTTCTCGTTTGCTGTTTTCGCGTTTTTCAGCTTTTCTTTTAGATGATACTTAAATCTTGCGTCGTGGTGAATCCATAGACCCAGATAATTATAGGTCTCGGCCACCTGAAGCTGTTCATACTCCAAATGACATATTTCGTTTTTAGATTTTGGATTTATCGGAATTTATTCGAAGTCTCAAGAGTTTACAGTATACCTGTAAAGCGTCTATATCAGCGATGTTCCTCCATAGCCCCCAGGGGCCGAGCGCAATCGGCTATTTACACGCACACGAGCCGAGCGCATGCCGATGTCAGGCATATGAGTGTACGCAAAGCTCTCTTTGCCTTTATTCGCTACCCAGCCGTCGTTGAGGGTAGTTTAAAGCTGGGCTGTGTCGCTTTAATATCGCACACCAATACACTCTCACTTTTTGGCCTCGCTCTTCTTGAACATCGCTGGTCTATATAGAGTGTTACATAGCTATAAGAGATTCCGCAAAGACCACAAAGTCATCTGCCTACAGAAGGGCTTTTATTTCGCGACCGTTTACCAAAATTCCCTGCGGAAGTTAGTCTTCTAAATCATTTCGATATAAGGAGAAAAGGACTGGACTTAAAAGACATCCTTGCTTTACCCCAGACTCTGAGAAAAACCTCCTCGATAAAGAGCCTCGGTCCCATACTGCAGCTTTGTTTGCGAGGTACATTTGCTGGAGCGTGCTTAAATACTTTGAGGAGATGCCCAGACTGCTTAGTTTAAACATAAGTGTCTTCGTCTATAGGTGAAAGCCGCACTAAGATCGACGAAAAACGCAACAGTTTTCTGAATATATGGGAGAGCAAAAATGTATCAGAGATCCCAAAGCCAGCCTAAAGCTTTATCGAATCCATCGAACGTGGTAGCCCGGAGGACCTTGGCGATTGAGTTTTGAAAAGTGATACCCCTATAATAACTCACATCTTTTGGATCACCCTTTTATAAATGTGGAATATTATGCCTTTCGAAAGCTGTCCGAAATCCTCCCCGGCACAAACATCTCGTTGACGGCTTCCGTTAAGCTTTATTTACACGACCTGATCGCCCAGCTGAGTTTTTTAGACCTGAGTGTCAAAAAACTCTGGTGAGCAACTTAGATCAGCATTTACACATGTCTAAGAAGCTTAGTTGACTCAGTTGCAAAACCAAATTGAGCCGGTTCTATTACACCTGAGCGCTCAGCTTAGTAGGCTCAGACTTCTGTTAACACGGGCTGACAGATACTCAGATACAAAACTCACCTGAGAGATAAGGTCGTGTAAATTGGGCTTTAGCTCCTGTAGAAACAGTGGTGTTGCGAAACGAATAAACTCTAAGGGAATGTGGTCAACTCCGGAAGTCTTATTAAGTTTGACGATTAAAACGATCTCTTTTATCTCTATTGGTCGGTCTAAGCAAGCATTTTCGAAGGCGGGCATTGCCTATGATAGGGGTTCAACAATCGGACTCGGTTTTGGGAGATTTCGAAAATAGTCGGCCAACTTTGCAGCATCCACGGCAATGCTTTGCACTAAGGATCTGCCATTCATCGTTTTGATCTTTTTCCAGTAAGATCTACTGTCATTTATGCTCTCTAGTGATCAGGCTAAGTTTGCATAAAAGCTGATTCTGGATTCCTCACATATTTTCTTGTAATACGTATTTGCAAGTTGGTAGTTCCCGAGACTTTCACTCGTGTTTTCTCTGTTTGCTGTCCGTTTATCGTTTATTTTAATTCAAAATTTAAGATGCCTTGAGAAAGCTTGGTATGGGGAGTGTCACAGAAATCTCTTGAAATCTTCGTTCTGTAGCACCTGACTGTTAAACACTACTTACACTCCGGTTGTTTAACCTAATATAAGAAGGAACTAGTTCTTAAGGTATTTCTTTAAGAGTCATGAAGGTCCTAATAGGGGGCCGCCGAGCGCCTGAAGAGAAAATATAATAATCACAAAATATTAAAAACCGTGGATTACGTATATAATCATAGGATTTTAAACTAACCTAAGAGAGCACTTTATATGTAAAGTGACAAAAAAATGCCGGATACTAGATCAAAAAGAAGGAAAACGGTTCGCATTAAATCTATTTCGCCTTGAGCAGTCGTTTTGAAATCTCTCAACTTTTGACATCTAATCTAGTAACCGAGCATTTTGGAGACACTTCCCTGCAGTTCGGTTGCACTGGTGCGGCATCACCTCCCCAACCACCAACCAAGTATTTGCCTAACGAATTTTGGGAATGTTTGCAAAACGTAACGATAGGTATGACCTTGGACTACCAGTAATTAGTATGGTGATGGGTGCACACTATAGTTCATGTATTAGACTAGTGTAGTGATGCATTACCTTTCGTTAACGACGGATTAACGCTCAGTGATGCATCAGATCGTTAGGCCTGGTAGTGTCTTGACACCTGCAGCACTACAGGGTTCGAAATGAAACCGATTATACGAAAATCTCTAGAGATTTCTGGTTCACCCAGACTTGCTTATCTTAATTTTATGAATAAGCCAGTTTTTTTTGCCCTCTATATTGCACTTTTCTTTTCATTTCTCCACAAAAGCTAAAAAATGGCTTCGCAATTCATGGTAAACTTAATTCTTAAAGAAATTGGCGCCCAAGGTGGGGGAGTTGCAAGAGTAAAGGCTCATATATCAATTTCCGCTCAACTTACCTTTACCAAATCCATGAATATCCGTGCGGAAATTATCCTTGCCCTTTTGTCCATCAACCAATTGACCCAGACCATCCACATAGCGATCGCCCTGCTCGTTGCCATCGTAAGTCTTGTCCGATAAATCCACTTCCATGCCACGTTGCACTCCCTTCGGTATACTGTATGAAACAATGCCCTCTGCAAAAAATAATTGAAATGAATGGAAATTGAAATTTTAAATAACAATTCGGAGAAGCGAACAAACAGAGCAACAACAATAAATAGACCCTCTCCTAACCCCAAAAATACTTATGAAACGTAACACGAGCTGCCTGCCTGCACAGCACAGCACAGCACACACACACACACACAACACGTCACGTTCTGTGTCACGTGAGGCAGACAAACGACTGACAAACTGAAGTCTTGTATTTTATATGTTTTAATGTAGCTCCCTTCTGGTTGTTAAACTGTGGTAAAATTTAAAGTTTTTTCCCTACCAAAGCCAGGTCCTGGGTGTTGGCAGAGGATATTGAGTTACTTGAAACATAATTTCGTTTTGTGGCCACTTTTCTGTGTCTTTCTCTCTTTTTTTGTGGTTATTTTTAGCTTCGAATTTGGGGAAGTTGGGGTGGAAAAGGGAGAACTGCTGCTATAGTTTTTCAATGTCAAAGTCAAATAATGTTTTTTTTTAAATTGCTTTGGGGAAACGAAAACTGAGTCATAAGTTAAGCGAAATGTATAAGTGTTCTGTTTTTAATTTCTTATTTTATTGGTTTTCGAAGTATTTCAAATATGCTTAAAACCCTTTTTGAGGCTCCAACAGGCTTTACTGGTGTCGAAAAACGCTCATAAAGTGGTCCTAAGGAAGATGACCCATCAATTTGATTTAAGTTATTGCCAAAAAAAGTCCAACTTTTCCATAAAACCGTTATATCAAACGTAACCTGGCTTAAAATAAACATTCCTAGAATTATAATATGCAGGCAAATACCTCTCAGTCGGAGCCCTCAAATGGGCACAAAAACAAAAAACAACCCACACTAATCACCACAACTAAGTGCACCTTTTTCGATTACAGGTTGCCCAGGGCACTCAATCTAATGATATATACCAGCCGCCAAAGCTCAAACACACACGTTTAACTAATTCACTAGAATTTCCTATTTACACAATCGAGGCACGTGGTAAAACAGGACACAAAACAGACAAAGGCATTTTCCAATAATTACCAAAAATCACATAATTACACATAATTAAGGGATAGGAATGCCTTGCTACGCACTGGGCATAGATAATTATCCAAGCAGAGAGGGAAAAAATATTAATTACATAAATTACTGGCCCGCAGCGGCAGGCATTGTCCTGGACACATAAAACTTGATGTCGAAAACGGTATATGGGAGATTTAATTAACTGCCAAGACATTTAAGGCAGCGCGTTTTACAATTGCCTGGCGACAACATTCACGCAATGTCCACACACAAGCACACACACACGAAAGGGGGGAAGTCCCCCCACAAAATGGTTGGTTGGGGGCAGCTCCCCCTCAGTCTGTCTGCCTTATTATTCGCGTGCTTGCATGCGATTTTTATTTGCGTGTCGAGAGACAAAAATGGACAAAAAAAAAAAGAAATTCCCCAAAAAAAACATAATAAAATAAGAGGAGCAAAAAGAACAAGTCCTCGCTTTAGTGCGTGAAGACATACACATACATATAAAAGGGGGTTACAGAGGGCGGGGGCCAGAGACAGTCAACTACAATATAATATAATGTAATTCTCTTCCTTTATTTTTTGGTCGCATCACGCGAACCAACGACGACGACAACGACAATGTCGACGCGCTTTTTGCTGATGAGTCAAATTGAGCAGCAATTGGATTGGATACCAGATGAACGGCAGGGGGTAAGAACAGCACAACTGAACAGTCTTAGTCTTTGAAAGAGAAAGTTTAGGGAAAGGGGAACAAGGAATATACTTAATGGGGAAGCTTTATGTTTGGATAACGAATGGCCATCACACTTAAGGGTAAGCTGAATTCAGTAACTTCTTTAATATGGTACATTAAAGGTTTTCAGAAGGAAACACCAATACCATTATTATTTAAAAAAGCGATGGGCAACGCTCAGCCCGCTTGTTCCTCGCAGCCCGAACTGTTATTGTGCTTTCGAGCAGCGATGGTCAAGAAGAGCGATGCCAAAAAGTGAAAGTGTATTGGTGTGCGATACTAAAGCGGCACAGCCCAGCTTTGAACTGCACTCAACGACGGCTGGGCAGCGAATGATGGCAAAGAGAACTCTGTTTACGCTCATATGCCCGACTTCGGCATGCGCTCGGCTCGTGTGCGTGTAAATAGCGCTCGGCCCCTGGGGGCTATGGAGGAGCATCGCTGCCTTAGAGCAATGCTCAATAAAATACTCGACAGCCAACAACAAAATACAGCCTCAAAAATCTACTGCGCATTTAATGCTGCCCTTCTGTTTGATTTTGCTGCCCACCGCTGATTTAAAATTTTACAAATGCTTTAGGTTTGACATGTTTTGGTGAAGGTTTTCTTTCGAAACTAGTTTCGATTTTAAAAAATCTTTACCGAAATTTCTTTCAATGTTGAAAAAGTATCATTTCGTTATTGAAATTCTATTTTATATAACCTTTTGTACCGATATTTTAAAATAAAAGCCATAGCTTTAGAGTATACAGGTATATTTCGGTAATTAAGATTTCATTTGCCTCGACCTAAATACGACAATCTGACTGCGTTCAAAATCTTAAGATCAAAGCTTCAGAACCCTACAAAAAATGAAATAAATGAAATTTTATTAGTATTCCAAAAGAACCGCACCGGGACCTTTGACCGGACCTTCTGAGCCGTAACCCGGACACTTGTTCATAAAGAACATTACATTTGGCTTAAACATTCTTTTTTTCAATTTCTTAACAACTTTCAAAATTTTCTCAATATTGTAAAAGGAAAGGATACTTTTTTAATCTATATAAAACTCTTCAACCTGACTGACTGGTGACCGTCGCGTAGCCTAAACAGTAAGAGCTAGAGGGCTGAAATTTGGACTGCAGATTCCTTATTTGGTGAAAGACAGGGTTTCGGAAAAATTCCACCCGGAAAAGTCAGAAAAGCGTTGGGAAAGTTTGTATGGTGAGAATTTTTTCTCTTACGATTGATTTGAAACTCGGTTTGTAAGCAATGTAGGCGAAATAATTGGACGCCAGTTTTCCCGATTTTGGAAAACTCCGCCCACAAGAAAAATTCTCGGGAAATTCGATATGCAAAAATCAATTTTTCATCCGATTGACTTGAAATTCGGTTTGTAAGGACGGTAAGTGAAATAAATAGAGATGTTATTTTCCTAGTTGGAAAATATGACCATAGGGTCCGAAAATTCATGAAAAACTCTGCTTGCTAAGAACTATATTTTATCCGAATGTCTTGCGTTTGTAAGGATAGCAAGTGAAATAATTTGTGATGTGATTTTCTGAAGTTGGAAAATTTCAACTTTGGGGTCGGAAAACTCATGGAAAACTCTTCATGCAAAAATCCTATTTTCAACCGATTGGCTTCAAGCTCGGTTTGTTAAAATAGTGTAAGAAATAACTAGAACGATGACGATAGCCATAATGGTAACGATAACGGTACCGATAACGATAACGAAATCAATAACGATAGCGATATCGGCAACTATAACGGTAGTGAGAACCATTACTAAGTTTATGCTATGCTTATTTTGCAAAATCATTTCATGAAATGGGTCTGAAAGTGCGTGCATAAACACCATTTCATGAGTTCGATTGCTCTTGAAAGTTGACTATGAATTCGGCGTCAATTCATGAAATGCTGTGGCGCAGCCATCTTAACGTTGCGTTGGTGTGGCCAGATCTATTATTTCCCATTTGTGCACTGGTCATTTTGTGAATTTGCAAAAGCAGTATTAACAGAAACAATTTTGATTTTGCAAATAACGATAACGACAACGGTAACGATAACGGTAGCTATAACGATAACGGTAGTGATAACGAAAACGATAACGTTATCGAAAACAATAAAGAAATCAATAACGATAACAGTATCGATAAAGATTATGTTATCGATAACGATTAAGAATTCAATAACGATAACGGTGTCGATAAAGATTACGTTAACGATAACGATTAAGAAATCAATAGCGATAACGAAAACGGTAATGTTAACCAAATTCCGTTGGGAAAAAACTATATCGCTTTTATGTGATGATCCAGTATAGAATGACGGCGGCGAAGCGAAGCGCGCCGGGATATATGCTAGTTTAATATGCTAGTGAAAATTGATACATCAAGATGCGTTTTAGAAATCCCTTCCAAATTCGGCAAATTGCGATTTTAAGAAGAAACTAAAACACAAGTCAATTAAGAAACGGAGAAAGAAAATCTTGTACAATTAGGATCATAAACGATAAGGCTACCTTCCAAATTTCAAAGACCAGGCACTTTTAGAAGCCTTTGTATGTATGACTCTCAGAATCATCATAACACCAATCGTAGCTCAATTTTGTCTCCTTAAGTGTGATTGGCATTCGTTATCCAAGCATTAAGCTTCCCCAATCAGTATAGTTATTCATTGTTCCTTTCCCTGAAGTTTCTCTTTAAAAAACTAAGACTATTTATTTGTGTTGTTTTTACCCCCTGCCGTTCATCTGGTATCCAATCCAATTGCTGCTCAATTAGACTCATTAGCAAAAATCGACCTTGTCTTTGCTACCAAAAAATGAAGGAAGAGAATTGCATTATATTATTTTGTAGTTGACTGTCCCTGCCCCGCGATTGCTTTCAAAGTTAAGCTCCTTTCAAAATGAAGCATTCGAAAAGCTAATACCAAAATATCGCTAAAAATATCACCAAAAAATATTCGAAGTCCGAGATATTGCTTTAGAAAAATATTCGATAATTTAAATGCCGATATTTCGATACATCGATATTATTTCAGGTCCCGGGTGTGGCTCACAGGCTAGTGTGTGCGATCGTTGAGCTAAAGGTCGTGGGTTTGATCCCGCCTCGAAACATCTAATGAAAAGTTTTTTCTTTGAATAAACTCACACATCCGGTCACCCTCACAGCTGTTGGCGCCAGTTTTGTAGTAATATGCCATGCAAATGCTTCACAAACTGCATTCGGATTCGGCGTTGCACTGTAGGTCCCTTTCTCTTGTGCGAAAAGTAGAAACACACAAGCCATGAGATTGAGAGGTGCTCGGCTTTGGCCCTTTGGGGCTGTGTCAAGCCCTTAAAAAAAATATTATTTTCGGCATCAATGGTTCAAACATTTCGGAAACAACTTTGAACATCGTCATTTTCTGAAAGTGTTGCTCGTGTGGGTGTCGATTTGAACACTAATTCTGTAGGTTAGGTCACGCTATTGTACTTTCTCGGCGATTTTGAACTTCTGTTGCACTATGTTGACCAGATAACATATAAAGAGACTTGGCACAAGTCTTTAATTTTGTTGAACTGAACCGATATCTTGCGTTTGGAACGGATCTAGAAACAGTTTAACTCGGATTGCAGTGAAAACTATGTCGATTTTTGGGCTTTGAACCAGTTCGCTTCAAAACGGGCTTGCAGACCGGACTTGAGCTTACATTCTAAGTTTTTTTACCTGAATTCGGGCTTGAACCGTGTTCAAGATAATATTTTTGGGATTATTTAGCAAGTACTTGAGCAAATATACGTAGTGAATGTTTGAAAGTTTCAGGTTTTTTCACAACGTGTCAAAACGTCTACGTGAGCAAGAGCAGAGTTTTGTGCTTGAGCGTGTTTCGTGAGTGGAAGTTCAAATATCGTGAATATAAGTTATGCAATATTTACGAAATTTTTTTATTTAATTTATTTAATTTTCTTTTAGAAAAATAACTGGAAATTGGGAAAAATCTATATATTTTCTAGCCTAATAAAAGAAACATTCCACCAATCTCAGCAACAAGTGAGCGCGTGATTTCTACCGCTTGCAGATTATAAAAAGACATGCGAAGATGGCTCTTAAGCGAATAATCAATGAAAAATAGAATTCAATATCAAAATTTTGTTTCATTCTTACCGCCTCCTTAAATTGAGCGTTACGCGTGAAGCGTTCTTAAAGTGAAAGAAAATTCACTTACGCTCGCACCTCTAACTCTTAGCATTCCAGATTAATTTTCTTCTTTTAAAAGTTTACCTTGAAATATTTCAAATAACTCAAGAAAAAACAAACTTGAAAACTTAAAATTAGCATGAATTACTCTTCATTTAGGGGTATCCAATGCATTCAATTGAAAAAGAAATCTTCTTTTATCATCAGATATGCAAATACACCGTATATGAGTTCGCGTGAGTTTAGTACTTTATACCAGCCATGCCCAGCCGTGTGCCCTTTGGGTGCGTTTTGCACCGAAGATAGGAAATTTATGGTCGTATAACAAAACCCGGTTATTTTCTCTTATTTGATTGGCGTTTGCGCGTGCAAGCAAACTGACCAACAACGCTGTATTGGTGCTTTTCTTTGTGAGTATTGGAGAGTGCTCTGCCGTATGCTATAAACAATCAGGCCTGTTCCCGTTTCCGAGTGGAACTAAAAAGTAAAACGATTGCAATTCCGAATCGTTTTCATTTCGGTGTTCCCGTTTCCGAGTGAAATTGAAATCGATTGTCTTTTCGAATGAATGCTCGAATCGTTTTCGAATTTTAATTCAGCCATAAGAAAGCCTTAACAATTTCGATCAGCACTGCTCATGCGCTGATGCGGAATTGCGAACAGATCGGTTTCATTTCGATCGATCTTTCGTTCGCTTACACGCAATTGCCGAGGTACAAGCAAAAAAAAAAAATGATTTTCAGTAAAATTGTACGCACGATGTATCAATGAATACTTCAAAATCGCTACAATATTAAAATTCTTACAATAAAAATATTTGCAAAATGAAAAGAGTCACCATTGCCAATAAAATTGTCATTTACTTTTCATTCCACTGACTCTTAGGCTAAACTTTTGAAACCGAGTAAATTGATCGTTTTTCGGAAACGGGAACAGCTACCAACTCCGATTCCGCATGATCTGATCGAAATCGGAAACAGAAACAGGCCTGATAGAATTAAAAAATGAAAGTAGTTCAATTACTTTGTTTTAGAGATTTTAAGCTTTCATTCAATAGTATAGTTTTAACTCCACTAATCCAGTTTCATTTAAACTTCATTCAAATTTCAAACTGTTTCAAATGATATCAGCTCTCACCTGCATAACTCATACTAGCTTCACCCACTCTACTAAGACCCCAAAAACTTTCAAAAAATACCAACTTCTTCAGTGAGCTCCAATTCATTCCGAAACAAAAGAGCATATAAAATCTCAACATACCATAATACCCCTACTGAAAATAAAAAACCAACATAAATTATTCAATATGTCATAAATCCCAAGCTGAACGCTAATCAGTTTTGTTGCATTTATAATGCACTTTAACCCAACCAAATGCCGATTTAAATTCGATCCAAGGGCTAAGCTGTTTTGTTAAATCGAAATCAGAGTCGACGCGAGTTCGAGTGCCAGAGTGTGACCCGGGGAGATAATCTTTTGGACATGACGTGACCAAATGGTTGTGTGGCGCTTCCAGGTGGCAACCTTTTGGGTGCGGTATGTTGCTGTGTAGGTGTGGCCATTGATTTGCATTTAAATGCTTGCCCACTGGATTTATGGCCACAATTTATAAACAATTATGAGAGTTCAGATCAGAAATCTTACAATATTAAGCATTTTTATTGATTTCTTTTGCCCACTGTCTGGTAGTTGTCTAGACCCATCTGCCAGTCGGCCTGCCAGCCCCGGCACATCTTATCGGTACTAATTTGCATACGAAATGCTCCATGTACATCTAAATTCCCCATGGCAAATCAAATGACATGGCCGCAAAATGTGCTGAGTGGGAACAGGAGGAGGAGTAGGAGGAGGCGGAGGTTTGCATGTCTGGTCATACACGAGGGCGTGTGCATAGTTTTGACCCTACCACAAAATGGCGCCACTTATCACAGCCCCCCGAACCGAAACTGCGTTAATTTACGGAATAATTTTCAACTTCCGCGCCTGCTCCTTGCCTTCCCGGCTCCCGCGGGACTTTGTACATACAAATTGTCATTAGGCGGCGTTCGGTTATCGCCCAGTCCTATGAAAATTATAGAAAAATTTGTTTGTCCAGACTTGTTTCTGACTCGTGCACTACTTGACAATTGCGTGCAAAGAGACCAGGTTGGTTCTCTGTTTGCTGTTTTCGCTTGTCGTCTGCATAGTTTCTGCCTCTCGTCGTCGTCGCTGTTGTCTGGGATTTCGATTTTTACTCGGCCAGGTATGGGCGAATGTGTTTTTCCAATGTCTGCACGCGATATTTTTTCTTTTCAAGTACACATAACACAACAAGTCAGGTTGCGTGGCTCATGTGATACAGTTTGTTTAGGCATAGGATGCGGAAGAAAAGAGGGGGCAGAATCAAGTGCTGGAAAGGTAGTTCTATAAATATAGGCGCAGCAATTTTCCTTGATTCTGATTATGCGGTTAGCGTCTAATACACTGCGACTCATAACAAGAGCGGGTGCAGAAACTTTGCCAGTCTAGACTTGTTAGATCATGCAATTTCCAGAAAACTTTCGCATGATGGGGTATATTTTATTGGATTGTGTTTGGGTTAATGGGATGTAACTTAAGAAAAGTGTAAAAGGGATAATTCAGAGAATGTTTTAAGAAGTTTGTGTTTTAGGTGTAAGTTTTAAGACTACAAAATACGAACACCGTCCAGCATCAAACCATAATTTTTTGACAACATTTCTGAATCGTCTTTAAAAGCCCTTAAGAATAGTTTTCTAGCTTTCGGATGAACTATCAAAATCTTTCAAAGAAAACGATTACATATCCAGGACAATGGCTGAACGAGATACAAACTAAAGCAAACTACCGAATTCCTACACCTAAACTAGAATGACACTCGAACAATACTAAGATAACATCAAAAATCTAAATTTACAATATCGATATTATATAAATCGAGTACATAAAACATAGATATTTTATTTCTAAGGACTTCTTAAAACTTGTAAAGATCTTAAGTCACACTTTACGATTACATTTGAAGAGACATTGGTATCGCCCATTGGTAATCTAGCTGTAGGATAGAAGTTCACGTGCATGTCGAATTTTCAAAAAGCATTAATCAATACTTTCGCTTTTAAACATAATCTGATGCGACGAAGCGCGATATAACCATTAAGCTAAGAAACCCATCTAGTGAGAGAAATGACAAATTTTTCCTCTGATAAATTGTTAAAGGAAATAAAAATTATCGACACAAGAAACATCTTTTCGAAATAACACATACCGCGATTTAGTAAGTAATTAGCTTGTCAAGATGACACAGCCCCAAAGGGCCAAAGCCGAGCCACTCTCAATATCTTGGCTTGTGAGCTTCTAGTTTTAGCACAAGAGAAAGGGACCTACTGTTTAACGCCGAGTCCGAACGGCAGTTTGAGAAGCTTTTTCATGGCTAATTACTGCAAAGCTGGCGCCAACAGCTAAGAGGTGTGGCCGGGTATAAAGTTTATTCAAAGAAAAAAACTTTTCTTTAGATGTTCCGAGGCGGGATCGAACCCACGACCTCATGCACAGCAGTCGCGCACACTAGCCACCCGGCCACCGCGATTTACCGCGACGATATTGAAGACAGAATAGCTGCAGAATCTGGCTTTTTATCGACTCTGTAAGATCACTCAATGGATCACTGTTTCCGAAGGTATTGCGAACTTGGTCTCTTCAGGTGACCCCTATAATTTTAATAAACTAAGCCTTAAAAAGACGTGCGTGTGTATTGGTTTGCGGACGGACGCTAATTATTGTCACTTGAATCGTTATTCAAGTTCAAATTTCAACGGCCATTCGAATGCTGGTTCAAATGCTTGTTAGTTGCACAGCTAGATCAAGCAGATCGGTCAATTGCGTTCTCACTTTTCATCCTTCCTTTTCGTTTGAACGCATAGTATGAACTTTGGATAGCTCTGCCGGCACCATAGATTGCTACTTATCTAAGTAAAAGTGCCTAGTGACTGTGAGAAAACAAGCCTCATTGCCTGTGTAGTGGGGGTAAATACTCTTTGTGCGAATCCACCTGTACAATTTTGGACAGTGCTTGTGTGCGTATATTTTGTGATCCCGGGTGCTCCCGATGGTAATTATGCAAGTGCGAATGTGTCTCGAGATTAATTAGATTTTTTATACAGCCGCTTAGCGAAGTGGTGGCCACTGCAGCCAGCCGGCAGCGCAGGCGCACCTCGGCTGGGACCGCTGTACGTCATTTTCTTGTTGCTTTTGCGGATTGTTACATCTGGCCAGCGTAGAAGCATATCTGTCCCTATTCACTAGCGTCGTCTGTGGACCACACGTCTGCTAGTCATACAGCCCAGTCGGACTCCGCTCTTGTGTATAGTGCGTTGTGGTTATGTGGCGGGTGAGGAAGAACTTCGACCAATCCGGTGAGCTATAGACCGAGCAATAGCAAGAAGTGCGCACTCCCGATCCCAATGCACAACGGTAGGCTAGAACATCATCTGAGGCTACAGTGGTGGTCAGCATCAGCCGATAAAAACCATATAAGAAAACAGGGATGCAAACCGGTTCTAAGCCGAACCGGTTTTGCACCGAACCGAACCGCCTATTTCAGCTGGTGAACCGATCCGCAAGCCGAACCGGCTTATGTTCAAGAATGCTGAACCGAGCCGAAAACCACATAGAAAATCGGTTCGGCTTGGTTCAGTTCTCTGACTACTTTAAAGACGTGAAGCGCTTTCCTCTAGCCAATGATACTTATTAATTTGGGAATCTTTTTCATTTCCCTAAGATAATTTGTATACGACATCCCGATCGACTTTCTACAAGGGAGCTTACTGATAGACCGAATTGATCCTTACCGATTCCGGATCTATATAGCCTTTAAGGTTGACTTGACACAAATCTTACAACATGTAATCCCGTAAGTCTTCTGCAATTGCCCGTCGATCTCTTAATATACTTGTCATCAAACTCTAGTCCTCTAGTGGATCAAATTTCCAATTTTCTGTAATAATTCTTTACCATAATTCAATTTTTGACAGGAGTTTTTTTTCTCATATTTATAATACGATAAATAGGGTGAGTCAGATGCATGGTACGTATTCTTTTCTAGCCGAAATTCTCTGTTTTCAAAGAGCATTCCTCTAGGAGCTTATAGAAGAATCCTAAAAATCCTACTTCATAAATTTTGGACATTCTCTTAAGAATTTTAAGGATGTTTAAATGGTTTATAGAAATTCAATTTTGTGTGCGAAAAGTCACATTACGACAGAAGTCATAATGTTTCATAATGTGTGAACCACTGAAGCCGCGGTCCAGTTACTTATTTTTGAATGGTTTGCATCCCTGCAAGAAATAAAGAACCCACATTACATTACACGAGTCATTCAGCTGTATTAGTCAATCTAAGAAGCACAAAAATATATGGGATGAAGACTTTCTGAGTTCTCATATGATTTTTTTGACAGCCAACTCACAGTAAGCTAAAGCCCAACTTACACCTGATTTTGTATCTGAGTATATGTCAGCCCGTGTAAACAGGAGTCTGAGCCTACTGAGCTGAGCGCTCACGTGTAATAGAACCGGCTCAAATTGAACTGACCGCACAGCAGAACGCTCAATGAACCATTGGTCTTGCAACTGAGTCAACTAAGCTTCTCAGACATGTGTAAATGCTGAACTAAGTTGCTCAGCTGAGTTTTTAGACACTCAGGTCTGAAGAACTCAGCTGAGCGATCAGGTCGTATAATTACCATATGAGAACTTAGACAATTGAAAATACAGCTATACCCATTTGATATACAAATCGCTTAAGACCTAAAAACGACACAAATCGTATGTTAATAAGATAGTTTTTAGCGATGCGGGAAATAATATCGCTTAGATTGCCGCCACCTTAATTACCTCATTAGTCTTTTTATTCTAAAGATATAAATATCCAAATCGAAATCATATTTTTTTAATATCGAATGAATATGAAAGATATTTCGATATTTCATTCATATCCTGCATCCCCAGAACTCATGTGATAAGCTAAGTTCACACAGGCAAATAATTTGCCCAAATTTCGATGAAAATTTAGCTAAATAGCCATGATGACAGATATGGTATGACTTAAAACTAAAGCTATGGTTCCATTTACGAATAATTTGCAAAAATATGGCCAAAAAGTTCACTATTTTGGCTTATTTAGCAAAATTTGTAGCGAAATTTGTCTAAATTATTTGACTGTGTGAATACTAATTAAACCCTTGAAAAGAGTATTATTATTTTGCTTAAATATATATTTTTTTATCAGGGCGATTGATAAGAGATTAATGAGAAAATTTTGTCAAAATCGGATTATTATATCCAAGGATTTATGAACCTCTAAACGTTGGCGGCGAATTTCGCATCCGAATGAATCGCGAACTGTATGAGCCCTATGGGGACACTGACCTAGTCAAGCGCATAAAACAACAGCCGCTGCGCTGGATAGGACATGTTACCCGTATGGATGATAACGCTCCAGCAAAGCGTGTGTACAATCGGCAAAGCGGAGATGGCGCGACCAGGTGCAGGGAGACATTGCGAAGCTGGGAGTGTCCTTCTGGTGGAATGTCGCTCGGGACAGAGGCGAGTGGCGGGCATTAGTGGCAGCGGCCGAGACCGTAAAACAGCTGTGATGGCCAAAGAAAAAGAAGAAGAAGATATCCAAGGACCGATTGTTTGGTAAATGGGCCCAAATAAAAAACTTTTCTGTTTTCGATGTCAACTCGGCGAATGGAAGAAATACTTATATGCTTTTAAATAGACTCTACTCTTACAAGAGTTGAAAGACTTCGGCCTTTCCTTTTTCCATTACGATTCTATTTCTTATTTCAAGTATTCCAATTATGTGCACTATCAATTTACCAAGCAAAAAATGTCTAGTTCATGTTTTTCTAAAGAAGCTTGGACTTATTTTTAGCAACTCCAAACCAAGTTTAGCTCACAAATTTTCTTTCCACCAGTCTCATCTACATTCCGCATTCCTTGGCCTAAGCAGCATCTCTGCCTAGCTAATGTGTGTGTCCAAACAGTCCAAACACTTAAGCCGCATTTTAGTTTTTCCACACACACTCGACCGAGTGGTTGCCGCTCCTCCTCTTCGTTCCATGATAAATTAACGCTGACACTAAAACTCTGTTAGCCTTTCCACACTATCATTGCTCATGTCGCATTTTTATCGCATTCGTTTAAATTTTTTGTGCACTTGGTTGGACTCACCTTGCCAGGGACAGCCGACAATCTCGGCACGCAGACAGACAGTACGATCGTATTGACCATAGGGATAAATGCGTATCTTCGAGGCAAATATTATGGGTTGCAAAGCGTTCTCCACCTCACTGTAGGTATTGATGTTGCCGGGTAGAATCTGGTGGGGAATTGTTAGCTGTAAGTTGAGAGGGAGATCTGTTTAGGTGTTTGGGTACCCACCTCTTTGCCTTGGGTGTTCTTCCAGCGTTGCCATTTATCAAAGCCCGGACGCCAGTACTCCAGCACATATGCTTCGGTATACTCCTGACCCTGACCCTTGCCAAACCGTCCCTGGGTACGTATGGCCGTGATCACATGCGTTTGCTGCAAGTCAACCTGTAGATATTCCTTCAGAGCATTGGAGACCATGTGCTTGGGGCACCAGGCACCGCCGTTATTATCAGTTTTCAGTCTGCAAAGAAGAGGAGAGGACTTTATTAATTAGGCCTTCAACTGCGGTAGCAACTGAGAAAAAGAAACCAGTTGCGCAGGAGGAAATTTTCTTATAAATTAATCGACGTTAAGCGTGCGGCACCACACGACCGCTGGCATTTGTGGGGCGGGGGGAGAACTTTGTCTGGCAGCTCGTCTCGTTCGTTAAGCTGTTGCGGTTTTACACACAGCAGGATGTTGTCTATGTAATTAAGGATTAATTTAAGTTATACACAACTCGTCTCCGCCGCCGCCTCCCTTCACCTAACTTTAATCAATTTCAGCCTTAGATTCAGGTCTCCCCACTCCACGCTTGGCTTATTGATATGTTAACCACTACAAATACGTTTTTCGGTTTATATTTCAATTAAGTTTTACATGCTTGATTGCATTTTGGGGGCCTTAATGTTTGGCCATTATTCATGGGTCTGTGACTAGGCCTCCTCCAGACTATGATGAAGCCAAGGAGGCTTCTTCTGGCCTCCTGTTGTCGTCGATTGCAAATTGCTTCATTTCGGTCGGGCCAGAGTGAGGCTCCTGGCCAGTGTCTTGCCAGCAGGTTATTGAATTTGATTGCAATATTTATTTAGTCGAGAGACATGCGTGTTGTTTTTTTTTTGCCTCCCCGCTTAATGCATTTTTGCCAATTTGTTATTAATTTTTATGCTACCTGTCAGGCGAGAGCAGTGAATGCAATTAGTTATACGTGTGTTTCCGCATGGATTGTATAGAGTGGTACAGGCGAAGTCCAGCTTAAGGCCAGTCCTAAGTGGTCTACAAATGCAGGACCCCGGGCAAGTCTGAATATGGTGGACGCTTAGTCAGAGAAACAGCATATTTAGAGAACTTTTAGTTATATGGAAGGATTAAGGGGCGTGTCAGTTTAACCATGATATCTGAAATATTTAATGTGTCCGGTTGCACTAACTTTTAGTTATTGTCTTATGAATTGTAAGTATAACTGACATATAGCAGCTATATATTGGAAATTGTTCTTAAGCTTGTAATGTAAAATGGCTTGTCACAGCCCCGAAGGGCCAAAGCCGAGCTCCTCTCAATCTCTTGGCTTGTGCGCTTCTAATTTTCGCACAATAGAAAGAGACTAACAGTTTAACGCCGAATCCGTACGGCAGTTTGAGAAGCTTTTACATGGCTAATTTCTACAAAGCTGGCGCCAACAGCAGTTAGGGGTGACCGTGTGTGTAAGTTTATTCAAAGAATAACTTTTCATTAGAAGTTCCGAGGAGGGATCGAACCCACGACCTCTTGCACAGCGGTCGCGCACACTAGCCACTGAGCCACACCCAGGCCTGTTCTGAAGTTTAGTCTTTTTAAAATTAGTAACTAATTCAGTGAATAAGACAAGATGGGATTTACTTCATCTAGATTTAAATACAGCTCATTCCGGCAATTCTGAACTGAACTAATCTGACTCCTAAATCAAATGCATGGACATTTTATGAACAATGTTTTGAAAACCTTTGGACAGCAAGTTTTGACTTATTAGATGGTAAGTTGCCTGCACCAACGCTTATGCAGTGTATGGTTCGAAGAAAGCATGCCAGAAGATTGGAATCTAAGTGAACTCTGTCCAGTATTAAAAAAAGTAGAGCTTGCGCCAATTACCGCTGGATCAGTCTCCTTTCCGTTGCTTTCCATCATGCATCCTATGTGAACTTCTAAAGCCGAGAATGAGCGAACTGATTGAACCTTATCAGTGTGGCTTTAGACCTGGCAAATCCACCACAGACCAGATATTCACACTGCGACAAGTCCTGGAGAAGACCCAAAGGAGACAGATCGACACCCACCACCTTTTTGTTGACTATAAAACCGCCTTTGAAACGACGATAAGGTCAAAGTTCTTTAAAGCCCTTTCTACTTTTGGTATACCAGCAAAGTACTTTCGACTTTGCATGATGACGTTGAGAAGCACACAAAGCTCCGTCAAAATTGAAAAAAGCCCCTCCGAACCATTTGATACCCAGAAATTTCTAGAGATTTTCGTTTAATCGAAGAGACTAGAACTAGAAGGACTTTATATGTAAAGTGGCAAGAATAATGTCGGCTACTAGATTTTAGGGAGGGAAAACCGTACGCATCAAATCAGCTTTGCTTTGAGCAGTCGGTTTCAAATCTCTCAACTTTTGTTATCTAGTCTAGTAGCCTAGCATTTTAAAGACACTTCACATATTAAGCCAAGCATTTGTATTTCGAAATGAAACCGTTTATACACAAATTTCTAGAGATTTCTAGGACACACCCCACGATAACTGTTTGAAGATAGATACTGTCGTTCGGCTTTGAGTAGCTAGCATATGCAAATGACTGTCCGGTGTCAGCTCGAAGTCTCTTTTCTATTGTTATTGCGTTAGAAGCACACTATCACGCATACACACTTGCAGTTCAGTGAGGTAAAAGCGCCACACACATTTATGCGCAAAAAAAACTATCGGTACCCTCTAGTACGGCTGGGGTCAGTCAAAGTATTTGCGTCAACCCAGCGTTGCTCTTTGTACGGTGATGCGTCGTGACGACAACGATTGTCGCTTTTCTGCATGGCATTTCGTTTATCGAGCGTCGCTCATGACGGTTCCTGCATGGCATTTCTTCTAGCTAGCGTCGCTCATGTCGCGTCGACCTAGCGTGCCAGGAGAGTCAACTCATTGTAAGGGGAACTTTGATCGACGGAACTTTGATATAGCGTTGGTCGGCAGTACTAAAGGCTAAATAGTCGGTATCGGTAGTAGAATAAACAGAGCAAAAAACGTTCGTTATTTGAACACAGAGTGCGTTGAAAAAAGTCAGAGACGAAATTTCATTTTGTTTCTCTTTTTCATGGGGACCTAGGGTTATTTTTTTTCAGACTACCTGTAAAAAGAGTCCACTTTTTATTGAGAACAGTTTGACCTTAAGAATTCAGAGTTTGGACTGCTTTTGTTCAACGTTTTTCGGATTAAAATTAAATTAAAATTGTCCAGAAAAATCCAATTGTAAACGCAATGTTTCTGATCGCGGACTGGTTCCCAAATGAAGGATTTGGTACAAGCCTTGGTACATAGCTACTTCAGGCGCCTATTTTACCAAGGTTTTTATTACTTGGGTAAAAATCTCGAATGAAGCATGTCTTACATAATCCTTTTCAGGGCTGAATGTCACGAAATGCACCGAATTCTGATATGATTTCTATGCGCAACTTCGCTTAATAACTATTGTAGAAGAAACTAAAACCATGCCGCTTCTACAGTGTTCGGTTATGGACAGGCTTGCAGCTTTGGTTTTAATGTAATATAGAACTATAATATGCAGATTTAGTATCAGGTTGCTTTCAGAATTTAAAGGCCTAACACAAACTAAATACCACTGTAACGTATGTCCTGGGACCCAAATAAGCCTTATGTCGAAAAGCTCTATAAACTTTTAATGATGAGAGCGTTTGTCTTCTGCTGAATCTGCAGAAACAAGGTATAGTTGAAGTATGACTAGCACTTGTTTCTGTTCGGGCCCGGCCCTAAAATGACTCCCAGACAAATTTCAGAGTTCTTGTTTTTAGTAGTCTCATTTGAGTTAATTCAAAATCGTATTAGCTCTTTACTCGTCGTTTATATTGGCCGAGAGGTCCTTTTCAATCGTTTTCTTCAATCCGACAAAATTGAAACCCCACGAAGTACGCACTCCTTAACAGTAGGTACATATTATATTATTTTGTTGCGCATGTTTAAATACCATACTTATGCGAGTAGCCTGAAGTCCTAATAAAATTTTCCTCCACTTGTTTTAAATCTCTTCAACCCTCTTCTAATTATCTCTCTGGCTTTTTAGTACTCTCGCCCAGCTATATTCATTACAGACTGCAATTATTCTCAAGTGCATAGATCAAAGTTGCTTTATTAAAAAAAATAAAAGAAGAGAAGAAAATGTGTAAAGAAAATCTCCCACAAACTGGGTAAAAAAGGTCAATTTAATCTTCATAAAATTGCTTAGATTCCCGCCCCGTCGTCTCCTTCGCCCACAGTAGCTCCAAAAACAAATAGCCCAAAGGCCAGCAGCAACAGTGAGATGAGAGATGGAAAAAGAGAGAAAATACGTATAAACATCATTTAAAATGCTAATATCCGCAGTTATGTGCATTTCAACTTGACTTTAATTATTGTTATTGCCAAAGTTAACAATCTGCACCGTCGACGTCGTCGGCTGCTCATTTCGAGCCAGCCTGATGGACTGACTAACTGCCTGGCTGCCGGGCATTGAAACCGTGGACCTCCAGCTTCTAATCAAGCGCCGCCTGCTAGATATTTTTTCTTCCTTCCTTTCGTTTCGTTTCTTTTTGCTGTTTTTAATATGTAAGAGGTTGTAAATTTAATGGCCTGACCAGGCCATTTGGGAGCCAGCAGCGCTAGGGCGAGGTAATGAAAATCAAACAGCGCCAACTGTCATTAAACTAATCTTTGTAATTCAATAGCCCCAGACGGCGATGACAGTCCTCAAAACCCATCATGTTCACATCCTGTCTCCCCGCGTGATTTGTTGTAAGTGCCTGATATTTTTTCCCTGCTCTTCCCGTAATGAATTACTTTAAGTTTGCATTCGGAATGTGCCGTCTGGTTAGGTAAGTGCACGGCAGCCGCAAATTATAATGCTGCCTGCACTTTTGAACTTTGCTGGTTGCAACTTTTTCGGGGAGGGGTTGGACTAAGCAAATTGCAGTTCGGCTGATTGGACTTGGGTTGCTGCTAGGATAAAGACAAAAGAAAGTTGCTTGAAGAGTTGGTGTCTGTGTGTGGCACTGAGAAAGAGGTGAGTTTAGGGCAACTTAAATTACGCTCTGGTTAAGGCGCTTTGGACAGTTTGGAAGCGAGCGCAGGGGTCAGAAGGGAATTCAAAGAGAGCTGTTAAGTTCAGGGTAAAATATTTTCAAGAAAACTTTCAATAGGAAATTGATAGCAAACGGTGTCTGCTTAAAATGTGTGAATCTGTATATAAATGGGATAAGGCATAAAAGTGCAGTACATTTTGACAGTGCCAATTCGTGTCGTGTCAATTTTTGCAAGACTTGGGAAAACAAATCTAAAGTCAAACGGTTGTAAGGTGAAATTTTAAGAATTTTACGAAAATTATGCAAGTTTTTTAGGAATTCGTTCTCAAATAGAACCGATTCAAGTTTAAGAGACTTAAAAACTCCTGAACCGAACTTGTTCCTATCCAAATGCGCTCTGGAAATTACTTACTCAAGTCGATTTCAAACATTCTACAACACCCAGTAATGGGATCTTAAAAAAAACATGAGATCCAATATGAGATAGAACGCAAAAACCACAGAGTCGATCTTGCTCTAATCCAAAAGCAGTTTTAAAATGATATCAAAAAGTTCTGAAGTGGATTTTAAATATTATAAAAAATCCCATTAATGTACTAAAAACGATCTAAAAATGTCTGCATTACATATTTTACCTAAATTGTAGTTTAATAACTAGCTGGGCTTACTATAATTAAAAGAAAGGTGATCCAAATAATAAGAATATATTCTTTATGTACTCCCAATAATTCTGACCGCAGTTTATGAACCAAAACTATACCATACTAAATTTACGTTAAATAATAAATAATAATAGTTAATAAATAAGTTTACTTAAACTGTTTTAAAGATGACCTAAATGGATATATAGTTATCAAAAAATCTTCTCTGAAGGTCTTCTCTGATTTCATACAAATTGGAGTACTCAAATTAAAACACGGGTAATCTATAATATTCAAAATAAATTTTAAATGAACATAAGATCGGTATTTTTCATAAGAGGTGCACTAAAATCATTGTTAACCAAATAAGTATTCCAAAATTTTTTTTATCTGAATATGGATTTAACGACATATTTTGATTTTTGTCAAAATAAATGTTACCAGGCTACCAGGTTAGCAGTCAAAGTGAATGTTACCAGGCTCAAGGTTGAGGTTTGACTATAGTTCAATAATCAACCAGAAAATTCAACAGAGAATACATATGAAGATGAACAGTAGCTGTTGCTGTGTAGACGGCCGTTTTGGCTGCCGTCATGGCAAAGACTTCGTCAGTACACTTTCAGTTGCAGTCTAAATAGATATATCATACCAAATGTATTAAAAACAAAAGAAAAGAGATCTTAAATTCTCCAGATACTATATATTAAAATTATGTGACTTTTTTAACAAACTTTATACTAAGTAATCCTGCAGCTATTAGCCGTCTACAGGTCATGTTATGTTGCTCGAAACTAATTAGAAACTAACTTTTTTCTATAATATAAGGTTGTATGCGTAGTCCTGGTAGATATCGATACTCCCAAACCATGTTATCGATCCTGAGCATACTAGAGCTATCGATATCATCCTCTGGTCACATTGATTGGAAAAGTGCCCATGAAAAGAGGCCCAGAAAAGTGAATTGTACACATTAAAATAAATCAACCTGAGTTCACAATAACAACTAGAAAACTCCGTTCGTAAGCAATTTCGGAAGCAAACTTTTGGTTATTGCTTTAGCAGCGGTAAGCAAGTTCTCTCACACTAACTTGGTAATGCCATATAAGCACAGACACACACAAAGGCTTCTGTCTGTTTCAAGCTGACTTTCGAGATTTTGCGCACATGCTGCTTTGGAATTCCCAAGCAGTTTTAGCAGCGCAGGCATGGAGGGAAATGATCGCTGATGGGAGGTGGAAGGTTCCTCATCAAACAGCTGTCCTCTCCACCAGTCTCCTTTGTGGTGTTGTTGGTCTCTGTATAAAGCTATGCAAAAGCATAAAAATAGGGGCAAGTTAATTTCGGCTTGGCCGAAGTTTTGTATATCCTTGCAGCCTCCATTGAAAACATAAATGTTTTTCTAACTAAGACTTCTTTTTAGACCATACTTTTCTATAATAGCTATACTATATATTTCGTGTTTAGTTTCACTGTCAAACATCTACAGTTTTGTCTATTATTTAACCATGAATCGTCTTACAAACGAACAACGCTTGCAAATTATTGAATTTTATTATCATAATACGTGCTCTGTTAAGAAGTTCATCGCGCGCTTCTTCCATTTTATGGTCAGTTTAATCTACCCACTGAAGCGGCTATTCGGGCTATTGTGACTAAATTTCGCACTAAATTTACATTGTTGGACATTAAACCACCAACACGCTTACGTAGAGTGCGAACTGAAGAAAATATCGCAGCTGTATCGGCCAGTGTTAATGATGACCATCAATTATCGATTTGTCGCCGTTCGCAGCTATTGGGCCTCTGTGACTCAACAACGTGGAAAATTTTGCGAAAGGATTTAGGTGTGAAGCCTTTCAAAATACAGCTGGTGCAAGAATTGAAGCCGAACGACCTACCGCAACGTAGAATTTTTTGTGAATGGGCTCTTGGAAAGTTGGCCGAAGATCCATTTTTTTACCGAAAAATTGTGTTCAGCGACGAAGCTCATTTTTGGCTCAATGGGTAAATAAGTAAATAAGTAGAATTGTCGATTTTGGAGTGAATATCAGCCAGAAGCATTGCAAGAGCTACCAATGCATCCAGAAAAAGTCACAGTTTGGTGCGGCTTATGGGCTGGTGGCATCATTGGACCGTACTTCTTCAAAGATGATGCGAATCGTAACGTAACTGTGAATGGTGAGCGCTACCGTGAGATGATATCCAACTTTTTTTGCCCAAAATGCAAGAGCTTGACTTGCATGACATGTGGTTTCAACAAGACGGTGCCATATGCCACACAGCACGCGCAACAATGGACTTATTGAGAGGCGAGTTTGGTGAACATTTTATTTCACGTTCGGGACCGGTCAATTGGCTGCCTAGATCGTGCGATTTAACGCCTTTAGACTATTTTTTGTGTGGCTATGTTAAAGCTCATGTCTATACAGACAAGCCCGCTTCAATTGACGCATTGGAAGACAACATTGAAGTATTTATTCGTGAGATATCGGCCGAAATGTTGGAAAGAGTATGCCAAAATTGGACTAAGCGGATGGACCATTTAAGGCGCAACCACGGTTAACATTTGCATGAAATCATCTTCAAACATTAAATTATATGGACCGTACTATCGATTCAAATAAAGATTTCATGCATTTTTCTGAATTTTATGTGTTTTTTTTTTTTCAAATCACCCTTTATAACCAAAATTTCCAGAAAAAGACAGGATTTTTCTGTATTATTTAGGGCCGATTTCACATCTACATAGCTCTATCTTATCTGTCACCTAGCAGCTATCTAGTGTGCTGAAACAACTGTATGTTTCGGTTGGCGACTAAATTGGGCTTTCCAGCGCAATTGCTTGAGTACTTTCAAAATGCCACCCACTACTCTAACTTCACCCCCACAAAAACCAAAACCAGTTCCAACATCTCGTCTGTCTCTTATTTAAAGCATAATAAATACATTTCCCGCTAATCCATTTCATTTGCCATTAACTTTTCAGTCACTTAACCTCCAACCAAGAATCGCAACCACACATCGCCTGTCAATCCCAACCACTTTGCAGAAACTCGAACGGCTGCCACTAACCACTACCAGCAGAAGCAGCAGCAAATCCCACAACCTCTCAGGTGAGTCAGTCGGAGCAGACCTGTGCCCGCATCCAAAGAAACATATCAAATGCTGCAAAGCTCTACTTCAAACTCAATTCCATTCCCATTCCACCTTTTCAATGCTTTTGTCTTTAGCTTTGACTGTAAGTTCAATTCGGTCTGTGTGCTCTTTAGTAAAAATTCCAGTTAATCTGCCTTTGCTACAGACAAACCAAAAAAAAAAAAAAACAAAATACAAAAATGTATTTTGTTTATCTCAACGTGCTCATCACGCGTCGTTTTTGTGGTTTTACTTTAGTGCCGCCATAAAGGGTTAATGTTAATGATGCCTTTGTGGTGGTTTGTACTATGTGGTCCGCCTGCCCGTCAGGCCCTGCACTTGAGTGTTTTTTAAGTGCATGTCTATAAAAGCAGACAGCAAAATTATTACAGAAAGAGGAACAGAATCTTCAAGTTTTCCTCCCTCTTGATGTGTTTGCATTGATTTTTGGCCTGTAACTCACGTGGTAATTGACATGTTTATGGTTTTCTGAAGAGCCTGCCCCCTCCAAGCCAAATGTGTGATATTTTATACTAATTACACCGAAAGCCAAAAAGCATTGGTTGTATCATCAATCATTGGACTTGCAAAACTTCCTCTGTAAACTCTCTGACCCGCATTGCCTCACCACTTCCTGCTGCTGCTTCTGCTGCTGCTCCAGTCGAAATCATAAAACTTTAATTCAAACGAAAAACGTGTCAATAAAAAAAGTAAACAAAAAAACTCGTCTAGGCAGCTGCAAGAAATGGAAATTTAAATGAAGTCGGCGGTCTCTTTGCCCTTTTCACAAACCAGTTTGTGCATTTCTACAAAAATTGCATTTAATTAGTTGCCCGATATCGACGACTGTCAAATCCATTAAACGGTTGCCCCGCTACCTCGTACATATTCATGATTCGATTTTCTTTAAGATTTCTTATCAGTCTAAAAGGCGCTAGCTGAAGACTAAATATTTTCTTTGCTGCTCAAAAGATATGCAAAATATTTTTGTTAAGCCAACAACTGTTTGTGTCATAACACAAAGTTTTTGTCAACAAAAAAAAAGTAGTTTTTACGATTCTTATTGACTTAAGTCGTCTTATCGCACTAATGAAGATGTCTATAAAATAAGCAATTAAATGAACGCTCTGGGAAAAAGCGGCATGGTTGATAAAGCTACGTCTTTGCGCTGTTCTTTTGGCTGGGGCCAAGCTTTGGGGTTAAATGGTTAATGAGGGGGAAAGAATATTAGCTTATCGATTGGTGGTCTCGGTCAAATTTAGATTCTATTCAAGTGATGTACAATAACCAAGAAAAACGGTCAAGCCCGACTGTAGTATACTCTGCACCTTCTACAAATTGTGTAAAGGTGTGTAAAGTGCAGCCCCTGGGTGATGAGGCCAGTGCTACCAAGCATGATTGTTTGTTTTCTTTATAGCTCGACAATCGGTCATTTGATCTTTAACAATCCTTTTGGTGAATCGATAAGTAATCCTGATACCTAAATTTTTCCAAAAGTTACGAATCTTCTATCCATAAAACTGTGGGAGATATGACTTTATTTTCAAAAGAAGCTCTTGTATTTCTTACCACCTCTGAGATCTGTTTTTTCATACGGACAGACAGGTCGGACGTATGGACGGACATTGCCATATAGACTCGGCCTTGGTATTAAGTATAAATGGAGAGGGGTTTTTGTTAGTGTGCCTAAAACTTGAACTGGATCTACTTGGATACTTCCTTCTGCGGGTTTGTTGGAAATTGCTCGCTAAGTTTTAGGAGAAAACGGAAGTCGATAAATGCTTAAGAGGTGGCATATAGTCACGCACTTCGTTCTTCTTTTCTATTCAATTATAGTTCAACACGTGGCGCAGTAGGCGATCCTTCAATCTCAGCATATGTTGCTTCTAAATTGTTTGGTTTTTAAACCCTTGCAGAGGGTATTACCAAATTGTCCGTATGTTTGTATTACATAGACCTAGCTTCCTAAGAAGCATTCAGTATACTTTATTCAAAAGCGACTTAAGAAGTTCAAAACAACAAAGGAATCTCCTTCCTGAACGCCACGATGAAGGTTTTTGCATCAATGCTTCTTACTCGTCACACGGACTTTGTTAACAGCAATAAACTGCTTAGTGAGCACCAGATGGGCTTTAGGGAAGGATACTCGATGGTAGATAGCATCTTTGTCCACTCATCGCTAGCGAAAGAGTATCTTTCACGAGGAAAGAAGATTTATTTGTTTTTTTTTTTTCAATTTTAGAGCTGCTTTCGATACCATAAACAGATCCAAACTCTTCTGGAAATTGGGAAACATAGGTGTCTTCATCAAAATGATATACATGATATGGGGCCTGTACAGTATGGGATGGGAATGGACTACCCGAAGAATTTAAAACTAAACAAGGCGTAAAACAGGGATGCCTACTCAGCCCTCTTCTCTTAGCACTGTTCGCAGATGACATCGCTAAAGAACTTCCTGGAAGAGCCAAATTAGGTGCAGATACCTTCAAAGTATTAATGTATGCGGACGATAAGGTCATGCTCGCGGAAAGCCCTGAAACTCTGCAACAGATGATAGATGCCTTTCAGGCTTACTGCACAAAGTGGAATCTGAAAATCAATTGTACAAAGTCAAAAGTAATGATAATAAAAAATAATAGAGGAAATATGGATCCCGAACCACTCGAAGTTGTTAAATCATACAAGTACCTGGGTGTTACCCTAACTGGAGACATGAGCTTCAAGAAGCACTTTTCTTTAAAGTTAAAGGACACCCGATCAGTAATAGGAAGTACATGGAACTCCTTTCTGAAGCGGAATATGTAAACCCCAGCACGAAATACAGGCTACAGCCAAAGCAATCACTTGTTATGTTGCCCAAGTATGGGGGTGCTCCGCTTATGATGATGTTGAGTGTAGCCAGAGATATTTTATAAAACGGATCTTTTATCTCCCGCAAAACACTCCCAACTACGCAATTCATCTGGAAACTGGCCTGCCTCCATTTTTTCGTTTTTTGTAAATAACAAATAAAACTTCTTAGAGATGACGAATTCCACGCTGTTTCTCCGCTATCCAATATGATCGAAACTAAGTCAGTGGTTCGCGTACGCTGCTGTCTCAGAACCTTTACTAAAGAAAGTTCTCAAGCTGGGACAAATTGCTCAATCATGCCATCATAATTGAGCAGCACCAAATCAGAACGGCGGACTGTTATTTCATATCCTTGACAAGACTTCTGTTTGAATAACATCCGTGTTGTAATGTGTGGGAACAATTTGTCCCATAGTCATAAAATACATGTTGTAAAAATGCAAAAGTAAAATAATCGGTAAATGCTTAAGGTTTAATGTTAATAGCAGTCTGCAAAAATATAAATTGGTACTTCAAACTTGATAAGAAAAAATATTAAATTGAGAAAAGCTAGTATCAAAATGATACCAAAAGTTTGACATTTGAAATATCAAAATGACAATTGCTAGTATCAAACTGAAATGAACACAAAAAAGTGTTATCCTGATACTAGTTAGTATCAATTTGATATCTTTGAAATATCATTGTAATACTTTCGAAAATATCAACTAGATACTTGGAGTATAATAGAGAATTGGATACTCAATAGTTTCAAATTGATGACTAAATAGTGTCATTTTGATGACTACTTTTTTGGGTGCTTTAATTTTTCCCAGAAGTTTGGAAGGAATCATCTCCGACCTCATAAAGTATATATATTCTTGATCCGCATGACGAGCTGAGTCGATTGAGCTTTGTCCGTCCGTCTGTCTGTTTCTACGCAAACTAATCCATCAGTTTTGAAGCTATGTATCAAGCTAAAATTTTGCACAGAGATTCTTTTGATTCTTTTAAAACTCTTCAACCATAGTTTATTAATCAAATTGGTTTCTAATTTGTTTTTTTTTCCAAAACTCACCTTGCATGTTGTGGCCCAACAAAGCCCGTGTCATGGGCTGAGCTAGCTGTGATTTGAGCATCAGTTATGGCTCCCGATTCCATGCCCAAGGGCACATTGCAAGTAGCTATAAAAAAAATCAAAGAAAATATTTTGCTTTTAGAAAAAAAACTTGTTCCAGTGAATTATTATCAAAACAAAAATGAAAATCATTTTAATTAATGTTGCTCAGAACATAAAAGGGCAGATCAACATAAATATAGAAATGCAACAGACTCCTCCTTCTCCTACTCCAAGTGCAGCAACGCCCATCAAATCTATCAAAATAAGTCAAGCGTCAATTTGATTTTTTTGACATTTTGCTTTTGGGGAAGGAGGCACGCTTGGATCCCTAGGCCCCTAGGCTCATATCACTCTCTTATGAAGCTATCTACAATTTAAAGGCAAACACTTAATCATGGCCAAAGTCAAGTTGGAGCTGGCAGAAACGTCAACTACTTTACTTAATTTATTGCCTACCGATTGCGAATGAGCTGGAGAGTTCTTCAGCTTCCCGCCTGCTGACATTTTCGCCAGAATCAACACTGATTTGACATGACTTTTGTTGCCCAGGCACACAGCATGGAACCAATCCCCAGCCATAGCCCAACCAAGGTGCGTGCATTCGTTTAGAAGTTTATAAATAAACACACGACGAACCCAACCTGAAGTTGCATTCGCACTTGATTGGATTTGATAGCTGGCAATGCTAATGTGAGGTGAAGTCTGGGGGAAATGTGGTCCATGTGGGCCAGGTCAGGCTAGGAGACCTAGGAGACTTTCAACTGCATATTGCAAGTGCATTCATTTGGAAAATTGTTGCATGTTTTGCAAAACTCGTAGCAGAGTTCGATGTGTACTTCCTTTTGGCTGGTGTTTGTTTTTTGGATGGAGGATGGGACTAATGGGGGATAAAAGGGCAAATATTGCCTGTAAATTCCCCAGCAGCATGTAGCAAATCCTGAATGAACATGTTTATAAATTTGTATTTATGTATTTGGTTTCCTTGATTAACTATAAATATTATGGCAGAAAGGATTTGATTTGGAAAATGTGAGCCGAGAGGGGAGGAAGGATTATGAGAATGACTTTATAAAGGAAACATTGTTCAACTGAAGACTTTAATACACTTCGAAAAGGCGGGCCTTCAAAGTTTGATTCTAGGTGCAGTTCAAGGAATGCATCAAACTTAATCAAAGCCGGTCAAGTCGAGCAAAGCAAAAGCGTCACAACAAAATCTTGATTAGTCGAGCAATGCAAAATCGGCACAAAAAACTCCGCGGGATTTCAAGTTTTCTGGTAGAGTTTACCCCACAATTTTTCAAAATCACATCTGAGACCCTTTTCTCATACTCATTCACATCGATTTGCCCAAACAGGAACATAAGAAACTGGTCCTTAGTGTTCTTATTTGTTGATTTCCAAACTTTTCGTTGAGTTTATGCCGTAGTGAGTGGGTATCGTAGATAAGTTTATATATAAAATGAAAGATAAAATTCCCAATTTCCTACACAAAACAACTCCCATTTAATCAACTTTCCTTAGGCAGAGCTAATCTTAATGTATTCTCTATTCTAATTTCCAAGTTTTTCCTACAATTGTTTTTCATCCCTCCCCCCTGGTTTTGCTTTGTGGCCATCTCACATAAAAGGCCGCCGACATGTTCCCCAATTCGGAAGTCTTTTGGCTCATATCACATAGAAATTTATGAACCGCTGACATGCCATGGCCATTGAAATTGGCCATTGAATCCTAAGCCATGTCTATATGGCTTCATTAAAGCCAAACATTGAAATATTTTCTGCGCAAAACTTTAAAAGACAGCATAAAAATGTCAATATATGCCTATTAATGAGCCAGAGAGCTCCCATACGAGGAGAAAGGAGAGAAGATGCCGCCGCCGGGCTGCAACATGTCCAGTTGAGGACACCCCGCAGTGCCTGGTCGCAGAATATCTCCCACTGTGTTGCCTGTCGCTGCCCCAGGGAAAAATGATGAGCCACCATAAAAATTGCTTTCAATGTCAATTAAAATAAAATCAAGCAAGTTTAAGTCGTGGAAGTCAAAAGTTGCCACTTAAATCAAATCTAGAAGATGCGAGTACATTGATTGACTTGCTTGTAATGTACTTACCAATATCGAAAGCTGCAATTGTTGGTGTATTGAGCATTAAACAGCCGATGGCAATCGTCAGTGCCAAAAGGCCAAGGTTCCAGTTGTGGTGCCAGTTTCTTGTTCTTATTGTGGGGCAGGTTAAGTGCCGTGCTATGCGGCTGTGGGTAGAGGTGGTGGATGATGATGATGATGAGGCGGGGGATTGTGGAAAGGCACTGGCGGGAGAACATTTTTCTTTTTGTTGCTGATGTTGATGATGATGAACTGTGCATCATTTTGGTAGTGTGTGAGCGTTAGAGAGCTTAGAGGTTGAATTGAATTTTGAATTCCTTGGGCAGTGAGATCTGGAATGTAAAAAGGAAGAGGTTTTAAGTTAGTAAGGTCAAATTGAAAATAATATTTATTAGGGATGCAAAGAACTCATAAAAAAGTACTGGTTCGGTTCTTTAACCCCATTTACATGCAAAAGCACCACTCACGGTGAAATGATTGTTCTAAAAACCCAACCCCATTGCAATAACTTCGGCTGAAGCTGTAGCTACTAATAGACGCATGTGAACGTAAACAAAAAAAATACTTATGATTCGCAAGTCTTCATTCGGCTTAGAGTGGCTTTAAATAGGTAATAGCTGTTGGCGTGGAAAGCGATTCAAATCTCACTGACGAGTCCTGGATGGTTCCGGACGAAACCGGGTCTGTCTGAGTATCCTTAATTTGCTTTGTGTCCATATGTTCATATCATTAATGCGATTTCTGATTGATTATTGAACTATAATCAAACCTCGACCTTAAGATAACATTTAACCTTAAGCCTAACAATTACTTTAACTATTTGAATATCTTTAAAATCCATAGAAGAATGTCTATAACTCCCTAGAGGAATGCCTTTCGAAACGAAAACAGAGAGTGTCGGTTAGAAAAAAAACTCGTACCATACATCTTACACACCCTTTTAATCGTATGAGAAAAAACTCTCCTCAATAAGATTCAATTAAGATTAAGAAGTACTATAAAAAATAGAGAATATTGTCCAGTGTTATCAACTTTCAAGAAACGAATGCAGATTAATGACAGATATATTAACAGATCGGCGAGCAATTGCAGAGACGTGTTACATGTTCTAAAATTTGCGTCAAGTCGTCCTTAAAGGTTATATCTTTCAGTGATCTCCCTTGTAGAGGGTCGAACAAAATGTCGTATAAAAAATGTCTTATCGATTCACGTCTTAAAACTCGCCAGAGAACTGAACCGAACCGAACCGTTTTTCTTCGTGGTTTTCGGTTCATTTCAGCGTTTCTGAAATGAAGCCGGTTCGGTTTGCGGTTCGGTTCACCAGCTGGAATAAGCGGTTCGGTTCAAAACCGGTTTTCATCCCTGATATTTATATAAGACAACTTGACACTGGCAAACCAAATCAGCTAATCGTTCCTTCTAAATGATGGTTCTCTCTCTTAATAATATTTATCTAATCTTTATTAAAACGTTATTAACACTAACAAACTTGATGGATCCGTAAAAGGGCTTAATGGTTGTACACTTTAAAAATGAAATATTACATATTTGACATCCACTCATCGGCACTAACTACTGCAAAATTTAAAAACAATTTTCCATTACTCGATTCTTCCCTATTATCCTATACACTATTAACATCTATTATTTACCTTAATTAGTTTAACATTATTTGTTGGGCGCTTGGCCCGAGGCCCGCTGGGCGCCAGCGCGGGTGTTCGACACACACTGAAACTGCTGAATATTAGAGAAGATGAGCTGAGTAGTAATCGATAGTCGCTCGTGACTAGCAATCGATAGTCGCTGGTGTCTAGAGGTGACAGAGTCACCACAATCCTAAGGGAAAATCAGCAATTTCGCTTGCTTGTTTTAGTCAGATCAGTTTTTAGAAATAACGGGCGTTATTTCACTTTCAAATGTGGCGTTATTTCACTTTCTGAAGAGCAACAAATCTCTGCTTTTTCATGTCGCTTTGCAAAGTGTTCACTTCTTATCACCTCCAAATCTATGGTACCAGTCATTCTTCTCATAGAAAATTGATATTTGTGCAAATTTAGCTATTTGTCTTTTGAGGTCAGCAGCGTCAACAAAATATTATTGAGGTGTGTAATCAATAGCTTAAATATAAGAGTCCAGGTCATTTATAGTGACAAACTTTTATTGTAGCTCAAAAGGCCCCATGAATAAGAACTTTCCCATGAAGTGCAGATAAAAGTTAAAACAATAAATAAAGCAGGAATAAAAGATGTTATATTTTAGTCTCTAATTAAATGAAGAGTTGCGCATAAATAAAGGCGAAGCTAACAAAAGCTTTCAGCAAATTAGCGAAAAGAAGTTTTATCTTCAGTATTAGTCCAACATACCCAATACCCGCGTTTCAGGCAACTTTATAAGAAAAAGTTTTGGGATGATGAATTCTAAATCGAAATCCAGAGTTTTCGGCTTTGCAAAGCATTTCAACACTTAAGTTGAGAAATAATTCTGAATTGAGCGGCTTAAGCTAAGCTTCCACGGGAAAATACTTTGGAAAAGTGAACTTTTCGGCCAAATTTGATCAAATTTTTTGCGAATGGAACTATAGCTATAGTTTTAAGTCCACAAAATCTACTACCATGGCTTTTTAGCAAAATTTATTTAATTTGTGCAAATTATTTGCTTGTGTGAACTTAGCTTTACAAAACTTGCTCAGTTTAATGCCCCGCCGGTTGCAGTTATTGGATATTCATATTTAAGCTATCTTCAGACAACATTGAGAGTTTAGTTTTTATTATATATAGTAAGGAGGATCTATAAACTTCATAAAACGAATCAAGTATCCTCTGGGTAGCCACGGACTACGGCTCGTGGCGAGCTATTTGTGAGAAGGCGAATCAAGCAGCCGAATTGTCCTTAGTGCGTCTTCGGTAAGTAGGCAGAAAAATCGCTGAAGCTTGATAACTAGAGGGCCTGGACTCTAGGATGGCACACCTATCACCAGAATAGGCGAGTAGGGCCAGCGTACCTACTTACTAAACAGAACTAGCTATTGAAACATCAACCCAGGATGCCCTATGTCGCACAAGGGATCGGAACTAGACACTTTGTAAAATTTGCACATATAACAATTTTCTAATAAAAATAAACCCAACGGACCCAACTTTTTGTTACAAAAATATTTAAGAACAATGAATTTAGGTTGATTCTTGAACAAAAATAAGTTTTTGATATCATTTTTGATTTGCAGCAACTTCAAAATTCCGAAAAAATTACTTTTCGAGCATATTTAAGAATAGGTCGCGGCGATGTACTCAAGAAAGGGCTTTAAGGGCGATCCATGAACATAAATGATTTTTTGAAACTTTTTCGGACTGCCTTGCCTTCGAAAGTTTGGAAAAGTACCTTTCCGCGCTGGTTAAAGGGTAAACCAGGATTAAAGGCTTAAGACTCGGCGAAATGAAGGACGATCCTTGTTCAAAGAAAGTATCTTCCGAAGAGACTTAAGCTAAATTCAGAACGATATCCTTTAGTATAGGCTTTACGAGTTGAGATTCGCCGGAATTAAGGGACGTTTCACATTGGTTCAATCGGGAGGAACCCCCCCTGGTTCAAATAGGGATTATATATGGTATCGCAATGGGCCTATCTTGGCCTAAGTGAAGGGACAATTGTCCCTAGCCATCTCAACCTATCCTAAGTTTTAAGGTAAAGATTTATAAATTGCATTCATGACATTTTTGGTATTGTCTTACCTTAGAAAGTTAATAAAAATTCTTATACGCTTATATAATAAATTAAGACTGAACCACTGAACCGAACCGAAACCGCAGTTCATTTGGCTTCAAAAACCGTGTAATACACCGAACCGGTGGTTCAAAAGCTACGTAAACCACTGAACCGAACCAGCTTTTATTTCCGATCGGTTTGCATTCCTGCTAAAAGCAGTATTTGTCATTTGTTGAAGCAATCGTCAAGGATATTCCACTTTGGATATGGCGACTTTAGTAATTGGTACAAGATTGTCTAAGAAATTCTACGAATACAACTGTTGGTTGTACTTTACTTTTTGAAACGGTAAACTCTGAATACAAGGCCAAGCATCAAGGACTTAAAAGGCCACTACTTGCACATTGCTTTTCTATTTAAAAGAAAGTTAGCTACTATTTAAAATTCCCACGAACCCATCAACTTCATTTCAATTCAAAGCTCTCAAAATATTCCAAAAACCCATTCATGATCTTTGAAATGCCCAAAGAGTCTATCCTATTCTATGGCTCCTCAATCTTAATCCACTCCCAGCAGCTGTGCTGTGGCTCTTCAATCTCTACTTGTTGTCTATTCAATTAGAAAGCACGTTTAGTTATCGCATCACTTTGCTTTAACTGTGAATGAATCGGAAACTCAATTGATGTCAAAAAGCAAAGGAAAAAAGTAGAGAGAAAAAAAAGCAAAAGCCGAATGTGTAGATGATGCTGCTCCTTGGTCGACTTTGACTTCAATGAATGCAAAGTGAATGTGCGTGACGACGACGTCGATGAGTAAGAGGAGCAGGAAGGCTGCCTCCTCTCTCTCTCTCTCTCTACGAGATGACTTGGTGCTTTTCATTTACCATTATTTTGCAACAATTTGGCTTAAGCAAAGTCAGCAGCAGCAGCAACAGCGGCAGGCAGACATGTGAGCATAGAAAGCGGGCAAAGCAAACATGTTGGGGTGCTCCTCCTCCTCTTCGCTCAACTTTGCTTTAATTTAACGCCGGCTAGCCCGAAAGCAAAACGTCAGCTGGCTAAGCAATTTAAAGCAGAAGCTGCGCTGCAATGCGGCCCCCAAACTCAGTTTATGACATGCCTTCAAGAAATTTATTTAGTTTATGCAAAGCGTGTGGCAGCATGGAGAGAGAAAAAAGGGCAAAAGGTAAGCAAACGGGGGGCGGGCAAGAAAAAAAAGTGGAAGGAAAAGGATGATGACGAGCGAACGTGCTGCTGCCCGGGCCAGTCAGGCGGCAAAAAGGACATTCTAGGCTCCGCCTGTGTGTTTGTGTTTAGTTTGCAAATTTCTTTTGATGTCTTTTAATTTTAATGAGTTGGGATGTGGGATGTGAAAAGCGGCGGCGGCGACTACCCCAAGCAAAACTAATTAGAAGCGAAAGGGCATAAAAGAAAGCGAAAACGAGGTACCGAGATAATGAGAAGATATAGAAAGTTGGAAGGCAACTTGGCAGAAAATTGGAAAAAACTGGGAATTGCAATAGGAGTTCAGTCTGCAGATTTCTTGGTCAAATCATTATTCGTAGTGCATATCGAGAAATTCTTGTGTCAAACAACTATAACAAAATAAGAGAGAAAGAGAAAACACGATTCGAGTTCTTGTCTAAAGAATAAAACAACTTTCTTAAAAAACTTTCTTGAAAAATTCTTCTTTACATCGAATTAATTCACATCTGTATGCATGCCTTAAGTCATAAATGAAACATTTCATGATGAAATTTTCATCACTTAAAGCTCTACACATTCTGTGTGCTATCTGCCGATTGAATTCAAAGTTTAGGTTTGGTATGGGGCAAGAAGAATTGGAACTGTAAGGGACTAATACATGATCCCTATATTGTTCTAGTCCCTACTATTTTGTATGATTCTCAGCAAGTTTACGCACATCAAAGAAAACAATTTATCGAAATGTTTTTTATGCAAAAAACAATGGTCACACTTAAACACGAATGCAAAGAACAATGGTCACACTTATAAAAGCAGTTAAAGATGGGGGCACTTAACACATAGCAAATACAAGCAAAAAAATTACATAAAAATCTCTTTGAAATTGTCTTGAATCCTACAAATTCAGGGCGGAAAGTGTTTAAGATCGGTATCGGGATAGGATTATTTGGTTTACAGATCGATACGGACAGAATAGACGAATTGGAATTGAATTAGAAATATGGGTTCGGGATCGGGATGAATCGGAATAGACATAAGTAGTTTGGAATAGGGAAAGGACGATATTAAACTTAATGTTTTGGTTCGAGGTAAGAACAATATGGAAAGACGTGGTTTGGGATGGGAACGGAGAGGAATCATTAAAAAAAGTCTCAGAACTACCCGGTAAAATTGATTTACAAGCTATTAAATAGAACTATTCAATGATTTCAAAGAAAGCCCAATAATCAAATTGGATCGACTGAAATATACTCAGTACCGTCGGTCTGTCCGTCCATCTGTCCGTAAGAACAAACAGTTCTCAGAAATGATAATCGATAAAGGATCGACATGTATTGGTAATTTAAGCATATATCTTCAGGCAGACAGAGTTTATTTTCAACCCTGCTATTTGGAAGAAAACTTTTTCTGGGCATGTCTTAGGAGGTAACCAATCGCCACCTCTTTGCTTTACATGTAAGTAGTAAAGTAAGTACCGAAAACTGTAGTACCGTAAGTACTTACAGTTGGCTTTCCCTTAAGTACCTCCGTAAGTAATTACAGTTGGCTGTTCCGTAAGTAACACCAGTCAGAAGAAGAGTAAGTAGCTCCGTAAGTACCTCCAGTCAGAAGTAGAGTAAGTACCTCCGTAAGTACTTCCAGTAAGTACCTCTGTAAGAGTACCTCAAGTCAGTAGTAGAGTAAGTACCTCCAGTCAGTTTACTTTGTACGATTGTCGCTTCCCAATCATAGGTACTTACTGCAGTACTTACTTGTAATGCGATAAGGCAACCAATATCGCCACCAGTAACCACTTAGTGTAAGTAGTGAAGAACTGCAGGGTAGATAACTTCTTACTTCTAGACATATTTAGTAATCAAAATTATATATCTATCCGCCAAACTATTGGTAAGAATAGGTTGAACAGTAGTCAAGTTATGAGCAAACGAAAGTTTAAAATAAAGTTTCCTTGGTATAGAGTATATGGCAGTCGGGCTTGATCGGTAACTGGTAAACCTGTTTTTAAGATTGACAACAAAACGCAAGTTCCGTTTCAGAAAAAAAAACATTAAAATCAAAAATAGTGAGTAAAGTGCTTCAATTAAAAGACACACAAGTCAAGATAATGACATAATGATGCTTTACTTAACATTTTAAGAAATTCATAGATATTCTAGAGTTACTCAAAAAGCTGCACATAAGTATCTATCCTTTTAAACCGACAACATTTTCCAATCGATTTTATCTCCGCTCCTTCTTTTCCCCCTCCACATCTTAATTCATTTTTATGGTCTTGCTTCTAAAGTAAATAACTCTGCACAATGTTATGCCATCGTTGCTTTACCTATTCATTGGCTACTTACACACTCAGATGCGGCCATAAAAACCCTTTTGCTCCTCCCGACTCCTCCGCCTTACGAACCAAATGTAATGTACTCAGGTTACAAGATGCCTCTCCGATTCTTATCTAACAAATGTGGCCATCCCGGTTTGTGTTGTACCTTATCTGGGCCCTCGTTTGGTGTCCTGCTTGCACACATATGCAAAAAATGGTCTATGTCAAGGGGTAATTTGTCACACAGCTGCTGCCTGAGGAAGATACTGCTCCCTCCCCCTCAGTGTGTGTGTGCGTACCTTTCTTCCCTTGACTCTTGTCAATAACTCAGCGCTTAATTGCTCATCTTTCAACGTCCCAGGCTGCCTTTTTGAGAGCCGGCCAACAAATTAGAAAATTTCCAAGAGAGAAATGCTTGGCTGTCATAGTTTTAACTTGCAACCTGGTACACCGCACACACACACACACACACCCAATGTAGGTTAAATTAATAGTGACACTCGCTGCTTGGACTCGTGGCATGGCCGCGAGCCAACTTGCTTCTTGCACCTGGCGGTGCTTTGATATTTCTGGCTAACTCTGGGCCTGCTAGGCAACTTCTTCTCCTCCTCTGTTGTTTGACTTGCTGCATTTTTTCGTTGGCGAATATTTCATAAATTGAAATGTACAGTTAGTTAATTACACGCTCAATTGGCTCTAAAAGAGGGGCATTAGTCCAAAGACTTGAGGTTTCTTTCGGGGTTTCTTGTGTAGCAATTTCTGACTGCATTTTTAATGGTTGTCATAAAAGATTTATCGCCTAATGGTGGTCGTCTCAGCACACGAAGCTCTTGGAATGGGTGAGTGCGAGTTGTGTGATCATTGGTATGCGCAAGTTGTGTTGTCTGCCAATGGGAAGTGCAAGATAAGAGAAGAGTCTAGGAATGGGGGAGAGAGGATAGAGATGGAGATCTGACCCCATTTGAGCAGGTGGAGGAACTACATACAATTAGTTCTTGAATTTAGTTGTGAATTTCCTTTCTAATTTTTGTACTTTAATTTGCACTCTCTATTGGAAACAACACCGTAAGTATCGAGTACTGAGTTTTGATTAACAGTATTGAGCAACGAATACTGAATATAGAGTACTGAGTGTTGAGTGAGTCATTGAGTATTGAATATCAAGGACAGAGTACTGAATATTGTTTACTGGGTAGCTAGATCTGAGTATCGAGGACTAGATTACGCAGTATCGAGTTCTGATTATTGGGTATCGCGTACTGGGAATTGAATTCTGAGTGTGGATTGCTGAGTATTAACAATCAGTTACTAAGAATTGAGCACTGGGTATCGGGTTGTGAGTATCGATTACTTAGTATTAAGTAACGAGTGCTGGGTATCGAATGCTGAGTATAGAGTGCACGATATCGAATACTTAGAATAAAGAACTAAAGTATTGACTATCAGATTCTGAGTATTGATTATCAACTACTAAGTATCGAGTGCTGAGTATCGATATCTGTGTATAGTGTCCGTATTATCAAGCACTGGGTATAAAGTACACGCAGTTTTGAGTACTTAGTATAGAGAACCAAGTATTGAGTATCGAGTACTGGGTATCGAGTACTGAGTTTTGATTAACAGATACTAAGTACTTGGTATCGGGTACTGAATATCGAGTACTGAGTGTAGAGTGAGTCATTGAGTATTAAGTATCAAGTACTGAGTATTGAGTACTGAATTTTAAGTACTGGGTAGCTATACCTGAGTATCGAGGATTAAGTATAAAGAACGCAGTATCGAGTACTTAGTATAGAGCAGTGATTATTGAGTATCGCGTACTGGGAATCGATTTCTGAGAGTGGATTACTGAGTATTAACAATCAGGTAATGAGAATTGAGTACTGTATATTGAGTACTGGGTAACGGGTACTGAGTATCGAGTACTGAGTATTAAGAACTAAGTATCAAGTACTGAGTATCGAGTTATGGGTATTGAGTTTCGAGTACTAAAAGTAGAAAAACCTAAAAAAAACCAAAAAATGGCTGCCTAGAGATATGGGTACTGGCTCAACTTCAGCTAATTTCCGGTTCAGGTAACGGCTTGATAATGTTTCCCTTTACCAAATTTCATGGAAAATTCTCAAATATCATTACTCATCTCAATCACCCTGAAAAATCAGTACAGTTCAACTAACTGGCCGCTGGGCTTCATCCATCAATTTCAAAAACGAAAAAGTTTCTATTTAAAATGTCAACACATTCACACACACACTCCTCCTTCTCCATTCTAGTTGCTCCCAAAAAAACTTAAACAAATTGCAGCCAGAGCGCTAAAAATTTAAACATCAAACTGTGTTTTTTTTTCGGCTGACTTCCTGATTAACTCGAACAAAATAAAAAAATAAATAAACCAAACCAAACCCAACTAAAATCCCTCGAACAACAAAATTGATTAATTGATGAAGCACAGTTTTCAATGGAAAAGAATCTGGAGCGGGCGCGTTCAAGGGAGGAGGCAGACCGACATGCTTGTCGTATAGAGTAGGCCACATGGCCCGACACAATTTGCATAAATCGAAATACAAAAAGCGAGTTGACTGCGCTGAAAATCGGGAGCAAAAGATATTTATCTTCCACAGCCTCCACGCAACGCGTCGAGTGTTTGAATGAGTGTCAAATTAAATTGATCAATTAAGCAATTGACGTGCCCCGGGTACAGAGCGAGTGAGTGAAAAATGCAAGCAGAAAATGCACAACGAACGTGAGTAGGGGTGGAGGAGGGTGGAAGTGGGCCTAGGGGTTGCTTAATGCGTCTACAACAAGTGACGCAAATTGTGATGGGTTAGGTCTGCTGCTAGTGACAATTTCTGTCAATTCAGCGGCGCTAATCAACCAGGAGACAGTGGAGCATTTAAGCAGGCTGCTGCCGGGACAAATTGGCTGCGATTGCGGAGCAGAGTTAGTTAGCAGCTTAAAGCCCAAACAACATGCGGGTAGGTTCCACACAGATAGACAGACAGACAACGTCATATAATCCATCAACTATGCAGACAGTTGCAGCAAACGGCGACGACTCGAATTTCCCCCCAGTTGTAATCAAATCAAATGACAACGCAGACACAGCAGCAACAGAAGCGGCAGAAGCAGCAGCAACTTTGTTGAAGCCCAAACGGAAAGCAACTGTCTAACCATGAGACAAGAACAACAAACCAAAAGACAGACATCATGTAATTCCTGTTCCCTCCCGAGAGTAGGAAGGAGCTTAAGCCAACTCTGTCTGCTGGGTGCGCGCTGCTGACTACTTTTGTCACATTTGAGGGCCAACACTTTTGATGATTTAATAATGGTTTGTGGGAGAGAAGTACAATGCAACAAAACCAAAAAAAAAAATACTGATTTACTAATGAAGGAAGCGTATAACGAGGTAGGGGCACAGAGTTAGAAAATAGGACCTTTAACTAAGTTTCGTTAAATTTAGTTTGAATCTTTAAACTACATATCTCCATAGTGAGTCTATGAATTAAGTTACACGATTAGGGGATTTCTTGCACTAAGTGCAACTGAAATGCAAGCTTTTCTCAACCGAAACTGACCCTACAATTCCCAAATGGTTCTAGCACTTTGTTGATAAGGTGGCAGTAGAGTTTTGAACTTAAGCCTTCTTGAATCATTTCTGCAAATTTTTGATTTATATGAAAGTAAATCGGAGTTATGTAAGAGTGTTCGAATGAACATTAACGGTTAAAAGGTATTTACTGAGAACTGAAATGAAAACTCTTACTAATAGTAGGCTACTATAGACAGATTTGAAAGATAGAGCATCAGCTAAGTTAAATACAGCTTCAGCTTGAAGAAAATGATCACGGTATATAAACAGGGCTTTCACAAGTAGATTTTTACAATAGTGATTTAGCTTTCTTTTTTTAAGAATAAGCTACAAACTTAAGAAACTTATTCAATTCGTAAGTTGCATATGGAAAGGAAAGAAAATGTTCAGAAAATAAGTTTGGTAATAGAGTAGCATAATTTTAGCGCTTGTAATTATTCTTAGTTTATAGAAAGGAGTAAATTCGAGCACCACAATGATTTGCTAATAACCCGATGAATACTATTTGCTGCAATAGCAAGAATCTGTAAGCAACGAGAAAAATGTAGCCAATTTCTTAGTGCACTGTCCACCCGGGGGCGCCAATAATGTTTGCTGCAGTAGCAAGGATCTGTAAGCAACGTGAAAAATGTAGCCAATGAGGCAACTTCGCGAACCTGCAAAAAGAACTTGACGCAATAATTTCAATTTTACGATTGACTTTAGTTCCTTTTTGCTGTACTTCATAATGCGTGAGAGCACGTGGCGAAAGCTAACAGAGATGTTACAAAAAAGAGATAAGATATTATGTGCTGACCTGATGGGTATAATTTGATTTGCCATTAGCGCGCTATGTCCCGTCACACAGCTAGGTGTTGGCCAAGCACATAACAACTCTTTACAATTAATATATATAATTTAATAAATGCAGAAAAGACCAAACAAATACCAAACACATTTTAAAAGAATTGCTTTAAAGATTATGTAATAGATTATCAGGAAATAGGACAAGTTCAATTTGATTAGGGTTTCACTTACAAGAATTTGGCCAACCGAATGTTTAGAGATATATGAAAAGGGCAGGGATAAATACCGAAACAAGAACAGCTAACCAAAATATATTTGTTTAACTTCGCTTAGGGCATGAGAGGTCATTCGCTTGAACATCAATTTGAATAGAAATATAAACAAACGTGTAAACGAAATTTGCCCAAACCAGACGCCAAGCTTCGCGTCATTTTCCTCTATCCTTTCTTTTGCATACGGACTTATTAGAAAGTGACTGAAGCTGCCGGAAAAAGCTGCTTTCAAAGAAGCAGCTCCAAGTACTAAAAGGTAAATAATATAGGAAGTGAGTCTGATTGCTGATCAATTGATTTATATCAGGGATGCTTACGGCCAATGCGCACGGCGCTCATTTGCACCATGCTTGTGGCAAAGTTGAAGCAATAACAAATGTGTATGTGGTTTTAGACTCCGGGCACTTATGATTTATATTAAAGAATACCTAGGCCCAAAACAAATCCTTAAGGTTAGTACTGAGAACGCTCGAATTTTCTTTTAGCTGCCAAATTCCGTATTAAAAGAAAATTACTAAAGGAATTTTTCCTTGATTGATTTTGTTGTTTGGTACTCAGGAAGCAAAGCAATACACAAAAGTATTTTAAACTTGTCACCAGAGCTGGCTAAAACACTGAACAATAACAACATCTAGTGTTGCTAGAATAAGAGGTACATTGCGAACAATGCCCACAAATGCACTTAACTTAATGTTACACCTTATGCCTCTAGAACTTTTGGGTAGACAAATCGCCAGTAATACCGCTCTCAGGCTGAGAGAATGTGCTACCTGGAAAGATAGTAACTAAGACCAATCTACTTTCTTTCTGATTTCTTTCTGCAGCGATACCGCCGATGCTTGACTACTGCAACGAGATGGCCGACCACCTCGATAGATTTGGTACTACCACTCAGCTCCTACCATAGAGCAACATAGGGGTGTCACTACGTAGGGGAGTGAAACTACCGAATAACCATGAATAGATGGCAATCGATTCACACTTGTGAAAGGGTTATATGGCAACACATCGAATTTTCATTGGCCTAACCATTTCAAGCGTTTCGACCTTTGCAACCTAATCTAACCTAATCTCTGACAAAAATTGCGCTATACAAGTCGCTTATCATCCCAGTCCTGCTATACGGCGCAGAAGCATGGACAACGACATCAACGGATGAGGCGGCAATTGGCGTGTTCGAGAGAAAAGTTCTTCGGAGGATTTATGGACCTCTAAAAGTTGGCGACGAATTTCGCATCCGAATGAATCAAGAACTGTACGAGCTCTATGGCGACACTAAGCTTGTCAAGCGCATAAAACAACAGCGGCTGTGCTGGATAGGACATGTAACCCATATGGATGATAACGCTTCAGCAAAACGGGTGTACAGGCGGGGCGATGAAGACGAGATGGGTCGACCAGATGCAGAAAGATATTTCGAAACTGGGTGTGCCCTCCTGGTGGGCGGTCGCTCGGGACAGAGGCGAGTGGCGGGCATTAGTTGCAGCGGCCGAGACCGTAAAACGGTTGTGATGCTATCATCAGGCCAAAGAAGAAGAAGAACCTAATCTAATCTAACAGATTGAGGTACTCTTGCAAGCAAATGCGGAACACTTCGAGTGCTGGCTCGGCTGTTGTGGGTGGCATGCATTCTGCGGTCGAAGCGTATTCTTTTGAGCATCCTTCCAGAAAAAAATGTCCCCAACCTGAATGGCAATGGCGCTTTCTACGAGCATTCATGTTTTCTTATTTTCCATCTCAAAATACAAATCAGTGGGTACTGCATAAGTACCGCTCATTTTCCATTTTTGATATTTATTTGACAAACTGATTTCACAATCCATAGAAGAAATGTCTATCAAACTTGAAGGATACTTCGAACGTTATCAGTACTAAGCCTTATCGGAAATACATGTGTACTCCGTGAAATAGTCTCTATAATTTCACAATAACTGTCAGGGCTGGTTTCCAGAACGCATAAAAATAAATTTTTATGTTGATCCTTATATGAATGGAAAAACTTATATGAATGGAGAACTGTTTTCTGTATGCTTTTGAACAGCAATCTAGTTCTAATGAAGTATTGTTATGTACTCAGACTAGATCCAGAGTTCTCTGCTTTTCTCTCAGTGTACGTTGGCTGTTTTGTATAATTGGCACCGTGGAAACTTTTGGGCCATTCTAGTTTCAGAACGATATTGAATCAGGCTTCCATAGAGGTAGCGGAACTAAGAAGACAAAAGATTGTACATATTCTGGAAAGAAATACATTATAGAGAGATGCAAAGAGCCGTGTCATGATTTGGAGCAAAGAACAACTAACAATTAACTAGAAAGAATGACACAGAAGTAAGTACCAAATTACACCAAATTATGTCCAGCTCAGAGGGCTAAAATACATTAAAGAAACAGAGTTGATTTAGTAAAGTGTTTAGATTTAGAACAAGTCTACAGTCAGAAGTGCCGATGGACGTATCCAAACTGTTTTTCGTGCGTTTTCGTGCCTGTTCGTGCTTGCCCGTGAGATATGGTGATAAATATAAAATGATTCATACTACACTTATCTACTTTGAAGTAGAACAAGGATCTGTGGCAAAAAGAAACTAAAAAAAGAATAAGACAACCAAATACAAAAGTTCTTTTAAGTAGACTTCAGTCAATAGCATAAAGTCAGGGTATAGCAGTAGAGAAGGCCAAATTTTTCCAAAGGAGGGAGTTCTACAATTTTTTCCTTTAGTCGCTTCTTCCTTTGTCTAGTGTTTAGCATGAAAATATTTAATCAGTGGGGAGGTGTTTAGCCCCTCTCCCCCTTTACCTACACCCCTGGGGTAGAGTATTAAATGAACTAACTCGACATACCACAAGCCAAAACTCCTCTTCTCTTAACAAACATTTAAAAATTGTTATAATAAGTCCCAGTAGAGCAACTTCTTCATATTCATTCCTTCACCTTTTTTGCCCCCTTTTAACTCCGTGCTTAAAAAATAAAACAATTTTTGCATGGGCCAGCCACAAAAACCAAAGACAGTTGACAACTTTTTTTATTTGCCTCTAACTGTCTGGCAAACAGGCAGTAGGAGCCCTTCTCCCCTTCTACTGCTATCAGCCTCTTCTCTCTCTCTCTCTCTCTCTAACTGTCTCTGCTCCAACCAACCTGATGATGTATTTTTCTATTATTGTGACATTCTTGAGACTCTGCCGACTTGACTGTCGTTCGTCTGTTGTTTGAAAGCCCTGCAGGCAGGAGAACCTTTAAGGCACTTGAAGCCCCCCTAAGTTTATATTTTATATTGATTTTCGTTAGTAGCCAAGTTCATTAAAGTCACATCAGCCGCCCGAATCCACCTAACCGCAAATAGACACGATAAACAAACAGAGTGCGCCCACAAATCAACGCCTAACCACAGAAGGCGGTGGACTGCTACCGCCGAAAAAACAAAAAACAGCCAAGCGATGCCGCCATTTTGTCTGTCCTGTTCTCTTTGGTGGTCGTCGACCATTAAATATGCAAAAAGCAACATGCGAAAAAAGTGTTGCATACTTTTAGTTGCTGCGTCAAACCGCAAAAAGGCACCAGAGCAAAAACAGGAAGCCGGAAAAATAAATATAAAAAAAAAGAAGCAGAGAAAGGGCCAGAAGACGAGACGAGAGAGCTCCCTTTGCTCCCACTCCACACACACTTTTGGGGCGAGCCATTCATTAGCATAGACATAGAGAGCAATATTGAATTTCTATGCCTCGGTGTGTGAGTGGTGGTGGTGGGCGGGTTCACAAGGTTGCGAAAAAATGTTTCACGCTTTGGTAAGCTGAGGAAATCACTGCGAAGCAGTGGAGCATAAGAAGGGTACAGGGGGGAACCTGACAGGCTCGAGCAGCGCCTGGGGATCAAATTAGTCGAGTTCTCTTCGGTGAAAAGAATGCGGCAAATTCTAGACTTTATGCATGATAAGTGGTGGAAGCAAAGTGCTTAAAAAGGGGTTTGAGTATAGCTCTGAAGTGGCAGCCTGACAGTCGTCACATGTCAATAAGACAAACAGGAAGTGAAAGGCGGGGTGGGTGGGAAATAAGGAAACGTTGGGATATTGACAGTAGTTATGAGTGTGCAAAAGTCAGCAGAGGTGGTGAGATGGGGAAGAGTGAGAGCAGAAGAGAAGGAAAGAATATGAAACAGTTGGAAAGTAACATAACAACATATCGTCTGAGTTGTTCGTACACACTGGCGACAGTGTTTTTCCAAACAGATTATGTTGGTTTTTTGACCACGGAGTTAACTGCATGCCAGAAGCACATCCCGTGTACAACTTTGGCCACTTTGAAGAAGTTGCCAAAACCCGCAATCTTTCTTTCGCTTTTGTATAGGGGCGAAACGCAGCAGGAACTGTTCTATTAGAAGGGACGGTTGCATGGGTTGTTGTTGTTGGTTCAAATTCGGAAAAACTCTCGGCTTTCTCTGCTCCATGCTGCACGTCCTAGAAGGGACGTTTCGCTATGCAGATTTTATGCCTTCCAACATACGGCAAAAAGAACATGTTTGGAACAAGCGAACGATCGTCTATCGTTCGGTCCTCATTTCGCATATTGGTTTCCAATAGCACGGGTGCTGCATGCGTGCCATTAGAAGGGACGTTTGCATGTTGTGCAGACTTCTTCGCTTCTAACCTGCTGCCAAAAAGGAGCGTGCATCAGTTTTCATACAGATTACATGCTTTCTATCATACTGCAAAAGTTGGTAGTGCATTCTTCCTAGTAAAAAGAAGTGTGCCAGAAGGCATTCTTTTGGGAACCACGTTCCGACAAATCCGACTGGGTGCTTATACAGAGAACAGATAGAGCGCTTTCAGAGCAGAGGCCGGAAATAAAAAGCTTCAAAGTAGAGCTGGCAAACTAAAGATAGTACTATCGATAAGATATCAAACCGAAAGGAAATTCTGTTTCTGACAAGGCATTTATATTGACCGAAAGCTTTTTCTAACTGTAACAGTTTCCAATAATTTATCCGTAACCGAAATCGTTGGGTTGCAATACCGTAAATCGTTCAGTTCGATACCCTTATCGATAGTACTTTCGATAGTTTGCCGGCTCTACTTTAAAGCCCGTTGGTTGACATTGCTCCCCACATTGATAGCTTTTCTTTAGTTCTGCCAACTTCTCTGCTGTCATTGTCTACCACGAGTTTAAGCCAATTCAAAATGTTAATTGTATGTTACGTTCCATTTTATGAATTAGCTGGAGTTGGACGGTCGAAAAAAGCATATTTCTCAATATCGACTATAGATAGCACTCCAACTGTACTTGGAATACGAAATTTGACATGAAGATTGATTTATTCTAAACAAACTGAAACGAACTGAACCGCTTTTTCCAGCTGGTGAACTGAACCGCAAGCCTAGCCGGCTTCTCTTTGAAAATGCTGAACCGAATCGAAAACCACAAATGAAAGCGGTTCGGTTCGGTTCTGTTCGCTTTAATCGAATTGCTACGATAAGTCCTTATCAATGCCGGATTTATGAAACATGTGATTTCTAATATAGAAGCAAAAGTTTGGGGAAAAGACAATATAGGTAAGTTTTAACATGGTAAAAAGTTTTTCGGTATGAAATAGCTTTCTCTGAGAAAACTTTCAATACTTTAAAGATTAGCTAGACCAAATATAGTGGTTCAAACAAAAACCCTGAGTGTAATACCTTTTAAAACCAGAACTAATACTTTATAATGTGCTCAAACCCAATGGACCCAACTTTATTTAACATCAAATCAAATTTCGCCTAGGCTTATAGTTTTTCAAGCTTCTGCAGCTATAAAAGTTCAAAAAATTACTTTCTGAACTGATTTAAGGACCTTTTTGAATGTAAGACTTTAGAATGGGCTTAAAGGGTTAAGATTCGGTGGAATTAAGGGCGATCCTAGAACATAAGTTTTCGGCATCATTTTGGACTACTAAAGTCCGAAAAAAGCACCTTCCGAGCCGATTTCAGGTTAAGTTGCGACGATATACTCAAAAAAGTGCTTAAAGAGTTAGGATAGGATGAAACTAAGGGCGATCTAAGAAAATAATAGAGTTTTTGAATCGTTTTCGAAATGCTTTACCTTCGAAACTTCGAAAAAATATTCCGCGCAGACTTGAGGGCAAGCTGGGCCTTTATACTTAAAGGTCTTAAGGCTTGAGCCGACGAAATTAAAGACCATCCTTGAACAGAAATGTGATTTTGGCAACTTTTCGGACTGCTTTACCTTCGAAAGTCTGGAAAAAATAACTTTCCAAGCAGAACTAAGCCAAATTCGGAAAGTTATCCTTAAGTAGAGGCTTTAATGGCTGAGATTCGGCGGAATTAAGGGAATTCCCAGATTCATTTCGGCATCCAAGAACATACATTGCGTTGCGAATTCCTTTCCGCTCAGATTCTTTTCGGCATCCAAGAACATAAATTGCTTAGCGAATTAGTTTCGCTCTTATTTGAGGGAAGACCGGGACTATTTTGCGAAAACGGAAATTAGCCTTAATTTAATTAATAATAAATTAAGACTGAATTACTGTTGGCTTCAAAACCATGTAATAAACCAAACCGGTGGTTCTAAAACTGTGAGTACCACTGATCCGAGCCAGTTCTTATTTCCGATCGGTTTGCATCCCTGATTTAAATGTTACCATAGATTTCCTAAGTAATATTATCAGGACAGTTTGGCATTAAGGGGTTACACACTGTTAGAAGACCAAAAAAACTTTTCCAAGAATTTTTCATTACAAGACCTTTGAATTTAGTAATCTAAGTATTGATACACACAATTCGATTCCTGAGTTGAATCGTTTTTCAGAAGACTTTAAATGTTTTGGGTCGTGAAGAGTACAGTGATGTTCTATGATCAAATCGATTTGAAATGTCGAGCTTAAATTAATCTCGAAATATATGAATTAATCATGCTTTAGAGCAGGGGTGCCCGTACTCTATATCGCTTCAGGCGCATTTGTTGTTGTTTCGCGCAATGAAATTGCCGCGCGTATAGGCCTGACGCATAACGAAATTGCAACAACAACTTCGAGTGTGTCTCTCTTCTGTTTCTCTCTTGCGAAATTGAAGGCAACGACAATACAAATGAGCTGTATACAGCGTTGATTTGGTTTTTGCCATGTGCATCTGACAACTACAAGCACACAAACACACAGCATTAGGCAATAATAGGGTTTCTCTTTTGTTTTCTTAAAGCTGTTATAACTTCAAAATTTTTGCTTTTATTTGTGTTAGTCGGCCCGTCGAATCGGTCGGTTCGTGAAACATTACGTTGGTTTAACTTCAATGTTATTGGAAGGTGCGAATTCCCGGTTCTGTAACGTGACGAATCAGAATGCCTGCAGCTGAACCGATTCTCAATGAAAAGTGGATTCAATCCGTCAAAAGAAATGACCTGATCAGTAGCTGACATGGCTTTTGCAAAAATTGTGAACTTTACATTAGAAAAAGCAACGTTTATACGAAAACCGACTCGGAATTCAGAACAGGGCGAGTGACTGCGCGAGCATTAGGTGTTCTTGGGCACCCCTGCCTTAGAGTTAAATTTTGTTCGTATAATGGGTTTTGTTCAATCTTTATGAGATTATCGCGGTATAAACTTCATCTTTAAAAGATTAACAAAGTGACATCAAGACAATATTCTTATACTGGATAATATCCGGAATGATTCTTCTTTCATTATGGTCCCTTTTTTTTGGAATGAAGGTTTAGTTTTTGTGAGTAGATTGCAATAGCTTAAGAGCTTCCATAACATGCTATTATTCATGAGGATCTGCATAATACGGTGTTCAGTTACCGAAAATGGGTGGATACAGAGATCCTAAGTGATTTAATTTATGGATATAAGACATTTTGTGGACCTTTTGGTTTTCTAAGTGTATGAGTCACGTGTGGACTTTCTGTATGGATACCATTTGTGCTTTCTACACACTGCAGTAATGAGGAAGGCGGTACGAAATGTTCAGATCCAGCTGGGGCCAGGTTGGACTTCTGTTTCGTGCAACAAACTACATTCTTTGCCCATAAAGCTATCCTTAAATGTAATATGAATAATATTTTTGTATGTTAATATTTGCACAGTGTACACCTTCTTCCTTATCAATGGCTTGTTAAAACGAAGCTGGTAAGCCTGTTTGAGGCACTTCACAGCACATTTCTGTCTGTCAATGGTAGGACGAACAGAACTTTCGGGGACCCCCCCTCCACCCGAACTTCCTGTTACCCGCTTTTGTCTGCGGTTTGTTGCTGTCATCGTGTGTGGGCCCTTTATAAAGGAATTTTTATGAATTATAAAAGCGAAGCTGCTGAAAAAATATGTAAAAAGCATTTTTTTTTTTTTTTGGAGAAGGATGATGACAACCAGCAACGTTGAGGATGACGACGCCGACGACATTGACAATGAGGCGGTAGTAAGTGGCTGCAACAACAAAGCGCTGATTGACAGGAAGGCGCGCACTCACATACAGATGAATGACGAGACACAAATGCCAGCACACACAGACAGAGAGAAGAGATGAAGGTAGTTGGCTGGTGGGAGGGGGGTTAAGGCCAGAGGACAGACAGTCGTTAGGCCGATCAACGGAGCGTGGCCAGGACACATGTGGGTTGAGGGCTTTTTTTTAAGCAGCTCAGACTCGAGCTGTATCGATTATTATTTTATGGAAAGGGTTCCATGTGCAACTGCAGCACATAACAAATTATTGCAATTAGTTAAATTACCTTTAATCATCATTTTTTTGTTATGTATGCTTAATTGGGTTTCTCTGTGCCACACGTGTGCGTCACATTTGACCAAAACTGTTTGATTATAGACAAAACACATGCATGTTGGTACTTAAACAATTGTGACATAGTTGTACATATGGTTAAGGCAGCGGCTCCTTAATGGCACCCGGAACAGGGCGGCATGTTTAAAAATACAAAAAAAAGAGGTTTTTGTTGTAACTTTTTTGGTTTGCGGGTTTTGTGGTCATAAAATTTAACGCTTGTCTGGGCCTCTGTGCATTTTTTTTTTTTTAAGTTTTATGTTTGTTTGGTTTTTATAAGGTAATGAACATTAAATGAATGGCTTTGTGGTAAGGCGAAGGCGAAACCAAAAATGTTACCAGTTTTGAAGTGGGTGGCAGAATCGATGACTGTTGCAAGTTGAAAGAAGAGAGTCGAAAATACTTTGAATTTTGATATTAGAAATGAATTTACTAACTACTTAATACGCATGTTTAAGTATGCCATTTAAGCAAGTTACATATGAGGAGGCCATCGCTGCTGTTTAAATGTAATCTTTGTTGATTTGTGTTGATTATTGAATTATAAACAATCCTTGACTTTGAGCTGGCAATCAGCCACTTTTACTAAAATAGGTCGCTAAAATAGGTTTCTAAGACTCTTAAACATTCAGTGAGATTACGTAATCTTATACGTTACCTAAACAACTCTGTAATCTTAACCAGGGTTGCAATATACCCCTTCTTTTTGAGTATTACTTTCAGTTTACCCTTTCACATCCACTACAACATTCAGCACTTAACCCTCTTACACATAAAAAAAAACCAAACAAAAAAACCCATCAGATGTTCTAATTACACAAACATGTTGCCCCAATTTGCCGGCAAAAAGGCAAAAACCAAAAAAAGGTCCAACCCTCTCTGACAATGACAAGTTCCATTGAAACATTTTTGACACCTGGCATGTGGCGCGCGATGCGCGCTTGAAATACACTTGGGACTTCCGAGGACAAAACGAATCTACATTTGTGTGGACTGTGAAAAATTATGTTGCATGTATGACAAAACTTTTTCAAAATGATATCAAAAACTGTGCCAGAAGGTGTGGAGTGGTGGACCTTGATTAATGAGTCGAGACTTTCGATGTGTTGTTGCATACATGAGCTGCATTTGGCAACTTAGAACGTAATTACCAAAACCGAATTGGTTGTCTCCCGCATTATTTTTTTTGGGCTTGGGCCTTGGGGGCTGGGCTATACCCTAATGACGCTTTATTGTTTTGTGATGCGTAAAATGTTTTGTTGACGTAGAATCCGGCTAATTTTTCCCAAACAGAAACAGAGAGAGAGAAGGAGTCTTGCTTGAATGCCCTTTACAAATCGAGTGAGTCTTTTGATTAAACACAAAGACGGCAGACAAAAGAGACACAAAATGCAGGCGGGTGAAGTCGTCGCCATCGTCATCAAGTTGATGAGCGGCGATTCGTTTCCGTTCTGTGGTCCCTGGATCGGGGCACTCGTCATCATCATCAACATCAGCTTCTTCTTCCTCCTTCTAAATACATATTAAATATGCTATGCTCTCCCTGTCTTCTGAGGCTGATCGCAATTTTGCGCAGTGAACTGTAACCGAAAGTTAATTAGCTCAACGAAATTGTCGCTAGGGGCTTGTATTTCATGTGTGTGTGTGGCTGTGTGTGGACATTTACATAAACAGCGAGCAGTGTCATCGAGCCAGATAAGGGTCGGTCTTAGAGGAATGACCAGGAAATGTCGTAGCACTTTCAATAAAAAAAATTCAGAAAAGAAAACAAATAAAAAGGAAGTGGATGTTTGTGTGGTCCGCAGCAGTCTTGGTGAGAAAATGGGCTTGTAATTTGCTTACTGTGAGAACATTCAAGATCTGAGATTGATGCAATATATATTAAGGCTTGATAAATACAGTAGAAAGTGCATTTTTTAAAGTAGAGCATTCTAAATTTATGGACCATATAACCCTTTCTACGATATGGTCGTAGAGGGAGGGTCGTTCCCGTTAAACCATTTTGATAGTAGCACGAATTTGAGCAAAGAGGAAAGGACGACCAAACTGCAAGTCGCCTTCTGCTGAGAGCTGGACAGTGACAGAAGAGGTGTTGTATACTCTCCTTTTCATCAGCTGAATTGCAGCTTCTACAGAAGCTATTGTGTCTGATGTCAAGCCTTGCGGCGTGTCTTCCAATTCGGCAGTGTCCAGTCAGGGCCCCTACTAGTTGGGAAATGTTCTCTATTTCTTGACGGAGTAACGCCCTACTTTTTGTTTTAATATTTGCAATTGGCCATGTAAGCCTAGATACTTCACATGTGTGATTCGTTGGCCAACGGTTCATGGTTATTTGAAAGGTGGTTTCTTTTTTTTGTAGTTTACAGGTCGCAAGTGGCACCCCTATGTGGCTCTTTTACGAGCTGAGTGGTAGTGCCAACTCTAGAGAGGTCGGCCATCTCGTTGCCTTCATCTAGTTTGGAGACATCATTGTAGAAATTGATGGCATTCGGTTTGCAGTGAGACATTGAGATCCTGTCCAGACGACTTGATATGGTGACTTTATACATGGTATTAAACGTTATAACTGGAACGCAGTAGTCAAGCATCGGCGGTATCGCCACTTGATGCAGAAGTATAGTAGAGTGGCCAAAGTTACTATCTTTCCAGGTACCACCTTCTCTACCCAAAAGATCTAGAGGTATAAGATGTAGCATTATGTTAAGTGCATCTGTGGGGGTTGTACGCAATGCACCGATCATGCATAATGATTTTGAACTTTAAGAAACTGAACATTCGCTTGAGAATCAAAGAAATATGGGTAATAGTATTTGGCTTGTAATATAGCAGGACGACTCTTAAAGATTAAGGTTATAAGTGGCAAGGTTTTCTGGCAAGAAAATTTGGGAAGCAATGGCTGCTTCATTGAAGCATTTGCAGGCCCAAATCTCCAAAAGCAACGCGGCTCTAGTGCAAATTCCGCAGGCGCATTAAGCAAGCATGGGAAAATCCCATGTTGTTTTGGTCTGCGTCTTCGAAGCATTCATTTTGATGTCTGGATATCCTCCCATAGTTCAAATATAGCATAGAACGAGAAGTCATCATTTTAATATACTTTCAGAAGATCGCTTTAATCTATTTACACTAGGACTGCGTTATGCGTTAATATCAAACAGTTAGCTTTTTCCCAATACAAAAAAAAACAATTGTTGGCTATTAACAGTGTAAATGTTATATTAGTCATTTTATAGCACTCTAAACAAGCCAATTAAAATGTCGATTTCTGAGTGAACGCCAAATTAATCTGCAGTCATACGTTTTGTCCTAACGGTTTGCCGAAGTCAAGTTTTTGATAAATTTTAGATAGATTGTGAACAATCTCTCGCATTTTGTAATTGCATCAGACGAGTTTGGTTTATGCAAGAAAAACGTAAAGAACCAGCTATGGCAGATTTGTAATGCTTGTCAGATACTACGTTTATACTATCAAAATTCACGATTTCTTAAATTTGCAAAATCAAATTTGATCACATTTATGCAGCTTTTAAAAATTCACAAAATGACCAGGGAACATATGAGAAAACAAAAGATCTGGTATTTTTCATATTTCATTTAGATAAGAACAGATTTTTCCACAAATATTAGGCAGCTAGAGATTTGGATTGGCCCAATATTTTATATTGCACAAAGTCTGTAGATTGCCAGCTTCTATCAACGAACCACTAGGTTTGTGGAAAACATCAATATTTCGCAAAAGTAAAGTTTAGACAAATTTATTTGCAAATTTAATTTGTCGTGTATACCTAGACTTATTGAGACATCCCAGCTTGAGTAAATTAATTGGAGCTAGTGAACATAGCTTAAGCAAGCTTAAGAAATAATCAAACTTTTGATCGGCTTAAAAACTTAATAATTTTATTTGATCTTTCTGCGAATTCTATAAACTTTTTTAAGAACTTAACATTCCGATTTGACTTAAAATGGTTAACGTTTCAGGCTTCATTATTAAGGATAGGCCATACAATTTTTGCATTTAATTATTTCATATAATTGAACAAAATTCTCACAATTTTTAGACATTTCACAGCGGTAAAAAGAAATTCTCTTACTTCAAATATATTTTTAAATTTTTTGGCCCTCAATTCGGTTGTGTTTCTGTTTGTGCCCCCTCTAGACATCTTAACCTCAATTCTTTGCTCATTTCTCACTGCCTGCCACACCACAGAGCAATCAACAAAATTTATGCTCATTCAAACATTAGCAGCCAAAAGTGTCATTCTCGGTTTGCATCGGCAACAAAGTTTGTAGAAAGATATTTGCCACCGAATTGGCCCCTGGAAATTGCTCGGTGCCCTCTCGCGCGCTGTCTTCTAATTAATTAGCATCTAACTAAGAATAATGTTTCCTGTGGTCCCCCAGCGGCAAGGCGAGCCAATTCGAGTCGAGGCGACTGTCATAACTTGGGCGGCACACACAAAAAGATACAAAAGCAGATACACAGGTGCCACCACAGTTTCTTTGGGCAGTCGAGCATGCCCCGCAAGGAAGAAGCGAAAGAAACAGTGCGGTGGCCTTTTTATTGTCTTTTTGTTTTGTTTTGAGGTTTTATTTTTCGTTGCCTTGTGAAAAATTTTCAAGTGTAGCGGCCTCGTAAAAGTAGCCAAATGTATCTACGTATCTATGTTAAAGCGTATGTGTGTGTGTGTGTGTGTTACTTGGCATGTTGTTGAGAATTTTTCGTGTAATGACTTGGCGCCAGCTTACTTACTTATTGTTGTTGTTGTTTTATATTCTGGCACATTTGTTGTGTGTCTTTAGGAAGCTTAAAGGCAACTTGAAGTTTTCAACAGTTTCTGTTTCCACTTTTCATTATTTTTTGTTCTACTGTGGCGACGCTTAATTAGTAAATAAATAAAAAATAAACATTGGGTGTTAAAGTGTCTCAAATATTTCAAGCTGTCAGCTAATTGGAAAAGCTGGGAAAAAAATGGGAAAAGTTAAGCAGTGGCCAATGCTATTAAGAACTGGTTCTGCTGTGGACATTTGGGCAAGGACTGGATGAATGTTCTATACAATTAAAAAAGAACACATATATTCATAGTGTTGCCTCTACAGTTTTGAAGGACTAAAGCCTCTTAAGAGCAAGGGAAAGGACCATAAATGCTTATTTTAACACTTAACATTTTAACACTTTAACATAAATTCTTATTGTGGCACTTAAAAGGGGTTTGACTTTACTTAATTTATTTATGAATAAATTATCAGCTTAATTCAAAACAATTAACAGATCCCAATTTAAGAATTTTACAAAGGAATCTGGTCTAAGAACTCATCTATTCCGAAATTGAATTCCATAAAAGAGAGTTTTTTGGTTCCCCTTAGTTGAACTGTAAACAGGATACTTCTTATATTTTAGAATGCAATCTAGAGTTTGGCATGAACCTTGTCCTAATTCGTGACAAACCCACTCCACCTGGACTAGAAGAAAGCTTCGAGTTTGTTTCTCTAAAATTTTACATAATCATTGAAAAACATACCTTCAATAGTGGTATATTTGGTATAAGGATTCTTTAGGACAGTACTTTCAAGGCTCATCACAGTTTGGCTTCCACAAATTCTTAGACCCTACACGACCCAGCACGAAGTTATAATAAAGGGTGATTTTTTAAGAGCTATAAGAAAGTTAAAAAAAACATAAAATTCAGAAAAATGCTTGAAATCTTTATTTGAACCGATAGTACGGTCCATATAATTTAATGTTTGAAGATTATTTCATGCAAATGTTGACCGTGACTGCGCCTTAAATTGTCCATACGCTTAGTCCAATTTTGGCATACTCTTTCCAACATTTCGGCCGGTATCTCACGAATAAATGCTTCAATGTTGTCTTCCAATACGTCAATTGAAGCGGGCTTGTCTGTATTGACATGAGCTTTAACATAGCCCCACAAAAAATAGTCTAAAGGCGTTAAATCGCACGATCTAGGCGGCCAATTGACCGGTCCCGAACGTGAAATAAAATGTTCACCGAACTCGCCCCTCAATAAGTCAATTGTTGCGCGTGCTGTGTGGCATGTGGCACCGTCTTGTTGAAACCACATGTCATGCAAGTCAAGCACTTGCATTTTGGGCAAAAAAAATTGGATATCATCTCACGGGAGCGCTCACCATTCACAGTTACGTTACGATTCGCATCATCTTTGAAGAAGAACGGTCCAATGATGCCACCAGCCCATAAACCGCACCAAACTGTGCCTTTTCTGGATGCATTGGTAGCTCTTGCAATGCTTCTGGCTGATATTCACTCCAAAATCGACAATTCTGCTTATTTACGTACCCATTGAGCCAAAAATGAGCTTCGTCGCTGAACACAATTTTTCGGTAAAAAAGTGGATCTTCGGCCAACTTTCCAAGAGCCCATTCATCAAAAATTCTACGTTGCGGTAGGTCATTCGGCTTCAATTCTTGCACCAGCTGTATTTTGAAAGTCTTCACACCTAAATCCTTCCGCAAAATTTTCCACGTTGTTGAGAAACAGAGGGCAAATTGCTGCTAACGGCGACGTATCGATAATTGTTGGTCATCATTAACACTAACCGATACAGCTGCGATATTTTCTTCAGTTCGCACTCTACGTAAGCGTGTTGGTGGTTTAATGTCCAACAATGTAAATTTGGTGCGAAATTTAGTCACAATAGCCCGAATAGCCGCTTCAGTGGGTCGATTAAACTGACCATAAAGTGGAAGAAGCGCGCGATGAACTTTCTTAACAGAGCACGCATTTTGATAATAAAATTCAATAATTTGAAGGCGTTGTCCGTTTGTAAGACTATTCATGGTTAAATTATAGACCAAACTGAAGACTGTTTGACAGTGAAACAAAACACGAAACGTGCGTGAGCTGTTTAAACCAGTGTTGCCAAAAAGATAATAGCTAAAAAATCACTTTTTAAGTTTAAGTCCGTTTAGCTTTGCTCAATACACAAATACAAAAGAAATGAGCAAATTACAAATCGCCACGTATGAGAAAGTTCACGCCAGAGGTGTGCTAATATTAGAAGCTGCTTATCGTGCTGGTTTCGATATAACCAGTGCAATTTATCTATACTTTATTTATGATAAACCGAATTTCGAAAATAGCGGACTTTTTCAAGATCACGTTACGAATAAAAGAGATTTTATTCAATATTTCTATTATATTACAAAATATCAAAGTCCGCAGTCGAGGAAGTTACCACAAGTAACTTTTGTAATTTGATGGTAACAAGCAACCGATTCTGGGGAGCGATCAGCACTTTTGCAGCCGGTGCCCTAATGGGACTGGAGCGATTGAGAAGGACATGAGTAGCGATAAGGCGGTTGGGTGCCTTTGCGAAACATTGCCTTCTGTTCGTCACGCAGGAAATAATTCTCTTTCTTATGTTAGGCAGTTTTTAGTTCGATAATTAAAGAAGGAATATAAAAAAATCTGGGCTGTTTCCGTTTTATCTTTTAATTAAACATCGCAAAATCGACGTTGAGTAACCTCCCGTTTTCGTGAATCGAATGTATTATTTGCCTTTAAGCTTTAAATTTCCATTTGTACTCATTTCTTTATAAAAAAACTTTTCAACCAAATTCTTAAATTATTTCTGAACTTTTACTTATACCGATTGATCGAGTTCGGAAACGAGAAAAGACATGAATACCTTAATTTCATTGCATAAATTTGGCAAATGATATATAGGTTAAGTTTCTAAGTAGTCCAGAAACTATTTCATTATTGAATTTTTTGTTTTACGAACTGTCGCCTAGTTAAAAAGTCTTCTTAGGGCATTAAGGAAAAAAAAAGCTGTAGGCTTATACATATTTATGCAAAGATCATAACTTTTGAACCACATAAGATAATCGAATATTTTTAATGGCAACTGAATTTGTCGAAAAAAAATTTTGTTTAATTTTTTTGATATTTTGTTCTTATTTCATGTAGTCTTTATGTATTTAAGAATAAAAAGTTTTTGACTAAAATCTCTACTGGTCGACCACTTGGGGTTGCGCATACAGTGTCTGGAACAATGTCTTTTTTACCTATTTCACCTCTAGCAGTCAAAGAAAGAAAAATAATGACGATTCATTACGTAGTTTTCCCGAAAGCGGACCAAATTACCCAAAAATCTTATGTTCTTTAAACACCAAAAATCGGTTAACTTTGAAGGCTTATATATTCTAAACTAAAAATCTAAATTTTTTGTAGATTCTAAAAACATTTGCAGACTTTAGCTAAAATTTAACAAATTTTTTGGTTTCAATTCGTTCAAAAGTTCTTTACAACTATCACAGATTAAGAATAATCACGACTGTTTCTGAGTAATTTTGCGGTTAATGTCAATTTTAAAATTAACTAAAAAAAATATTCTTAAGTATTATATTTCAAACATTTGATTAACTTAAAGAGCTATCAACAACAATTTTTTCTGTAAATTCAGCAAAACTTATTTTCATGCCCTAAAACTTTATAACCTAATCAGCAAAAAAGTTTTGACCAAGAAACCCAAACAAGAATCTACTTAGTTTACCAACAACATGTCCAGTTTTTCTTTGGGTTCTCCCCCTCTACACGTACATTAGCATCAACATCTCATCATAACAAACAAGATTACCTCCAACTTTTATCATAACGAGACGACGAGACCAAGAAAATCGACCACGGAAAAACTTTTTTTTTTATTTTTCATGAAATTATTATAATGATTGCGCCTCAATGGCGCCTATGGGGTGCTGCCAACTTGTTTACACAAAATTTTAATTGCTGTAATTATGATTTTTACACGAAATTAATTATGCATGCGCGATTGCTGTTGCATCTTCTACTCTTCAATTCCAAACAAATGAACAGAGGGGGGCTAGAGAAGTTTAATTGCCACACATAGTTCCACTTAATTACTCATGCCTCTAAGAAGCACAACGAGAAATTATGATGAAATTACATACGCCACAGCCAACAGTTAGATAAAAAATCTTTCTTTTATTTCTCTAGTTTTTTTATGACCTCGCTTTGTCGCTTCTGTGTCTAATATTTCGAGGCAATAAGATGCAGCAGGTTATTTTGATTAGCCCAAGATGTTGACAGTTTGAATTTTTCTTCTTTTTTTTTTGTTAATTTGTGTTTAATTAATGTCACGAAGGGGGAACTTTTGTTGTTGCAGTTGAAAGGGGGAAATGGGCATGCCAAGAATGCCGAGAATCTGATTAAATAAAAACTTAACCTTTGTGTAGGTGTCAAGAGAAAAAGATAAGTTGAAACTAAACATCCGTTTAACATAGGCGGAAGATGCCAAAGCGCTTTGTTGATGTAGCTTCTATATCAGAGATTGTTTCTGCCAGAAGTGGAGGCACAATTTTTCACTTTGCAACACATTTGCAGCCTTTCTGGTTTACTTCAATTAATTTCTTCAATTATTTTCGCCACTAATTGAATTGCTCGTTTATTCTTTTTGCTGTCAATTGGTCAAACTTTTGCTGTCTTGTTTATGACTTGGCATTTGTTTGTGCTACTTGAACCGTATTGAGATATTCATATGGTCTTATTTGTTTTTAGGTCCGACAAAACTTGGGTGTACACAAATTTTTAAACATATATATATATTTTGATTGACTTAAAGAACAAGAGTTAATTGAATTTGATTTCCCAAGAGTTCGTTTTTACTTTCAGGGGCGTTAAAAATTTGGTAAATAAAATATTCTTAATGTTACGGTTATATTACGGTTATCAGTTATTATCCGTATGGCTCAGCGGCTAGTGTGCGCGACCGCTGTGCAAGAGGTCGTGGGACATCGGTTCTGCTTTAAGACATGTAATAAAGTTTTTCTTTGAAAAACTTACACACCCGGTCACCTTCACTAGCTGTTGGCACCAGCTTTAAAAACTCTAAATGTTTAAAAAATTTTGGAAAAAATATCATTGTAAAGCACTTAAAATGGCATTTAAAAACGCATTTGTTCTATTAGCTGTTCCTGCAACACAAGTATCAGTTGTTTTGTCCAGCCAAAGAGCCAGTATAGATGAAAAATTACTGGAAAACGTATTAATGATTAACTTAAGCTAAGCTCAAATATTTTATTAAAAACATCAAGACTCTAACACCTTTGAATTAAAAGTTCAATTTTATTTCAATTTGTGTAACATTACATTAAATACGGAAAAAAATTATGACTGAACCTGTGTTCATCGACCTTCCGCACCGCTCCGTGAACCCAAACCCAAAAGGTTTTGCGGTTTCGAAAACCGGAGTGAACCCCTTCCTATTTTTAGGAGGTTCGCAACCCTGTTTTTAACCTCTGATTTAATTTCATGATCCAGGAATGAATATTGTATTCCAAAACTCAAAACAGATATTTCTCTCCGGCTAAATATTTCTTCTTTCTAATAATCAAATTGAGAACGATTTTGGCTCTCCTTTATTCACAAAATTGGTAAAAAGTACAAAAACTAATTTTTCGTTTCACTTTTTCTGAGATCAAAGATTCCGATACCGCCATTTCGTATGTCAATTATATTTCTTTGAAATTTTATGTAGTATATACATTAGATCGCAATTGATTTCATTCCGTTTGGTAATTTTTGTGCTGAGTTTATTTAAGGGTAGTGTATACCTCTTCAGATGACATTTTTTAAAGGCTCTCATAAATTAAATTGCACAAAAATTAAGTGATATTACCAATCGGAATTCTTTATTCGACAGGTAATCGGTTAATTCCGGTTCAAAGTGAAAAATGTAGTTTTGTTAAACTGATGTAGAAATATGAAAATCGCTTAACAGTTACTCTTCTTATCGTGTGAATCGTTTTCGAAAAAGTTGTTTTGAGACATTCAAGTTTAAAGTTTCGACAACTGTTTTCAATCAAGTAAAAATTATTTTCAATTGATTTCAAACATGGATTTTAGGCATTTAGGTGTTAGCTTTCACCGAGAAAAAAATTATGAATATCGGTTCATTAGTTCCTGAGAAATTTGGGTCAAGGATCGTATAGACGTGGTAAAAAAGTAATATTTTAAAAAGAAATTAAGGAAATTCTCAAGTTTTATTTTGCAAATTTTTCATATTTTTAGATAACAAAAACTTAATTTTTATTAACTTTTCCGTGTATTTCTAATGTTTTTTTCGAAAACAGTTGATTTGCGAAAAAAATAGAAAACAAATTTGTTCGAAATACGACAATACGACCTACCTGCACAAAAATACCATAAAAAATTTATTTTTTTGACTTGAAATTTCCCAGGGTGTTGTCTTCGTGCGAAGTCCACATGTACGCGGACGATGTCCAAGTGTATATAAGTCGTCCTTTGTGTGTCAAATCAGTGATTGTATTAATATCTGTAATCGTGACCTGTCTAATGTTAGTGACTGGGCAAAAAGGAACGGGCTAGGGCTTAATCCGGTAAAATCGAAGTGTCTCGTAATATACAAGAAATCTATTGGCACTGAAAATCTAGATAAACTAAACAACTAGACAATGTAGATATAGAATATGTAGACAAGGCTGAAAATTTGGGATTCACATTTAATAAGACGCTATCATGGATGGATTGTGTCAACAGATCAGTAGGGAAAACATATGGACTTTTGCGGCAACTAGCGATAACACAGCCATTTTTATCAAATGAAACAAAAAGGCTTATAGAAAAAGCCTTCGAAACGCCGGTACTATTTTATGGAATAGAAGCAGCTGTGAGCCAGCTAGTCTGCATAAATTGCGTGTAGCATTCAACAGTATTGCCAGATATATCTTTGACTTTAGACGAACAGACCACGTATCTGCTTATGCAAATAAAAGTTTTGATCTTGACTTAAATTCTTGGATTAGCTTCAGACAATTAATATTCCTCCACAAAATAATAAGACACAAGAAACCGCGTATTTATATGACATTTTTCAGTTTTTCAAGCTCGAACAGAACCAACAACATTGTTCGCATTCGGTCCAAACTTTCAACCTCCGAAAAACATTTTAATGTACATGCAGTTCGTAAATGGAATCAATTACCTCACAATCTGAGAAATATCCAAGGCACACCACAATTTTATGAGAAACTAAAGGTACGCCTAAACACAAATTAAATATAATAAAATAAAATAAACTTCGATAAATAAGATTTTTTTCATAAGTTTTAAGAAAAAACTGTATTTCTTAGCTTGTAAGATAGGTTATATGTATTTCACTATTTAAATAACACCTGTGACTAATGCACTAATTATAAGACATTCTTTTATCATTAAGAAGAGCAAATAAACTAAACTAATCTGCTGTAGGGAACGACAGGAACAAGATGTTTTTAACACTATAACACATAATGTAAGCCAATAAAAATTCGAAAAAAAATTTTCCGAAAGTTAACACTACCATTAAGCGTTCTAGATATTTATGCCGTAATTAAGCAAAAATACACATTCTAAAACTTTCCACTGTAAACGCTATACAGAACAAATTCATTAAAAGAAATCAGTTTTAGAACTGGGCCATATACAAGTGCAATTGAATTGTAGTGTCAGGGTTTTAATCCTTATTTAATTGAAACATACCTCTACAGAATCAAGTAAGGGACTTGAATTACATTTGTTAATTTAAATGCGCTCCCATGTCTTTTATCCAAGTTTCTTCTTCCACTTCCAAATTTGGTTGTTCCTGATTCAATTATTTCTATGAGGAATAAGCACATCTTTTGTCGAAAAAAGCTTTCGTCCCCAAAAACTTAACAACTCGTAGCACTTTTAGAACAAATTGCTGTATATTTTTTTAAAGTTAGTGTTAAGTTAGTTTCTGGCTCGCTTTTGATTAAATTAATGTTTTTAGCTACTTCCAAAAACTGAACATGTTATCAACTGGATGCGAAAATGTTTTAGTTGAATTCTTTAATCGTTTCTTGAAAATAAGAGCCTTTAGGGGGGTTGAATTTTTGTGAAGCGCGACTAAAACTTAAAACTTTGAATTTTTACCATATATCAAGTAACTATTTAAGTACAATTATAAATTTTATGAAGTTAAAAATATTGAAAAATTTTCGAGATAGAGCACGGCGAAGTAAGTCCGACTGGGCGACTGGGTGATCCGATTTCAAAAAGGAAAAAAGCATTTTGAATTGTGTGACTCTAGCTGTTAGATGAACTAGGATATTTTGAAAAATACAAATTTTATGAGACTTTGAATTTTTTTTCGAAAATAACCCTTTTTTTGCCTATTTTTTTGTTTAAAAAAAAAACGTCATGACATTTTTTAATTATCCAAGTTCATCTCATCCTAGTTCATTTATCCTTTTGAGAAATCATGCCGTCCAGTTGAAAAATAGTGGTTTCGAGAAAAACGCGTTTGAAAATTTATGTACGCTCTGCCGGGCGTTCAAACGCATTCCTTCTCAGCGCTAAATCTATCTAAAGACATCGAATATCGAAAAATCCTTTTAACCACATATTCTACATAAGTTAAAGATGCGATTTAAGAAAAAAAATTTTCCATTTTTTTGAAACCATTGGTCAACCCTCTTAACCAATTTCAATTGATCAAATTCGAAAACAAGAACAGGTCTGATGATGTATCATTTACCTACGATAATCTGAGTTAACTTTTTAAGAGTAATCATTCAACTTTTTTTATGCCATTAATATTTCTGTTTTCTAAAAATCAGGCCAAATCGCAAATAAAATTTGCGAAACCGATTTTTTTCCTTTAAATATGAGTTGAGTTTGAGGCAAAAGCTCCAATTTTTTTCCATCTGATTAAGTTTTAAGAAACTTAATTAACTTAAAAAGTCATAAAAACCACTTTGACTAAAATCAAAACAGGTCGCTAAAACCCATATTCAAAAATTCAGAAAACCATTTTTAGGATTTTTTAAAAATTATAAATTTGTACAGTTCCCCAAAATTTGATCGAGTTTAAAATTATAAAAAGGGCTTAATTTTGCTTTTGAACTTTGGGAAAGTAACACTTCGATTGCTCTTTGAAACTAATGCGACTGCTGGTATCCAAACCGTTTTTTCAGCAGTATTTAATCTGTTGTTGATTTGTATAACAAAACCAATTTTAGCTATAAATCTATATTCAACAAACTCACACTTGAATCCTAAAGCGAAAAGTATCTTATATCCATTCCATACTAAATAACCATTTACTTGTGACACATTTCCATTTGCTTTTCCTTAGCTTATGCTCAATTCCTTTCACCAACTATTACCTTTCTACCAATTAAAGTAAGTGTAAAATTTTCGCCAACTTACCTAAATTATTTTCAATTTAATAGCCGTTTGGTTTTATATCCTTTGTATGTATAATTCGTCGTAACTTTTTATTTGTATATTGATAGAAAACACCAAAACAAAAAAAACACACAATTGCAAATGCAAAAAATTTTTGTTTTGTTATTTAATTCTTTAGGTTTTGGATATGTTTTAGCACTCGCAGGAGGACTGGCCAGCTTCTTTAGCTTTTACATAGTGCCCGGCCTTCTCCATATTATAACACTCTTTTCACACAGAATTCGCCTTGCGGCTAATGCACAGTTGCCGCATTTTTACGGCCTTTTTTACTTAACAAATTTTTGCACCACCGCTGCTGAGTACGCGCGCGATTCGCGAAACCGGAATGTACGAAATGTTGGCGTGAGAGATTGTTGTTGTGGTGGCCACGAGCGTCGGGATGAGACTGACTGGCTCTGAACCGAGAACAAGAACGAGTCGCGTTTACACGAAGCCAGCTGAGACTAAATTCTGCCACTGCTTTGGGCCTGTCTTTCGCTTGTTGTAACGCGCCGCACGAAGGTTGACGAGCGATTGAATTGAATGAGCATTGTAAACTGCCACAGGAGCTACATACGATGTAAAAACCGAACGAATCAACCTTAGTGTGGGTTGTGGACGCTAAGAGAGTTGAATGAGAAGAGAGAGAGAGAGAGTGTGTGAGAGATATTAAAATGCGTTTCGTTGAGTTGTTGCATTTTGTTTGTGGATGTTATTTAGGTTACAACTTTTGGAATTTGTGGTTCTCTTGCGTGGGTTTTGTTTTGATATTGTCATTATTTGTTTTTGACATATTAATTGTGGCACTTAGTTTGTAAATATGTTTTAAATTAATTTTAATTTATTGTCTAAGGAATTTGTAAGTATTTATTTGGTATAAGAATTTTTTAAAATTTTATGAGGAATTTTGTTTAAATTTTTCAACATTTTAAAATTGTTTTAAGTTTGAAGTTTTTTTCAATTTTTGTTGTATTTTGATTGGATTATCCTTGGACTATTTTTTTATTTTGGGTCATAAACGTGACTATTTCCATATACTCTTTCGAATAAAGTTCTTAAAATGGGAAGAAAGTTAATGTTTTGGTTTCGGAAGTTGATTTGAGAAGGAAAATATATTGGAACTAAATATATTGAAAGATTGAGAATCCTAATTATAGGATACCAGCAGTTACCCTTAACATTTTATAGCTAAACTCAATATAAAGTTCGATCTATACCATCAACGATTCTTTGAACATTTCAATCTAAACCTCCTATTTACCCGTTTACATTCATCCATGAAACTTACATGAAAAACTTAAAGAACTTACTCAAAACTGTACAAATTTAGCAAATTTCGCGATCTTGCAATAAGTAAAGCATGTGGCTGGCGTCGATTGCTCGACAGTTCCGACATTACAGCAGATCTCAACCTGGCCTGCCACTTAGCTTAGTCATCGCAAAGCGCTTGCGAAGATTTCGGAGTTTCAGCAGCTCTCTGAGAAGCAATGTGTTCAGAAAATTGCTCGCCATCGATTGCTCGCCTGCTCTGAATTCTCGGCAGCTCTTCCACCCGCTTGACTTCTTACCTGTGGCATTCTCTTGCGCTCTCGTGAGCTCCGCTTGCGAAGAAGTTTCTTAACTTCTCATTAAGGGAACTTTTGAAGCATGCCAAATTTTGGTTTACCGATCATATACTAGTCTGTTGCACTATCAACACACAACACAAACTTTTTTTTGATAAAAAATTCTAATTTATTTGTTTCTTTCTTACCCTAATATGAATGAATAACATCATGTTGGTTATTTCACTCAATAAGCTAATCAGCCTTGGCCACTTCACAAATTCGTTTCGGCTCATTCCTTTCCAGAAACTATGTATGTCACCAAGTCAAACATTCGAAAGTAAAAAAAAAATTGATACCCAAACCAAACAGCCTGCTCAACTGGTCGTATGTTTGTACGACCAATCAATCAAAAACGCAAGACCATAGCCCTCATTGCGATAGCATCTACAACAAGTGCTCGGGGTGGGGGGTTCCCTTCCCTTTTCCCCTTCCTAAGGCGCTATCAGAGAGTTTGCATCGCGCACTAAGCAAACCGAAGGCGATCATAAATCAAGACATGATCACTCTCCCTCTCTCTCTCTGTTCCCTTGTGGCGGCAATCTTGATGCCGCTAAGCTGGGGCCTCATAATGCCACATTATGACAAGATGCGGCGCGTTACGCACACGCGGGAATCTGTGTGTGAATATCTTGATTAATGCGAGCGGCAATTATGAGAAATTTATCAGCGCTGACAACTCAAAATGGAGCAACATATTCAAAATTTGGGCGACTAGAAATTTATTTGCAAATGAAATCAACAGTTAAATTCAGTTTTGTTTTGTTTCGCTAAGTTACCACAATGTACCACAGCGGAACGAAATGGCATTGAAAACTCTTATACTTTACTTAAAGAGAGATGTTAGTAAATTAAGAGCTATAGAGAGTGAGTCAAGAAAATGTTGTGCTCTTTGGAAGTGCCCCACAACTAAATGTTAGCAAAATAAGCAAAAGTAAGATAACTTAAAGAATCTTGGAGAATTCAGAGCAATATGATGACTATCTTAAATAAATATTAATGCTGTGTAAAAGGGGGCAAAAGGTTAGATATTTGTTTATTTTGAAAATCATCAAACGAAAACAGAGTTGAGTTTTGTAAGAATTTATTTAAAACTGTAGCCTATAAAGTTAAAAGCCAAAAATAACAGACACAACTAACAACTCTAATTCCCATGAATTGATTGAAATTTAAAACGGGCTTAGACCTTATTGTTGAAAGAAAACTTAGTTGAAAACAACTTTTTTAACGAACCAAAGAAATTGTGTTTGGCTTCTGGTTTGCAAGGCATCAAACCGAATAAGAACCGAACCCCCCAAAACCGTTTGGGAGTTTGTGGGTCGCTCAAACCAGATCATGAATCGAACCTTCTAAATGTATGAACTCTTGAGTCAGAACCTGAAACAAACCCCCTCTGTTTGGAAAATGTTTGGAAAAGGAAAATGACTAAAATCACCTTTAAGTAGGTAATGATGCTTGGAAGGCTGTTTTTGGACCTTCCTTACAAAAAAATCTTATTTGAAAACGGAAATAGTTATTTAAATTCGGTTTTTTTTTGTATTGAGAACATATTGAATTAAATAAAAAAATTGTCTTTTTTCCTTTGTACGAGGGCTGTTCAAAAAGTTGGTCGTCGGAAAAAAAAGTATGCTGCTGGCGGCACGAATAACTCCACTTCGGATCATCTGAAATGGAAAAAGTAAACGGCGTTAGATTCAGTACAGATGTAATTCGGGCCACTATTTCAATCATAACTTTGTGATTTTTTTTTTTCAAAATGGCGGCCATTAAAAAATGAAAATCGATTTTGGATAATTTTTTTTAGTGTAAAAAAAATATTTAAAAAATTTTTAAAATTATGATTGAAATAATAGATTAAAATAGTGACAGTTCTGCGTCGATTGCACTTTGTTTCATCAAAATCGGTTCTGAACTACAGGGCGCAATCGGTGCCGCCAGCTTGAAAAACGTGGTTTCGAGATAAACGCGTTTAAAGTTTGCAGTTGCTAGGCAAATCGGGTCACTTTGGGTCATTAAAAGGGCTATATCTTCTAAAGTATTTCGAATTTCAAAAAATCCTTTTAGGACGATATTTTCAAAAACCCAAGCTATAAAACAATGCAAAAAATCCAAAAAAAATGTTTGCCAAGCAGCAATACCCCCTTAAGAAAGAGGAAAAAACAAGTTCAGGCTCCAAACTGACAAATTAAACCTCCGAAATTTTAAAGAGCACTATGGACTGTTCCGCTAACCGAACCTAAAACTTAACAAGGTGTTTGAACCTCCGCACTATGGGCGAAATGGCGAAGCTAGCGGTAAAAGATATTTTAATGAAACTTTGGCAAGAATTGTTTTTTATAGATACGCAACATATTTAATCTGGATCAAAATCGGACCACTATATGATATAGCTCCCATAGGAACGATAGGTCGAAAAACTTGTTTTACTAAGAACAATCTGAATACTCGGCGTTGCACGGGGCCTTTGCATTATGAGAATATGTTTCAGATTTTCAAATAGATGCAAATCGATAATAACATTTGAACTAGTCCAATTTTGTTCGAGTCCAACTTCATATTTCCAACCCACGCTCAATATTTTCAGTCTATAGCTTAACTTCATTTTGAAATCTAGTAAACGTCTCACACTTACATTATTTGTCTTAACCAGGGTTCGTAAAATAAAACTCACTGTTTATATCACTTCGTTTTAAACAATGAAAAAAACATAACCATTGATATTTATTCATAAATTATTTCTATTACTGCTCACTAAAATAAATATCAGTTGAGATCATTTATATTTAACACTTAATAGCTGAATGCCCGGCGTTGCTCGGGTTCTTATGATTCTTAAGATAGCTAATATATTCAATCTAGTGCAGGCTGCATGTCGGTATAAACATTTTGGACCGTTCGATCTTTTCCTCTATATCTTCTTCATGATAATCTAAAATCATGAATATTTTTTGACCATTTGGTTAATACTGCCTATTTACCCGTCTACAATTGCCGTCTATCAAATCTTCACAATAATCCAGGATCAAATCGAAAATTTTCAAATTTGGACCTTAAAAACCTTCGCGGGCAACCATTGACCAAAATTTCATCGCAATCAGATGAACGGTATAGTTTTTGAATTTTCGCGGTTTTTTGACTATTTCCCGCACTTTTTTTCAAATCAGAATCCTTCGCGGGTAAGCGTCCAAACATTCTCCAAAGCTTCATAACAATCGAACATTTTGCAAATTTCGCAGTTTCTTCAACTTGAAAATCTTTCCGGGCAAGCGTCGATCAATTTCCCAAAGTGTTAGCGAAAACGTAAATTTTGCAACTTTCGCGGTTTTTGGACCATTTTCCGCAAATTTCTTCAACTTAGAAACCCTCCTGAGAAAGCTTTCTATTCATTCCCCAAAGTTTCATTGCAATCGGATGAACAGTATAATTTTTCAAATTTCGCTGCTTTTGGACCATTTCACAGACATGAGACATAGCCAATGTCACTTTCCTGATCGACATGAACATACTGTGAAAAATTCGTGAAGATCGGTTCAGGGGTTTAGACGCCCGTAAGGGACAAACATACAAACAAACAAACATACAAACATACAAATATACAAACATACAAACATACTTTCACTTTTATATAGATGTATAGATAATATAATGTTAGTTGTCATCTTTATTCTGCAATTTTTATTTACTGAATTCGCCAGCACTTTTATCCCACCTTAGAAGACGAAGGCTTTTGGCTTTCAAAATGGTTGACGATTTAATTTTAGGGAAATTGTCAACGACCAAGCACCAGTAGAAGTACCAACGATTTTCAAGCTTCTTTGTACCAGCGACGTCGATAATGATTTTGCACCAGCGAAGTCGCTCACGATTTTGCATCTGAGAAGTCGCTAACGGTTTTGCCTCGGAGAAGTCGCTAACGATTTTGCACCAGCGAAGTCGCTAACGATTTTGGTTTCGCACCCGTCACCTCGCTAATGACTGGGAAAGCAGCGTCGTACCGATTGGTACATTTTCCGGACATTCCCATACAAAAATTGTAAGGCAAATGCTTGGCAGGTGTTTAGGCTGGTGGCTGGTGCTCACTACGGAGAGTTAGGGGATTCGTTAACGCCGCACCGGTGCAGCTGAACTACAGGGCCCTGTAAGCAAAGTTGCTACCGACAGGGCCCTGTAGTTTAGCTGGTGTCAAGGCACTACCAGGCATAACGACCTCATGCATCACTGAGCGAGAGTCGCGTCGTTAACGACAGGTGCGGCATCACAGCGCTAGTCTAGTACGTGGTGTGCACCCATCACCACACTAACGACTGGTAATGCAGGGTCGTTCCGATCGGTATGTTTTCCGGACATTCCCATACAAAATTCGGTGGTTGGTCTGGTGGCGAGTTGGAGAATTCGTTAATGTTGCACCGGTGCAGCTGAACTAAAGGGTTATGACAGGCATATTCAGAGGTCGGTGGACAATCGCATGTTTCAAAATGGTTGGGTGCTACGTGAGTCCGGCATCGATAAGGACTTATCGTAGCAATTCAATCAAAATTTCCAAAATTTGTGCGTCTTGAGACTTATCGGTGAACTGAACCGAACCAAACCGTTTTCATTTGTGGTTTTCGGTTCGGTTCAGCATTTTCGAAGGTACGCGGATTCGGTTTGCGGTTCGGTTCACCAGCTAAAAAAACGGATCGGTTCGGCTTGGTTCGTTTCGGTTCAGAACCGGTTTGCATCCCTGTGAAGATATGACGTTTTTCGAAGTTGAAAAAATTTCGAGCTACAAATTGACCAGCCCTTGTTTACATTGTTCATACTTCACAGCGAACAGCATTAAAAAGCAGAAAATTTTTGTTTTAATCTCCCTGAGATATTATTGGTAAAGAGTATCCCTGCACTGTTTAGCTCAACTCTCGCACATCTACATACTTACAATTCAGATTCCTGCTTCTAATTTTAGAGTTCAAGTGGTATGCCTCATCCGCTTTGCCTTGCTTCCCCCCCCCCTCTCAACACTGACCTAGCCCAGACGCAATCTGCGTGTCTTGTCCACTTGGTAAACAGCTCTTCAGACTGACAGTTAAATATGAAAAGCAAACACACATCTTCTATTCCGGCCAGCTACGCTAATCGTCTTCGGTTGATAAATTTATCGAATATCGCCCAAAGTAAATATTCATTCATGATAAGCACGCCAGTTGCTGTCGTCTGTTGTGTGTCCGCACTCCGACAATTTGTATATTTATCCGTCAAGTTGATTGCATTTTTGTGTAAATTCTGTTTTTGCCTGTGCCATAACCATTTTCTTGATATTTTCTTTTGTTTATTTATGCCTCAGTTAAGGAAGACAAAAGGCAAACAAATGGCAGCGTCGTCAGCGCCTGCGCAACATTCCTACAAATTTGTTCAATTGATACAATTTTTGGCATTTCCCGAAACTAATTTAATACTAGGGGTTTCCTCTGGCAAACGTGTTACACTTCTTCTTCCTCTACTTTTGGCCCATAAATTGACTTCAACGCGTGCCAGCTTCAAAGTTGGCGACCGCGCTCCTTCAACTTATAAGTTGTTCGTTGTTCCCCTTCGCTACCCACCGACTACCTTCCGCTTACATCAAATCAATTGCCGTCTCTGTCAGAGTTTCCTTCCCAATATGCTACTCACGTACATGCATATCAATTGTGGCTGCCTGGCTTCGACTTCGGTGCAAATGATGGACTGACTGAATGACTGACTGACGGGTTGGCTTGTCTTAACTTTAACTTCGACAGCCGACAGTGTTCTCTGTCTTTAGCATATGATATGGATTCGCAATATGCATAATTCGCCAACAGTCTCGGTTGTTTTAATGTCGATTTAATGCTAAATATGTTTCGGGCGAGTTGAGTATAGCAATTGTTCAATTGTCAATAACAAAAGTTTGCCAAAATGAAACAGATGAATGGGTAGATTAAGAAGTTAATCAAGTTGTGTAAAGAGGTTTTGATTCAGCAAGAGTGGAGCTTATTTAATTGGAATATTTTCGTCCTTCGAGCCGGATTTGAGATACACCCTAATACGCATCGATGGAATATTTTCAAGTAAAGTAAGCCAGTAAATCATTTTCTTACTGACCATTTAGTCTGAAACCAATTTCCATTCATTTAAAGTTTTGATTCCTTTTAATTGCCTGTTTGGGGTTATCGCTTCAAATGCCAACTTATGAGTAAAATGCAATCAATTTAAAGTTCAAGCTGGCAAACAAATAATTGGCAACTACTTCATTTAGACCAAGCATCCCCATTCGAATGCATCCAATCATCATCCTGCATACAATTTACCCCCTCCCCACAGCAGCAGCAGCAATTGGCAGTGATTTTTAAACGCAATTTTCCACTCATCAAAGGGCAGCCAGACATGGACACTGCTCGTTCTCATACTTGGTCAAACATGGATCCCATGTTGCTGGCTGGCTCTGGCCTAATCCCTCAAGCGCATCAAAAACAGCAAAACTGCAAAATTGTTGTAACAAGTGAAGTAAGTCAAATTTTTCTTCCTTTTTTTTTTGGTCGGTGGGGTTGAGGGGGGAATTCAGAGTCCTAAGCTAAAAAGCTCGTTGATGTGTTAATTGACCAAAATTTCGTACACACTGCGCTGCAAGGCAAAGCCAGACCAAGTCCAGATCCGTACTGAGTTTGTGTGTGTGTGTGTGTGGTGTGCACGTAACTGAAACTGAAACTGCAGCTGCTCGACGTTGGTCGATATTAAATCCCTGTAAAACTTAATTAGAAATTCCATTTTTGGCTTTTGAGAGCATTACACGTGACGCGTTACCAATTATCGACTCTCGATGCGATGCGAAAACTGTTGCATGTTTGGGGAAGGGGTTGGAGGGCGAGTAGCTCTATAGAGCGTTAATCTGCTCTGTACATACGCCAATTAAAAATGCCTTTTGAATTTTTGGGGAAGTCCAACCAAATGATGACACCATCAAAGCCAACAATGGGCCAAAACAAAAAATAAATGTGGAGCGACGCTATAAAATATACCTAGTCTTAACGGGATAATAGGAGGAATTAGATTTTGACACTAGAGATGGTACCGTGAGCAGTTGCAATGATAAAGAGGAATAAATTGCTGTTGCCTAATTTCTTTTCTATATTCCCGGCTTTTGGAGTTCATTTGTTGGAATGCGGAAGAAAGAAGGAAGGGAGTGAGAAGAAAGGAATGAGAATAGAAGATGAAAGGAGAAACGGAGGAGGAGAAGCAAGTCGGAAGGAAGCTCCTAAATCATCGATAGGCACGATGTTCGATTTTCAGAGCAGTCCAACAACAACCGACAAAAACAACCCATTTTGGCGAGGCTCCAGTCGGCCAACCAGACACACACTGCATGTATTTGTTTTTGCAGTCGTCTCTGCGGCCCCGATACGCAATAGATTTGTGGTTGTTTTGGCTTCAAATTCGGATAGCATGTGTGAGATGACAAGGCAATTTTTAATGCGTCTGCGTGGCGCCGAGCCAAATCCTCACTCATCAGCGATCTTGAGCCTGAAATGTCTGTCAAAAGAGCAGTCGCTCCATGCCAGCGACGGCAAAACGGTTTGGGAATTCCAAAGGCAGCTTGCGCGCAAAAACACCAAAAAGACAGCCATTCCCCTTTGTAAGTGTGTGGCCTCCGTTTTGGACTTTGCACTCAGTGGGCAATCAACGGCCGCCAATTCTGGAGCAGAAGACCAAAAATGTTTTTATATACAAACAGGAGTTTTTGTTGTTTTAAATGAAACTATTTTTATTAAGTTTCGAACACGGCTGTCATCAGTATACACATGTAACATAATAATGATATCTATACATCCATACATCTATATAAAAGTGAAAGTATGTTTGTAAGTTTGTATGTTTGTCCCTTAAGGGGCACACCTAGTGTGAAATTTCAAAAAAAATCGATTTTTTTTCATATTTCGGTAGATTACACCTTTAAAAATAACATATTAAAATTTCAAATCGATATCTCAAATAGTTTTTGAGTTATAGCAATTTAAAGAGCAGCCGCTCGGCAGCTAGAGAGTCTCAATAGCTATCTTTAAACGCGTTTTCTCGAAACAGCATTTTCCGAAATTTCTGCAGTGATTACTCAAAAACATATGATCCGATCACTATCGAATTTTTTTACATGTTCTATATATAGTTCTCCGTACAATGACCTATCGATGTTTGATCTGATAAAAAAATCGAATTTTGGCAGGCCAAAAACGACCAAAATTTTGGGTAAAATTCGACTATTTTTTTAAAACGCCGCCATATTGTCAACTTTTGATTTTTTTTATCGTAGGTCATTGTACAGACAATATTATCTAGTTTAACGAGAATTTTTTTTTTTTAGATTTCATCCATGGAGAAGGCCGGAATCACTGCAGCAGTGAAGGACCTTTTTTTCGCGCCGTTGGAGATTGACTATAACTTAAAAAATATTTAATTTTTTTCTTCACAAATTTAACTGTTTATTCTTGAAACATGTATAAATATATTCTTAAAATTTTGAAATAATTGATAAAGTATTTTTTTTAATAAAAATTCCCAAAAATCACCTTTTTTAGGCCATTACAATAGGTGTGCCCCTTAAGGGCGTCTAAACCGCTGAGCCGATCTTCACGAATTTTTCACAGTAAGTTCATGGCGATCAGGAAAGTGTCATAGGCTATGTATCAAGTCTGTGAAATAGTCTAAATACCGCGAAATTTGAAAAATTATACAGTTCATCCGATTGCAATGAAACTTTGGGGAATGAATTGAACGCTTGCCCAGGAGGGTTTCTAAGTTGAAGAAATTTGGGGAAAATGGTCCAAAATCCGCAAAAATTGCAAAATTTACGTTTTTGCTAAAACTTTGGGAAATTGATCGACGCTTGCCCGAGAAGGTTTTCAAGTAGAAGAAACTGCAAAATTTGCAAAATGTTCGATTGTTATGAAACTTTGGCGAATGTTTGGTCGCTTGCCCGCGAAGGATTCTGATTTGAAGAAATGTGCGGGAAATAGTCCAAAAACCGCGAAAATTCAAAAACTATACCGTTCATCCGATTGCGATGAAATTTTGGTCAATGGTTGGACGCTTGGTTTCTAAGGTCCAAAAAACGCGAAATTTGCAAAATAACCTTATGAGTCGCTCTTATAAGAAACATAAGTACACTGGCGACGCCGGGTATTCAGCTAGTTTATCACTAAAAATTAAATATTCAATATCAAAATGATAATATTTTTTTTTATTTTGACATTTTTTATCATCAAAATGATATGAAAACAAGAAAGAAAGTCGGTTAAGCCCGACTATAATACTCTCTGTACCTGTGAAGTGCTGCCCATCACCGCTGCGACCAGTGCTGCCCATAATTGTTTGTTTTCCTTATAACTCGACTACAGTTCATCCGATCTTTAACATTTCTTTGGCGGATCGATAAGCAATCCTGATTACTAAGTCTGTCCAGAAGGATTTGCGGGGGCGGGAGGGGGCAAGTTTAAGAAGCATATGTCTCATACATGTCAAACCTATATCTCTTACCATCTCTGAGATCTGTTTGCTCATACGGACAGATGGACAGGCAGCCGGACGGACAGACGGGCGATCGACTCGGCTGTTGATGCTGATCAAGAATGTATATACTTTATAAGGTCGAAGATGCTTCCTTCTGCCTGCTACATACTTTTGCACAAACTTAATATACTCTGTGTACCTCTGGTACAGAGCAGGGACCGTAACAATTATAATTTTTATGAAAAAATTAAGAAATAATAATTATCTTTTTTATTTCATTAAAAAAATTATTTTTAATTATTAAAAATGATTTTTTAAATAAAAATAAAAAATAATTATTACAGTTCAATTTTTTATATAAAAATTAAACCATAACTTTTTATTTTCAATTTTTATTTTAAAAATTGAAAATAACAATTACTGTTCAATTTGTATAATAAAAATTGAAAATAAAAATTGAAGTTGAATATCTTTTGAACCGAAGGACCGAAGGCCTATATCGGCCTATATTTCGGAAGGATTTAAAGGCTCTTCCACCGATCCACTTTTCAAAATCTGGGACGTGGCAGCTCGATATCTGCAAGTTCTCGGGACGTCGACCGAATCGGAACGACTGTTTTGCAAGGCGGCTGAGATTGACTGTGTAAAGCAGAAAAATTGATCGCTGAGCAGATATCAGAAAAACTTACACAATTGCAACTCATGGTATCAGTATCATTTAAAAGGAGCGTACTTTTTCCTCGATACACGCTCCGGTGTCATGATACGTTAAATTGGCTATCAAGATACCGTATCTCTGGAGTTTAGCAGGAAAATCATTGGAAATGTATAATTGATCAGGGAGCAAGTTCTTCTGCTGAACTCGGTCATTATTTCAAACAAGGCGGAAAATGTAAGCAATATATTATTTTAAAACATAAACATAAATATTTGAATATAAGATTTTGTTTGTATGACTCTGCTATGAATTAGTTATGATCTGAATCTTGCTGTGAATTACCAATGATATAATCATTTAATTTCTTAAGTTCCAATGAGTTTCTTATGAAAGTGATATACTTCTTTATTTACCATTCCTTGAAACATATTGGAAAACATTTGTTTTGGTTGTTTGTTCATTGTAATTTTTAGTTGACTTAATCAAAATGGAATTTCTTCGAGTACTATCGATACTATCGATGGTTTCCACTATCGATAGTGAAACTATCGATGGTGCCCCCTATCGATGTTTTTAAAACACTACTCTGAACAAATTTTGCACCGTTTTTAACCGTTTCTGAACCGGTTCACAGACGTGACACATAGTCAACGACTTTTTCCTGATCGAGATGAGCATACTGTGAAAATTTCGTGAGGATCGGTTCAGCGATTTGGACGCCTATAAGGAACAAACATACATACAAACAAACATACATACTAACATAAATACTTTCACCTTTATACGTATGTATAGATTTAAATATAAACTTTTTGCTATGTTCTTCGTTTTATGTCTAATGAACAGTCTTCGTTAGCTGGAATTTCTCTTCATTAACTTTACCTGGCGAATTTTCAGTCGAACATTAGTCAGTGAAGTAGCCAGTTAATAGGCCATTTACACTAGGACTGCGTTATGCGTTAATAGCTAACAGTAAGCTTTTTTCCCATTCAAAAAAAGCCAAATGTTGGCTATTAACGCATAACGCAGTCCTAGTGTAATAATTCTCGAAACTGCTTACAGTTCGTCCAAAGTGACCAGTGGTCTAAATGTTAAATGGCTTGACACTGACCCAAAGGGCCAAAGCCGAGCAGTTTGAGAAGCTTTTGCATGTCTAATTACTACAAAGCTGGCGCCAACAGCAAAGAGGGATGACCGGGTGTAAAGATTATTCAAAGAAAAAACTTTTCTTTAGATGTTCCGAGGCGGGATCGAGCTCTTGCACAGCGGTCGCGCACACTAGCCGCTGGGCCACCCGGCCAGAAATATCTAGGGAACCGGATATCTAATCGAGTTAGAGAAAATTCGTTTAAAGTTTGTTATGAGAGTTGGCAAACAGATGTGGTCAAACCTTCTGGGATATCAAGACTTCAACTTTCCCAGCTCATAATTGAACTTTCACGATTTACGCGATCCCAGTTTGCTCATCTCGATTTCCATACGAAAGCATCAAACCCAAAGCCGCACGACTGCACGTACATTGAATGCAGCGGAAATGCGTTTGCAAAATGGCGCCGACGTGCGTGCTAATGAACGTGGCCCAGTCATGGCCCGGGTCCCACGGCCAGCAAACAAAATGAAGGCTCCACCCAGGCATGCCATCAATGTTAATTCGCCAAAGCAGCTGGACCTCTCTGGACCAACCCATAACAACAGCAGCAGCCACCGTCATCACCTTCTGCCGGACTGTTGTCTATTGAAAAATCACAGTCCTGAAATTGAACACATTTTGTGCATTTTGTGGCTTTTGTGCAGCAGCGAACACAATAACATTTAGGCATTTTCGGGCGAATTTGTTTAGTATGCAAGGCAGCGAAATGTTAACGTAAAACGCAAACGCACTGCAAAATTTGCGTAGCCAGAATGGTGGAAGAGGCTGTGGGGATGGAGTAATGACAGTCAACTGTCAAAACTTCAAATGCATGCGCAGCATCGTGATGAACAGCAGAGCAGAACAGAGTGGAGGAAGGAGCAAGCAACGTAGTGACCTAACGTCTGCGCTAATTTGCTGAAAAATTAGCCACAAATTGATAAGTGGGAGGAAGAGACAAGGCAAAAAATTATGCATAAGGAAACACTGATCTGACCTTAATTCGTTGCTGAAATTTCCTCTAAGTATTTTTGCAAAAATGTTTTCTAAATGCTCAAAACTTCACTCAAGTATTGCTGCGTACTGTGCGTTTGTTTATACCAAAAACTCTCTCGAAACTTTTCAACTGACGACTTCCTAGTCTACAATGGCCCCCCACTCTGCTTTGTATTCTGGTATGACAATTCAATCGAAACTGACCTCACGCGCAGCATAAACACACATCTCATAGTCGTAAACAAAAATGACTTCAATTGAAAAATTATACAAAAATAACAGAGCACAAATTTGGTTTCTTGCAACATAAACAAACACGAAACCAAAAAAAAATTAGCTAAAAGGCCAGCAGCAGCACTTGAAGACATCGCCACGTCGTTGTCATCGCCATTCCCACATCCTGCGTAGCAGCCCATTTTATATTTATATATTTTATTTCTCTAAGATGTTGTTTTCTGTTTTCTGTTATTATCGGAACGTGCAGTGACAATTTGTGTATTCAATTTATGGGCCATTGTGCCAGACGCTAGTCGCTGGCTTTAACAAATATTTCAATAATTTTATTGGATTTTTACTACGTCACGTGCGGAGAAGTTTTTACTTGGTTTTTGTTTTGTTTCTTTATGAATTTCTAATTAGACATTTGCTGCGCACATTTGTGACACCTCGCGAAGGGTTAATACTTGTAGATGCCGAGAGTCGTAAAAAACTGTGCACCGTTTTACGACATTTTTATTTAATTGCAAAAAATAGGCATTAATGTAATCGAGCGAAGAGCAGCTCAGCTTTTATGGTTTCAACTAGCATTTTTTTTTTTTTTTTTTTTTGGAAGGGGTGTTGGGGGGGTGTTTTTTTTTTAAATTTTTTTTTTTTTTTTTTTTTTTTAATTTTCATAAACTTCAACGGTTTCCAAACTTTGTAATAAAATAACACTGCTCAAACGGAAGTCTCATCCAGTAAAATTGAGAAAAAAAATTGAGGGGAAATGATTATCACCATGATTAATGCTAAGGAAACGTTGGTTTGAACGATTGGAAAAGTACTTTTCAATGGATATGAATGTTTTACTTGCAAGAATAATTTTATTTTAAGCAGAAATTTATGTTTTACTTATGTTTTTTATTTTATTTTAGTTCTCAATTTTTTTGGATTTATTTTGGATATAAAAACGAAGTGATTTTTTTTTTTTAAATTTGCAATTTAAATGTGAATTTTTTTGTTTGGGGCAGTTTCATTTAGGTGTGCTCAAAAAAATGAGGAAGTTTTTTAGGCTGCCTGGCACGAAAATATAATTCTATGTATAGGCCTGCATTTCATATTGTTTTGCCTTTGATACAACTATATAGGAATAGCGGATATGTCAATGTGCTCTCAGATAAGTCCACATTATTTCAGTCTGGGTGGGTTTTGTGGGTCTTTTGTGTATACAGGCTCACCCCAGACTGCCTGTGGAGCCCGCAAGGTACTCCACTAGAACTCCCTGTACGGTCTGCTAAGCCTCCCAAAAGTGTCCCCAAAGAAGCATATCCGCCGGAGAAAAGTGCCTTTTCAATATATCGGGTGTGTCCCAGAAATCTCTAGACACTGAAAAAATAAAATGCGTGCGTGCGTGCAAACTAAATTTTAGTTTGTTTTATGTTTGAATCGCTCGCATTTTATTTTTTTAGTGTAAAGCAGTAAAACGTCACCTTGCCTACGTGTTTTGTTTCGCACACAGGCAAACGCTTTCATTGTGTGAGTTTGGACACCACTGCTTTAAATCAAAAGTTATAAAATAGATGGTCATGTGAAGCAATATAAAACTTGTGTTTTTTAATGTCTTGGGGGTCCAAAATATGTGTACAAACCTAATTTGGGTTACCTCAAAATTTGGAGTTTCTGCCAAAATTTTTGGAATTTGGACCACTGTGCTATGGGAGCTATATGCTATAGTGTGGGAGCATATAAAACAAATACATGCTAGTTTTGAGGTCATTTCCATTGAAAACAAAAAAGGTTTTCTAACTAAGACTACTTTTCAGACTCTAATTTTCTATGAGAGCTATACCATATAGATGTCCGACTTTAACCAATTATGGTGGAATCATGGAAAAGCATACTAAACTAAGAAATACAAAGTTTGGAGGCGTTTCCATTGAAAACAAAAAATTGTTTCCAACTAAAACTTGTTTTTCGACCGATCGTTCCTGTGACAGCTGTATACTACAGTCATCCGATCCGGCTGGTTCCGACAAATGTGCAGCGTAAATGTACCAAAAGACTTCGTGCTAAGTTTGGTGAAGATAGATTTCAAACTGACAGTGGGGATTGCAGAGAAGCAGTCAGAGGGACAGACGGACATGGCTAAATCAACTCACCTCGAAGATGCTTCCTTCAGCAAGAGTATAAAAAATAATTATCGGTGAGAAAAAGCTCCGATTAATTTCAACAATATACTTTAGAAGCATCTGTTAAAATTTGAGACCAATCGATTCAGCCGTTTTCGAGAAATCGTGAACACCGACTTTGCATACACAGTTTTGAGAAAAACGCGTTTAAAGTTTGAACTGCTCTGTAAATTTACATGGAGTGTCTTTACAAATGTGCGTGTATCTTTGAAAATAATTGCCGGATTGACCTGAAATTTTCTGTGTTTGTACTTGAATACAGGTCTGCAAACCGGTTTTGAACCGAACCGGTTCGAACCCGGAATTCCGACTATAAATTTACTTTGAACCGAACCTTGAACCGAACCTCCTTAAATATAAAAGCTGAACCTGAACCTGTTCCGAACCTTGTTTCGGTTCGAATCAACAAAAATGATTGACAAAAAACAGTTGTGACCTACTGCCTAGCGACTGGTCGGTTTTGGGCAACTGAGTCTTAAAATCGACAGAAAAGTTTAATAAAAAAGTCATTATAAACGTTCAGAATTACTTATTAAGTCCCCAATAGCCTCTGCCACCTTTTTAAGATTTTCGACTTTAAAGCTTTTAAATGATTCACAAAAACAAGAGTTTAACATTACATTGGTAATATTTTTCAGATTACGAAATGAAATTGAACTTAACAGTAAAGGGCTTTAAGGTGGTCGTGTAGGGGAAGTGGGAGTACTTAGTATTGAGTACTATGAATTGAGTACTGAGTATCGAGTATAGATTATCGAGTATAGAATATCGAGTTTAGAGTATCGATTATAGAGTCAAGTACTTAGAGTAGAGTACACTCAGTATCAAATACAGAGTATTGAGTACTTGGTATCGAGTACTTAATATCGAGTACTTAGCATCGTTTGCTGAGTAACAAATACAAAGTATCGAGTATTAGTATCGTGTACTTAGTATTGTGTTCTAAGTATTGAGGTCTTAGAATCGAGTACTGAGTATCAAATACTGTGTATCGAGTACTTGGTATCGAGTACTTAGTACCAAGCACTAAGAATCGAATACTGCCTAATCGAAGAATGAGTATCGAGTACTTAGTATCGAGTACTTAGAATAAAGATCTTAGAATCGACTGCTGAGTATAGAGCACTTAGTATCGAGTACTTAGTATCGAGTACTTAGTGTCGAGTACTAAGTATCGAATTCTGAGAATCGAATACTTGGCATCGCATCGAGTATGTTGTGTCGAGTACTTAGTATGGAGTACTATTATCGATTACTGAGTATCGACTTTTGAGTATCGAGTTTTGAATATGGAGAATATACGGGGCGGTCCCAGAAATAGCTAACTACTAAAACATAAAAATTTATCATTTTTTTTTTTATTTTTCAACATAGGATCCTTTCAGGGCGATACACTTTTCTTAGCAATGTTCAATAGCTTCGATACCTTTTTTTATAATAAGAACTGTGAAACTCTTCAAAATAGGCATTAACCTCGCACTTCACCCCTTCATTGTTGTCAAATCTTTTTCCTCCGAGCCATTTTTTCAAGTTTGGAAACAAGAAATAATCAGAGGGAGCTAAGTCTGGCGAATAAGGGGCGTGAGATAGCAATTCAAATTTTAATTCATTAATTTTAGCCATTGCAACGGCAGAGGTGTGAACCGGCTGTTTTTGTTCAGAAGTCAGCAAACGCGGCACCCATCTAGCGCATAACTTTTTCATGTCCAATTTTTCGGTCAATATGCGATGTACATCACTTTTTGAAATGCCTACACATTCAGCTAACTCAAGAACTTTCAATCGCCGGTCACTCAATACACATTTTTTAATTTTGGCCACCATTTCTGAAGTGGTCACCTCATTTGGACGCCCTTTACGATGTTTATCTTCGCAGCTCAAATGACCTCGCTTAAACTCAGCCACCCAATATTTCATTGTTGTAAACGAGGGAGCAGAATTTCGTAAGGTAGAATCCAGCTCCTTTTTAATATTGGTTGGACTAAGACCTTTTATATGAAAGTATTGTATCACATAACGATGACCAATTTTGTCCATGTTTGCAAATCAATAACAAGCGTTCTCTATTAAAATCTAAAAAAAAATGTGCAAGCTAAAGGCACCAAACTTCAAACTTAAGCTTTAAATAGTCGGTACTTCCCCTTTTTAATATTTTTTGTGAACATTTTCCAACACTACAGTGCTAGGTCGGCCATTTCTGGGACGGCCCTCGAATAAGATATAGTCATCCGATCCGGTCGGCTTAGACATATTAGCAGAGTGCTGTAAAAAGAAGACTCTGTGCAAAATTTCAGCTCGATAGCTTAAAAACTGAGATACTAGTTTGCGTTTAAACTGACAGACAGATGGACAAGGCTAAATCAACTTAGCTCGTCACCCTGATCAAGAATATATATAGCCTATGGGGTCGGAAATGTATATTTCTATGCATTGCAAAATTCTGGGCTAAATTATAATACCCTCTGCTAGGGTATAAACAGATTTGATGGATGGCAATTGTCGGCGGGTATAAAGGAAGTTTAGGCCAACCGGTCCAAATAAATCAGGAAATTTGCAATCAGGCTTGAACTTGTGGTAGTTTGCTAGTCAGATTAGGAATGCCAGCGCGAGATTGTGGAATGCATGAACCATTTAACCGAATGTTACCGATTGGAGTGTTAACTTGAATATGATCGACATGAATCTGACCAATCATTTTAAAGGAATGTACCACTGTACTAATGATATTTTCATATAAAATTCCGAAATTCATATAAAAGTGATATTTTTTATATCAATTTGATGAATTTTTGGATCAAAAGTATATAAATGTAACATAATAATGATAGTGATTAATATAAATTAAAAATAAAAAAAATCAATATTCCGATTCCAATTCCGAGTCGGTTTTCGTGTAAAAGTTTGCATGTAGAGCTTAAACTTAACAATGTTATATGGAAGAGGACTAATTAGGTTTGACGAAAATCGGAATTGCCTAAGAGCTGAAACGTTGCTCAATGCAAGTGAATTCAATTCGTCAAAAATACTATACACCAAAAATTTGTTACTTTTCATATAAAATTGTGAACTTTATCTTAAAAAACTAGGGGAAAGTTAACTTCAGCTCGGCCGAAGTTTTGTATACCCTTGCAGCTTCCATTGAAAACAAAACATTTTTCTAAGACTATTTTTGGACATTACTTTTCTATGGGATCATACTATAAGATGTCTGATTTCGATTAAACTTGGTGAAATGATGCAAAAGCATAATACACTGTTAATTCCGAAATTTGGAGGCGATCCCATTTAAAACAAAAAGTTTTCTCACTAGAACTTTTTGACCGATCTTCATAAAAATATAGATTTTTAAAAAATTTGTAGAAATGTGTAAAGTATATACAAAAGTGTGCCAATAAAAAGGACGTTTTCATTAAAAACAAAAAAGTTTTCTCACGAACTAGTTTTTTGACCGATCGTTCCTATGGGAGCTATATGCTATGTCTCGGATTGTAGAATGTGTAAAGTATATAAGGTAAGAAGATTAAAAAGTTTTCATGAAAGTGGGTGGGCATTTGTGGGTGGTGGCGTAAGGTAATTGTTAGGAAAAGGGAGGAGTGAACAGAAGACGGAGGGGGAAGAGCTAAAACAGCCGACTAGAATATACGTGGTCGGAGATGCTTCCTCAATGCGTTACAAACACCGCACAATTTTATAATACCTGAGGGTATGTTAAATATTCAATATCAAAATGATATAGTATTATTTAGCTTTAATTTTACCTCCCATAATTGTTTGTTTCCAACAATCCTGATTACTAAATCTGCCCAGAGGGAACGATCCTTCTATGTATAAAACTGTGTGAGATATGATGTTTTTTCCAGTTTGCGGGGGCGGGAGGGGGCGTGGCAAAAATTCAAAATGAACTTGATCTGCCTGCAAGTATAAAGAGCATATGTCCCATACATGCCAACCCTCTATCTCTTACCATCTCTGAGATCTGTTTGTTCATTCAGACAGACGGACGGACAGACGGACATGGCTATATCGACTCGGCTGTTGATGCTGATCAAGAATGGAGGATCGATAAATAATCTTGATTACTAAATATGTCCAGAAGGAATGAACCTTCTATCTATAAAACTGTGGGAGATATTACGTTTACGTTGTGGAAAAAATTGAAAATAAACTTGATCTGCCTGCAAGTATAAGAAGCATAAGTCCCATAAATGTCAAACCTCTATCTCTTACCATCTCTGAGATCTGCGCGTTCATACGGACAGACAGACGGACAAGGCTATATCGACTCGGCTGTTGAGGCTGATCAAGAATATATATACTTTATGGGGTCGGAGATGCTTCCTTCTGGCTGTTACATACTTTTGCACAAACTTGTTATACTCTATGTACCTTTGGTACAGAGTATAATTAACCAGACCAGATCGAATTGATATTGACATATTTTTTCCTCTGTGTAGTGATGGCAATGGGTGGAACTGGGAAAACATTCCCCAAGTCATTGATGTAAGCCACGGTGCGAGATCAGACATTGTTAGAAGGTTGCCAAACAGCTCATTCAGCGTTCAAATTGCCGTTAAGCCTTCAAACTATTGAACAACCGACATGAAATATTGCGAAACACTTCTCAATGGACAAAGCAGGGGCCGTCTAAAAATACAGTCACATTTATGTTTTGGTGTGTGTGAGAGCAACGCAAAAACTGATTCAACTTGCTCTCAATTTCAGTAGCATCGACTGCGTCACGGCGCTGCTAAACAAGAGCCGAACACGCAACGCAACATAAAACGAAAATTTTAATATTTTAATGAAGACGTTTTTCATTTGAAAACGTTTCGACCCAGATTTTGCACCTTAGATATTTTGATTTTCTTTTTAAAACGAATATTTTCCATTTACAAATGCTGTGTTTTATATTTTATATGGCATAAAATGCATTTAAAAATGTTTCTATTAGAATTTTTTTAAAAGCGTGCGATTTTAGTGCTCTGTTTTGCCAGTGTGCCTGAGACGACTGCGTTGCTTTTGAGAGCTTGCGTATGCCCAGTAGGTAGCGACGTGCTGGCCTCTGGTTTAAAGTCATCATTTGGGACGAGTGCACAATGGTGCACAAACGAGCTTTAGAAGCACTCTGCGGGTAATTTTACTGTCTATCGATTTCCTCTTAGCAATGCCAGTCATTCAAAGATTGACTGCTGACGATGAAATTAACTTTCATTCTATAGCGCTATGTGAAGAATCCTCAGCTGGCAGAAAACACGAGAGTTGCTTTGCAGAACGATCCATCCGCTCAAGATTTCTCGAAGCAATTTCAACTAAAGGTTGAGTAGGCGAGCTATTTTAGCGGCAAAGAATAAAGATGTGGAATACTTAAGCTTTGTAATTCAGAATGAAATCGTTGGAACTCCGCAGTAATTCAAATCTATTGACTGCACAGTTTGGTAGTCATCATGCTTCGAAAGCTTATCCCACCAAAACTATGCCATAGAATGCGTTTGGTGATAAAAATAAAGATGATCAATCTGATTCACGCGGCGATACTCAAAGGAAAATTCAAGGGTAAAGAAGTTCCGAGGATTTCGATGATGCCAAACGATGTGCCACTTGAATTTAAAAGAATTCAACTTCCGATTCGCCTTGCATAAGCCGTGACGATTACCAAATCACAAGGACAATCCTTGAGAGATTGTGGTGTTATGTACATTAATTTTGGGACAAAATACCTTATTTTCTATTCTGACTGTAGACCAAACAGTCTGCCAGCCACCCAACTTGCATTTAATTAATTAGCTTACTTAAACCATTAGTGTAGCCTGATACGACGCCTAAAAGTCGGCATTAACAATTTAACTACCGCCACCTACCTGCCTGCTAGCCTGCCCTTTGTGTGTGTGGCTCAAAGGGGAACAAATAACACTGCAACCGCAAAACATAATGTGTAATATGTAAATGCATTGTGCGGGTATTTTCTGTTGTAACCTAAACAAATTACAAACTAATTTCGCCAGTTCGAATAAATACCAAAAAAAAAATAACAACACTAAAACCCAAAAAGCGACCTGCACCTGAACCGCGTCAACACGCCATCAACCGCAACAAGAACAACAACAACCGCGCAGAAACTTGACTGCACTTCATTTATTGCATTCCATTTATGCAATTGCGCTAAAATCCATGTTTGCGGTTAATGGAAAAATTATTTATTTAAATAAAATTTATTCGACACGACTGCCAGCTAACTAAAGGGGAAAGTTCTCCTCGTTTTTGTGTGTGTGTGTGTGGAAATTTGTGCTGACATCGACGCCCCCCAAAACCAGGGCAGACGGTCTCGCAGGTGACGCCCCCTACATGTGTAGGAACCCCGTGCTGGGCGCGGTTTGTTTGTGTCCCTTTGTCAGTATTTGGTCGCCATGGTTGCAATTTCGATTTAGAATTTTATTAGTGTCCCAATATGTATAATAAATAGTAAATATCGGTTGGGGCTTGCCATCATTTTGCAAGCTTGATAATAATTTATTTTTTTATACCCAAAAATGAATTGAAATATTTAAAACTTACTTTTTAAAATCATGACAAATACTGGTAAAAATTGTGCCTTTGGAATGTTAGTAGCCCTTACGATCGGAACATAACATTTACACTAAACTGGTTCAAAAAGATTTTTATACCATTGCAAAGGGTATTAAAATTTTGACCGGTAGATTGCAACGAATAGAAATATTCATTTCCGACCACAAAAACAATACGTATTCTTGATCAGGGCGACGATCAATCGACTCGAGCTTTTTTCCTGTCAGTCTGTCCCACTGTCTGTCTGTTTCTCCGCAAACTAGTCTCTCAGTCTTGAAGCTATCGAGCTGAATTTTTGCACAGATTCATCTTTTACTGCACTCTGCCAATACGAGCTCTCAAAGGAACGATCGGTCTAAAAACTTGTTTTAGTGAGAAAAACTTTTTTGTTTTCAAAGGAAACGTCCCCAAACTTCGTATTTACTGGTTTTCTATGGTTTTTCATAATTCTACTAAGTTTGATGAAAATCGGATATAAAAGACAAGTCAGAATAAGGCTTAGTTAGAAAAACTATTATTTTTAAATTGTACCGCCTTGAAGTTTTGCATTCTTTTATTTTTTATGCTTTCACCTGATTCTATAAAGTTTTGGCAAAATCGAATGACTATTGCATATAGCTTCCATTGGACCGATTAATCGGAAAGTGGGTCAAATTAAAAAAAACTTTTTTCCAATGTTTAACTTGGATGTTTAACTTACAATGTGTAGCTTGGACATCATTCACACAGATTTTGCAAATTTTGGTCGAAATCATTATATCAAAACGAGTATTTCCAAGGGTATTAGAACTTCGGCACAGGCGAAGTTAGCTTTGCTTTATCGTTAATAATGAAAACTAATGAATAAATTTGCTATCTTCACTATCCTCTAAACCATTTAAATATATTTGAACAGTGATTCGGGTATTCGGGTCGGAAACAAATTCATCAAATGAAATATCAAAATATCTCTACAGACGTTCTTGAATTATAAACCAACTTTTTTTAATTATAAACCTAGCACTCGCAATTCTTTTGGTACTCGGCTTTTTAGTCATAAAATGATCCCTGCCGATTGCAATTAATTACGATTCTAGACCAGGGGCAGGCACAATCCTATCTCGTGTGCATAGGAAAAATTTCAAAGCAGCGCTGCTTCCACACACATAGAATAAGCTGTACAAGCGCTGCTGCGTTGCGTGTTCGGCTTGCGCCTTGACGCAGTCGTTGCTACTAAAATTGAGAGCAATTTTCGCGCTGCTCTCACACACACCAATGCAATAATGTGAATGTATTTCTTGCCTGCCTCTGTTCTAAACTGTGCGAAGCGACCAGCTTGCATTGCAGACGGCAAGCAGCAAAACAAAGGCGACAAAGACAGCAAGTAATGCGACAAATGAGAGCGAGAGTTTTTCATACGTTGAATGTTCTTTGAATTTATCTACTATTTTGGGGAAGGCGCTTAGCGCTTAGCCTAACATAATATTTTTATATGGTCTCTCAATGGCTACATCGCAGCACGCGCCTCATGCATTGGGAAATTTTCCACTGCTCGAGCAAGATTATAGCAAGATATAGCCTCGAGAACGGAAGACAGTTTTGTAACAGCAGGGCAATCATCCGTAGAAATGAATTTCGGTACTTGGGTTTTAGCTATGTTTGTGTCATTTTTGCCTCTCGCCGAAGTTTGACTCCTTTTTTACAAAAATGCTGCTTGGTGACCCCATCATAGGCGACTCCCCACTAATCCATCAAAAAATCCGGATGGTGACCCCTCTGAACTCTCGGAACTATTTCGGACGATTGGTTTGATGACACAGCTTGCGGTCTAATGTTCTGTTTGTTGAACGATTCCTCTATGGTGAAAATATTCTTGTCAGCAAACAGAATTCGTTTGTGGGCATTGTTCGCGCACTAGCGACCCATTGCTTTCGTTTTAATTTTGCGTTTTTGTTTAAATGCTGTAGTGAACAAGAGGACGGTGTGTCTCTTGTATGCACTGAGTCTCAAGACATGATTTTCTGCTTGCGATATGATTATGGGTTTTTTCGATATTTTGAATGGACCAAGTGTTAGGAAAACAGTATATGATTATAACTTGGCAATTAGTTTTCATGTAAAACTTTTAAAACCGAAAAACTTTGTCGCTGGCCAACTGCTTACATCCGCATCCGACAAATTTGCGTGGAAATGAAATTGAGAATATGCCTATAATCGCTGTATACCTTATACTGAGAGAAATCAAAATTAGCTACAAGCCACGTGTAAACACGACAATCCCAAACAAAAAATGTCAAGTAAAGAAACTTACACGTGGCATGTTAAAAATCTACACGAGCAAGTAGAAATAAAAAGTAGAAGAGGCATGCAGAAAAGTTAAATGCTGCGTGGACAAATGTAAAGGGTACATGACAAGAGAAAATCTGCGTTTTTATACCCTTGCAGAGGGTATTATAAAATTGTCCGGATGTTTGTAACGCATTGAAAGAAGCATCTCCGACCACATAAAGTATATATATTCTTGATCAGCACGACGAGCTGAGTCGATTTAGCCCTGTCCGTCTGTCCGTCTGTTTCTATGCTATCTCCTCCGTCAGTTTTAAAGCTATCCTCACCAAACTTTGCACGAAGTCTTTTGGTACAAATACGCTGCACATTTGTCGGAACCGGCCGGATCGGATAACTATAGCATAAAGCTGTCATAGGAACGATCGGTTGAAAAACTAGTCTTAAAGAGAAAACTTTTAGTTTTAAGGAAACGCCTCAAAGTACGTATTTCTTAGTTTACTATCCCTTCCCATGATTTCACTAAGTTTGGTCGAAATCGGATGACTATAGCATATAGCTGCCATAGGAACAAACTAGTTCTAGTGAGAAAAACTTTTTTGTTTTTAATGAAAACGTCCTATCATTGGCATACACTTATTTTATATACTTTTAATCAATTCTTCAAAGTTTGGTAGAAATCGGATGACTATAGCATATAGCTCCCATAGGAACGATCGGTCGAAAAACTAGATCGAGTGAGAAAAACTTTTTTGTTTTCCATGAAAACGTCCTTTTTATTGGCATACACTTATTGTATATACTTGAAACACATTTCTACAAAGTTATATCAAAATCGGATGACTATAGCATTTAGCTGCAGTATGAATGATCGGTCGAAAAGAAGTTTAGTGAGAAAAGCTTTTGTTTTAATAGAATCGCCTCCAAATTCGCAATTAACAGTGTATTATGCTTTTCCATGATTTCACCAAGCTTAATCGAAATCAGACATCTATAGTATAGGTCCCATAGAAAAGTAATGTCCAAAATGTAGTCTTAAAAAAAACTTTTTTGTTTTCAATGGAAGATAACAAAACTTCGGCTGAGCCGAAGTTAACCTCCTCCATTTTTCAACATTAAGAAACGTTTGTAGTGTGATATCGAGAGTAATAATTTGTGTTGCTATGAAATTCTCTAAGGTCAAGTATCCGGATTTCTTGCTTTATTACGGCAGAAGCAAACGGCAACACAATGAGTGCTCAACGAATGTAAGCGGAAAGCCAATCCATAGAGGCGGCTTTCTCATCATAACGTGTTTTCCCGTCCGTTTTCAAGACTTCGAGCATCGAAAATTGCATTTTCGTTGAGACTTAAGTCGAAAGCGGGACCACTTAGACCCTTGGTGTAAAAGAAAAATATTTATATTGACAACAGCTATCATGTAAAAGTTCTAACAAAAATTTCTGGACACCCTGTAGCTGCCATAGGAACGATTGGTTGAAAAACTAGTCTTAAAGAGAAAAACTTTTTTTTTTAATGGAAACGCCTCCAAAGTACGTATTTCTTAGTTTACTATACCTTCCCATGATTTCACTAACTTTGGTCGAAATCGGGTGACTATAGCATATATCTGCCATAGGAACGATCGGTCGAAAAACTAGCTCGAGTGGGGAAAACTTTTTTGTTTTTAATAAAAGCGTTCTTTTTATTGTCATTTTCTTATTTTATGTACTTTAACACATTTCTACAGAGTTTTATCAAAATCGGATGACTATTGCATATAGCTGCAGTATGAATGATCGGTCGAAAAAGAAGTTCTAGTGAAAAAAACTTTTTTGTTTTAAATGGGATCGCCTCCAAAGTCGTAATTAAGAGTGTTTTTTGCTTTTCCATTTCACAAGTTTGGTCGAAATCAGAAATCTATATAGTATAGATCCCATAGAAAAGTAAGGCCCAAAAAGTAGTCTTAGTTAGAAAAACTTTTTTGTTTTCAATGGAAGCTGCAAGGATATACAAAACTTCGGCCGAGCCGAAGTTAACTTTCCCCTATTTTTCTACCCTTGCCAAGGATATTATAAAATTGTCCTGATGTTTGTAACGCATAGAAGGAAGCATCTCCGACCACATAAAGTATATATATTCTTGAGCAGCACGACGAGCTGAGTCGATTTAGCCCTGTCCGTCTGTCCGTCTGTCTGTTTCTATGCTATCTCCCTCCGGCAGTTTTAAAGCTATCCCTCACCAAACTTTTCTTTGGTACATACGCTGCACATTTGTCGGAAGCTGACGGATGACTATAGCATATAGCTGCCACAGGAACGATCGGTTGAAAAACTAGTCTTCAAGAGAAAAACTTTTTTGTTTTTAATGGAAACGCCTCCAAAGTACGTATTTCTTAGTTTACTATCCTTTCCCATGATTTCACTAAGTTTGGTCGAAATCGGATGACTATAGCATATAGCTCCCATAGGAACGATCGGTCGAAAAAACTAGTTCTAGTGAGAAAAAACTTTTTTTGTTTTTAATGCAAACCTCCTTATCATTGGCATACACTTATTTCATATACTTTTACACAATTCTACAAAGTTTGGTCGAAATCGGATGACTATAGCATATAGCTCCCATAGGAACGATCGGTCGAAAAACTAGTTCGAGTGAGAAAAACTTTTTTGTTTTAAATGGACGTCCTTATTGGCAGACACTTGTTGTATATACTTTGGACAACTTTTACAAAGTTTTATCAAAATCGGATGACTATAGCATATGCGCAGTATGAATGATCGGTCGAAAAAGAAGTTCTAGTGAGAAAAACTTTTTGTTTTAAATGGGATCCCTCCCAAATTTCGCTTAGAAGAGTCTTAGAAAAACTTTTTTGTTTTCAATGGAAGCTGCAAGGGTATACAAAACTTTGGCCGAGCCGAAGTTAACTTTCCCCTATTTTTTTCATTAAGAAAGCTGTTTTCCACACGTGACATGTAGATTTTCTAATGCTATCTTTCGTAAAATCTACACATAACGTGTAGCTCATCGTCGCTTGTCGCTACTCTTTATAATTATGCTTTGCGTTATTAGCCGTATGGGCTAAGACGCCGGCAATTCTATCTTAATTCCCTAGACAAGGTAAGTAAGAGTTCTAATCCCAGACAAGGTAAGTGAAAAAAATTAAGTTGTTCGTTTTGCCGAAGGAAGTCCTTGCATTCTTTGTGTCAATTCCTTCACACTCTACCCTCCTCCCCACATTCCATTGTGTAAATGGGATTTTTTTTAATATGGTCTGTGCCCTAAGAGTGGCGCGAGAAAAGCAACATGCCGCATGTAGAAATGGGAATGCTAAACGTGGCATGTAGAAAAGCTACACAAACGTAGTGGACGGGAAATCCCTGTGAAATGTGCAGAAAAGCTACATTTTCATGTAGTTTTTACTTATATTTTTTTATGTAGATGTTAGACTATTAACTTAGCAATCTAATTAATTGTGTAGAAGAAGTAAGAATGAATTTTCTGAAAACTGTTGATTTACTTTAAGTATGGTTAGTCCAAATTTCGTTCTTTCCTTCGTTTTAGATTCTTATTTATTAAATTTAAGAAAGAAACTTTATGCTTTTAAGTACTATAACTAAGACAGGCGCTTCTTTTCCTTTCCTTACTCTCATTTCCCACACAGTTCCATCATTTTGTTGTCATCAACGACAAATGTCAACAAACTGTGCAATTTTTTATAATTTGCCAACAAAAGAAGCGCAGCAGAAGATGAAGTAAAAGCGCTTTTAAAATGAATATATTCTACTCACAGCAAACAAATTCATTAAAAAACGCAGTCAACAGTCGCCCACAACAACAGCAACAACGGCAACAACCAACGTATGAAGAATAACGATGGAAAACTCAACAATTGACATTGACAAAATGGCAAAGAACCCAAGGAGGAGGGAGAGACACATTGTCTGGTTCTGCCAGACAGGCGGCAACGTTTTCTAATAAATCTGCGACCACTTTTTACTCAAACAAAACGCAGAATTTAATTAAAACTAAGCTCTTCATTTGGGTCACTGCAGCAGCTGCCACTTTCACTCTCCTCCAAGTCGGCTGCGCATACACTCGTAATTGTGGGAATTTTTAATGAGCCCTCCCAGGGTCCATATGCTAATGATTATTGTCATCATCTTTTGCTTTCACTTATTCATTAGATTCAAATGTGCCTGGCTGCTGAAAATTAACGTCAAATAATATGTTTTCATTATGTTTTGGGTCCCTCCGCTGCTCAAATTAATTTCACTTCATTTGGTTATTAATGCGCAGAAAATTATGCTACGCTTTTTTCCTCTGTTGCTGTGGTTTCTTTTGGGTGGCAAGAAAATTGGTACAGATTATGCATGGAAATTTGTTCCTTATTTTTTTTCTTTTGAAAGTTTTGCAATTAGCCAAATGTTGAAAGAGAAAGAACGAGAGAGATAGAGAGAGATGGGAAAGGTATTCAGCATTGGAATGAGGGAGAGCTTTAGTATCAATTTCAAATTATAGTTTCCAGTCTTAACTAGAAGTCGCCAGTGTTGCTATGGTCTACCATTTGGAAGCATAAATAATTATGGTAATTTCGGGTAAACGATATTTAATTGAAATAAAATAACTTTGTTGATAATCAAGACTTGACTTTAAAGGACTTCTTGTTTGCTGTCCCGTGTTCTGCTAAAAGAAATCGGCTATTTCCACCTCGATTTCTTTGAAGAAGCGCACATGAATACTCGTGAGGTGATTTGAAAGCGGATTAGCCCATCTCATGCTGTAATTCAATCAACGATTCCTATTCAAACAGTTTGAGTACTTCTTTTGGGTCAGAATATTCAAAATAGATATTTGTCACGGCGATGACTTGTTCATTCTATTACGATTTGTCCTCAAGAGTTAACCTACCACATAGCCTATGATATTTTGACACACTTGATTAATTGTAACAATTTGTATCCCATAGTAACTTGACTTTTATATGCCAAAATATGGCCAGGACACTTGAGGCTGTCACAAGCACAAGGAATTGCCAAGGATTGTTTGCAGAAAATGTTATATACAATTGATGGTCTTCCTCTCCCTGCCCCCTCTCTCTCTCGATGTGTGGGCATAATAAAGTGTTGCTGCAGCTGCAGATACAGATACATTTGACAGAAATGAAAACTTGAAAACAAATAAGCAAAATGCCAGAGACACAGGAATATCTAATGGCTGTGTGTGTCTGTGTTGGTGTGCTTGAGTAAATTCTGAAGGATATTTAAATGTGACAACATGCTTGTTGTCTGCCTGGCTACAAAAGTATCTACAGCTGTCATATCAAGTGGACACTGGCCCAGAGATACTGCGGCTTTGTGTGTTTTACTGCGGTCAATGTGAATTTGCTTAAGAGGATTTTAAAATTTTAAATTAAGTGGACTTGTGCTTTGAGCTTGCGGTTGCCTTGCATAATTGTCAGCACTTGGCTACGAATTGCAATTCCTAATGGCTGCAAGTCAAAAGTGCCTTCACCTCATTGTTGAATGCTTCGTTTGTGCTCTAAATGGCAGTGCTAATTGAGGGAAGCACCCCCAGTAAACTCCAGCCAGGTAGTTGGGTATGCGACCCTCCGAGAAAAGTCAATTTGCCGTTGTACTTAGCCGCACACATAAATTTCCCAAAACGCTGGAGTCCCCGATTCCATGTTGTTGCACATCACAACTTTGAATGCCAACTCGCAAATGAACTATAAATAAATAATTTCACTTGCTACGGAGAAGGAAAAAATAAAATAAAGCGACAATGTGCAGAGGTCATTGTGAAGAGCAACAGAGCGAGAGCCCGTCGAGAAGTTTGTGAAAGTTGGTAAAATTGAAATTAATAGTAATTTTTATTACTTAAGTAGTGCACCCAACCACGCTGCAGCGCAACAAAATTTTTCGAGCTCCCACTAGCGGGTTCGAACCAAGATGTACCATTGCTTAGGGTTCGGAGTCTTGAGGTTTTATGGGCCGCTGAAGAGTCACCAAATTGAGTGAACAAGTCACTAATCAACTCACTGAACAACTCTCAATGAACAACTTACAGAACAAGCGGCTGAACAAGAGCAAGTGAACAACTCTGACTGAACAACTCACAGTACAAGAGCGAGTGAACAAGAACAACTGAACAACTCGGACTGAACAAAAATGAATAAATAATGAAGAACATGTTCAGTTTAGTGAACAACTCAATTTTGTTCACTCACTCATGAACAACCCAATACTATTAAGAATATATACGAATAAACAAATATTAGGGTGGGTCAAATTGTAGGGGACCGAAAAAGATGGCGAAAATGACGATGAAGATAGTTTCATATTTCTACGCGAACTACTCCCTCAGTTTTCAAGCAATCGAGCTGAAATTTAGCACAGAGTCATCTTTTAGCTGCACACTGCACATATGTCGGAACCGCGCGGATCGGATGGTCACTTCCTGTAGATTGTAGCAGAGGTCGCAACGACCGGTCCTCTCATTGTAGTTGTCAGAAAAAACCGATTTGGTGCGGCACATTGACAAAGAGGGTCGGAAGAAACCTTTAAATGCGCTCTTTGATTGTGTTCGGTTGGGTGAGGAGAGACACACATTTGTTTCGGATTTTTCGCTCTTGGTCTTTTGCCAAACATTTTGCTGGGGCCGCTTGCTAAAAAGGTCTTTTTTGTTTGTATAAGTCCGTGTGTTCTTCTTTGGCTACCGATATCAACTCACGTTTGCGACAAACTATGTGCGCTCATTCTCATTCTCATTCTCTCTCGCACTGTTACGCTCAGATCCCACTTGACTAAGCTTTCAAATAACACTTTAACAGGTGGGAAATTCATTTTTTACGGAAGATCCGTTGGAACTTAAGGTTCTCTATTTCTGGGGTCCACACAGTGAGCCTCAGACGGGTTTTTTCAGCTAACAATAAACAAAAAAGCTTTATTTTTTCAGAAATACAAAAAAATTACTTACTTCTTTCTTCAACAGTTGAAATTTGAGGTTTGACAATCTCTTGGGCGCTGACATTGTTTACGTTTTTGATGCGAATGTTAATTTTTTCTATGGTGGACGCAAAAATGTTGCATACACGTTGTGGGGGACCCCCCCGAAAAAGATCATCCCCAGCTGACGGGATATATTTTGATTAAATTTGGCACGGCTAGTTCTTAAGTACCATTTTTGACGGTAGACGGTGGACGGTAGATGGTGCCTAACTAGTGTGAATTGGCTATTATGAACATCTAGAACAATATAGAGGAAACAAAGATCCACCGCTGCCTGATCCCAAAATTCCGTTACTCATACAAGGAACTGAAAGACACGTTCAATTGCTGGCTAGCGTGTCCTAATGAGTTTTAAAACTAAATCGAGAATGAGTTATGACTGGGACATTAAAAAGCCGTGAAAAATACCAAAGAATAAAAAAATTAATTTTCTAGGAGTATTAGGTGTATCTGCACATAGTAACCCCCAAAACAATTTGTACTGAGGCAAGTTTGCACTTTATGCTAGACCCCGACCCATGACTACAAAAATAGTTGCAAGCAAATCAATGTTAGTGTTAGAAAACAATAAAAGCGTGACAAGTGTTGAACATTTTCTGGTATTTTTGGTGTAATTTAGTGCTTTATGTGCTAAATCAAAACATCCCGCCAACTAACGGACTTTGGCACATTGCTATGTCGCTGCGGACCAAAACAAATTGCATCAAAAAATCATCCATAATTTCGTCAAATTCAGAAGCAAACAACATGGTCAGCTACACCTGCAATAAAATGACCTAATGTACTTAAACACCACATAATGCATTCCAACCTATTTACCTTCTTTGCATCAATTTCGTGAATTGCTTGATGTTCTCCATTCCAGAAGTGATGCTTTCAAGCTTTTTAAATGGCATTTTTAAATTTATATTTTTAGCAGCAACTCAAACTTCACTCCCAATAACAAACTCAGCGATAACGATAGCGAACAGCCGATTGCGATAACTTACAAGACTTACAACACTCAAATCGTGCAATTGGGTGTTCCGATAGCTCGCAAGTTGCACATATACAATGTAAAAGAACCTAGTGTGGATGTTTGAAACGCATTGAAGGAAGCATCTCCGACCACATAAAATATATATATTCTTGATCAGCACGACAAGCTGAGTTGATTTAGCCTTGTCCGTCAGTCCGTCTGTTTCTATGCTATCTCCTCCGTCAGTTTGAAAGCTATCTTCACCAAACTTTGCACGAAGTCTTTTAGTACTTATTCGAGTACGCTGAACATTTGTCGTAACCAACCGGATCGGATGAATAAAGCATATAGCTGTCAGGAACGATCGGTCGAAAAACTAGTTTCAGTGAGAAAAGCGTTTTTGTTTTTAATGGAAACGCCTCCAAACTTCTTGGTCTGCTATGCTTTCCCATGGTTCCACTAAGTTAGGTCAAAATCGGACATCTATATCGTATAGCTGTCATAGAAAAGTATTGTCTGAAAAGTAGTCTTAGTCAGAAAAACTTTTTTGTTTTCAATGGAAATGACCTAAGAATAGGTATTTAATTATTTGTTATGCTTTCACACAATAGTACTACAAAGTTTTTTCAAAGTCAGATGACTATAGCATATAGCTGCCATAGGAACTATCGGTCAAAAAGTAGTTTTAGCGAGAAAAACTTTTTGGTTTTCAATGGAAACGTCCTTATCATAGGCATATACCTATTTTATATACATTTACACAGTTCTACAAAATCGGATGACTATAGCATATAGCTGCAGTACGAATGATCGGTCGAAAAAAGAGTTCTAGAGAGAAAAACTTTTTTGTTTTAAATGGAATGGGCCCGGACTTCTGAGATGGGGCCGGATTATTTAGTTGGTCAAAAACACTAAATAGTATAGCCTAGAAAAGTAAGGTCCGGAAGAAGTTATTGGGTTTTTCAAGGACGCGCAAGGGTTTCTGACCTGGAACGGGGTTTTAGTGGCGGACTTCTGAGATGGTGCCGGATGTTATAGCTAAAACTAAATAACCTACCAAAGGTTTTGGGTCCCGAACTAATAACTATAAAATTAGCTGATAAGCTACTAGGTTTAAGCTAATAACCATAACATCTTCCAGGAGCCTTTTATCTATACCAAGTAGCACTTAGATCAGAAAGAACAAACTTAGTGGTGAAAATGCTAGTTCAACTGATACCTGAGTTGTTAAAAAAGCTAGTATAGTTAAGTCAATATTTTTAAGCATTTCGTTTTAATGGCCTTTCCAGAATCTTAAAACATTTGGATAGGCTTTTATATTTGAAATGTTGCTTTCGTAAACTACTGTTCTTCGCAATCAGACGTTAGGTCATTTAAAAGTTCTTTGCTCTAACCATATTCCTCCATTATCGACGGTTACAGTATAGAGAATAGAGAAACGTCGTAGGACTGGAGAACTTCCTGACCGATTGTAATAAAACTGGTCGCTGATATCGCGAACCTGATCCGAGGAACGTTGGGCAAATATAATATTCCATTGATTGACTGCCGGGGACAAGGATATGACAACGCAAGAAACATGAGTGGCCAGTACCAAGGCGCGCAAATCATCATTTGTGAAGAAAATCCATACGCTGTCTATTCACCGTGCGGAGCTTACAGCCTGAATCCTTTGTGGTGTCGATTCCGCTGAATGTTGTCCAAAAGCTATAACATTTTTCGGAGTCATTCAGAAATGTTATAACATATTCAGTGGAAGCCCTCAACGATGGGAGCTCCTTCAAAAGAAAATTCCCTATTACCTCCACAATTTGTCAGATACGCGATGGTCTGCAAGAGTTAACGCCGTTAAACTTTTCACGAAACATCTTTCTGGAATATAAGAAGCACTTCACGAACTGAAGGAACTTAATTTGACATCGGAGACTCTCAGGGACGTCAACGGTATTCAAAAATACATGAATTCGTTCGAATGTATTTTGATGTCGTCGATTTAGTTCAAAATATTGAGCGCTATCAATGAGAGTAACGTCGTCCTTTAAGCAAGGGGAGCCACTATAGACGTTGAAGTTGACAATCTCAAGGCTCTCCTTTCGGATTTGAAGTTCATAAGAAATCGATGGGGTCTCATTCTGAGTGAACGTAAACTTGTCGCAAGAGGATGGAACATTCCTGAAACTTTGCCAACAATTCCCATAAGAAAACTGCAAATGTATTTTTGGATGATGACGCAAGTCCAGAAATCGATATCATTTCTGAAGAAGAAAAATTCAGGACCAGCACTTTCCTCAACATCATCGATTCGGTCATTGCAGGAATGACGAAAAGATTCCAGAAAAAATTTTAATGAGTGTTCTCTTTTTATGGAAATTCACCACGTTGGATGACGGCCGGAGAATTTTCGAAGAAGTACGAAGCTGTTGTTTCCGAAGAGTTGAAAGATGAAATCGTCCACCTCAAGCATATATATGTAGATAGTTTTGAACAGAACCTCTTCCATTTGGATTGCTCAACGCTCTGTGCTAAAAAACCTTCAGAATCTTTTTCCAAATGTCAGCGTTTCTTTGAGAATTGTCATTGTCGCTAGTGGAGAACGCTCCTTCAGTGTTTTATCGCGAGTCAAAAAGTTCCACAGATCTTGTTCTACACAAAAGCATCTAACTGGTCTGCCGATTTTATTCCAGGAGTCCAAGTTAGCAAGGCAATTGGATTTCAGCGCAATAATCGACTCCTTTGCCTTTGCAAATGCGCGAAAAGCGAATTTAATGGGATAACAACTAACAGCGATATAGACGATAACTTGAAAATTAGTCCTTTGTTTAACCGTCATTTTACGAGTCCCTGCCTTTGTATTGACACATATATTGCTCATCTGTATATATGCATTATATACATTAACAAAACTCAACATGATTTGCGTTATGTTAAAAAATATTTCTGATTAAATGGGGGCCCGTAAGCTGTATCCCCCGGGTCCACCTCTATTCTCTTAGTCGTTTGCTCATCTCTAACTTATGCAGACCACGCGTATTTACCAACACTGACACCGCTGGGATTGTCCAACACACTGAAGGTGCCATCGCGAAGAAACGTCAAGTGGCGAAATCTTTTCGTTCATTTGGTTATTGCTAATTATTAAGTTAGTTGACTTGTGGCAAAAAATGATGGGCATTGTGTAATTTGCAAGTGGATAATCTGCTCAGAAGTGACTATACATTGCGTCAAGGTCAAGTGAATGGATTATTATCATGTGGTGGGCTTCGAAGACAGAAAGAAGTTTAGAAGTTGCCAGTCAATCCACATGGAGAGACCAAATGGAATTTACTAGGAGGAATGGATGGTTACCAAGTAACTCGGCTTTAGACGACCATAAAAGGAAAATAATGGAAGGGCCACGCTGCATCAAGGCATTGAATTTCGGGTGAGTCACATTATCTAAATGCTTTGACTGTTTGCACGGTTTTATATATTAAAAATTCTTCATCTGGGATAATTAATCAACGAGTGATCGATTTTTCAATCAAATACCTTGAAATTGTTATCTATTAGCAACAATTTGCCATTTCTTGCGCAACCCTCTCTCCCCTGGACACTCTCACACACATGGCCAAATTGTATTCTTATATTTTGGCCTGTCAGAAAAACGGAAATAAGAAAAGAAAAAAAAAAAACAAAACGAAAAGCGAAAACAACTATCGAAACGAAGCGAAACACTCGCCGACAACAAATCGCCCGAAACAAAAGAAAAACAAAAGTACTTTATAACATGTCTGCAGCAGAGACAAAGATACAAACAGAGCAGAGCTGTAGATACTCGGACCCCTGGCAGCTCCTGGGCTACAAGTTCATTAAATAAATTATTCATACGCAACGTGTGCCAAACGAAAATGGCGTCGGGCAACGCGACCAGCAGCAGGGGGAAAATTCATTGGCAGTTTGTGTTTTATTTGCCAATGTCTGTGGAATGAAAACGCATTCGCTTTAAATATTTATTAGCTGATGTCTGTGTGTGCGAAATGTTCGTTCTCAACTTGACATTTGCGAAGTTGGCGCCGCTTTCACTCGTTAGGCAAACATTTACAATGCAAAATGCATTCCGGCCGCCAGAAAGTAGGCAACTCGTTTTGGCCAAATCAAAACCAATTCCACTTTGCAACTGCTCACTTAATTGGAATTCGGATAGTTTTTGTAATACACTTACCCGTATTCTCTAGTCCCCTGGTTAACCGATCCATAGTGAAATATGCAAATGTCAGAATGTAAATGCCAACAAAACCCGGACAAGTGCATGAATATGTCAATGCATTCCAAAAGCTTCGCCCACAAAAACTTGTACCTGCATTTTTGACAGTTGCAACTCAATCTCTCTGTGGCATGTTCAAGTTTTGCCTGGCATTTTTGTTGCTCTGCGGTTGGCTGAACTCTAGTGTACCTATTATTATTTTTTGTCCTTTATCGCATGAGATTGCATTTGGGGAAACAAAATAAAAGGAGTCTTCCGTGTGGTGTAACGAATGCAACTTGAGTTTATAATATTTGACTAATTTGAATTTTTTTTGTGGGTTGTCCAAGGGGAGAGAGAGAGAGATAAAATTGTTTCTGTTTCACAGACTTTGGGAATATGTGCATTGAGTGGAGGGTTAGAAAGATGTGTGGCATACTAAATGTAATTAGCTTTTAGTTACAGGAAAGTTACACAAGTGAAAATAATTAAGGTGGAAACATGCATACAAATTAATGCTTATCCTGTTTGTTTTTAAAGCATTAAACTCAAGGTTTCGTTTCGAATGTTAAACTATTTTTGGAGCTATATTTTGTAAGCTTCAGTATAATGACTAATTGATATGACAATTGATAAGACAGTATTCAAAAATCTTTCGTTTTACCAGTAATATTTCTGTAATGTGTGCATCGTCATTATACGACCGACCCAACTTGTAGTTGTAAACTTTTACTCTTCTTGAACTCAAAATTCATTTTCGATATTAAAAAACTTAATATGGGTTTAATGACCTGTTTTGATTTTAGTCAAAGTGAATGTTAGCAGGCTCAAGGTCGGGGTTTGATTATAGTTCAATAGTCAACCAGAAAATTCAAATGAGAATACATATGAACATGAAAAGTAGCTGTAGCAGACGGCCGTTTCGGCTGCCGCCATGGCAAAGCCTTCGCCAGTACACTTTCAGTTGCTGTCACACCACCAAGCCATTTGCAAATCCTATTTTTATTACCCAGTCGGCGAATAAAGAGTTGAGAATTTCAAGTGAACAAAATTGCACGAAATTTCAACTAGCTTTAAGCTCCGCTCTTTAGGGTAGCTGAAGGTATATGCATTGGCATCAAAGGTTGTTCAATGTATCTCTGTTTTTTGTGGCCACTATTCTAATTACTTAGAAATTCGTCTGAGAGTGTGCTTAAAGTGTGCCCCGATTTTCTTGTGTGCATTTATTTAAAGGGTTATGCTTCCCTTTTGTATAAATACCAAGGTATTTTTATTGTTTGTTTAAGCCGAGTATCCAGCAACCCAAAATCAAAAAATTCCTGGCAAAGTTCATATGAAAAAAATTATGCCAGGAATTTTCTGTTTACGATTTCGTTTGTTGTGTATCGAGCAACTTGAACAAAATCCAAACTTTGAATAGATAGCGGCGTATCGATAGCGGCGTTTCTAAAGCGGGTGTGGAACGTAAAACAGCTATTGCAAAGCTCAGGAATATATTGTTGACAATTATTTTGGATGTGATGAGCGCATAGATGGAGGCAAATATATAGTGAAGAACAAAGCAAACGCTAGATACTGTTTAAAAAAAAAAATATTAAACAAGATTTAATTTAATCTCCCTTATTGCTACACATGCAGCAGATTCATTTTGCCAAGGTACTGACCCGGCTGCTGAGATCTTGTTCTAATCTTGTATTTAAATATAACCGACTTTATTTAATTGGCTACCAACCATTGAGTCTTATTTCTTTTCGGGCCACACTGGAATGTCATGCTCAGCCATCGGCCCAATAATTTAGAACGAATTGTGAGACAAATGTGATGTCGAGGTGCGATGTCATCACACCCGACCGCTCAATCAATAATAAACACTCATAATAATAAATAGTAGAAATTGAATCTACAATGGTAGACCGAAGTTTGTTTAAATTTAATTAAATTAAAACTTGTCCGAAATATTTTACTTGGGTTCCACAAACTCAAAATAAATAGCAAATTCCTGGCAAAAATTTTCCGCAGTGCTGGATACACGCCTTTAATAGGGAACCGTTAAGGTTTTATAACAAACATCACGGCGTGCCAATTCCGTTATTGAAAATGAATATGAGTTTAACGACCTGTTTTGATTTTAGTCAAAGCTAACATTTACTTATTGAAGTAGTAAAAGATGTTTTATAATTCTTCTTCTTTGGCCTGATTGTACAACGGTTGTGATGTTTCTCACAGCGCAGCCATTGTTGTTTTATGCGCTCATCAAGATCAGATCAGTGCCCCCATATTTAGAGCTCGTACTGTTCGCGATTCATTTGGATGCGAAATTCGTCGCCAGCTTTTATAGGTTTAACTATAATTCCTCCGAAGTACATTTCTCTCGAACACGCCGGTTGCCGCCTCACCCTGTTAATGTCCAAGCTTCTGGGTCGTATTGTAGGACTGGGATGGTAAGCGACTTATATACCAAAAAATTTTTGTTTTTTCAGAGAGGCCTCTGCTCAGTTTGCAAGAGCAATTCTTCTTCGGATTGCCAGACTGATGTTGTTGTCGCTAGTTATTATTGTTCCGAGGTAGACAAAGTCGTTAACAACCTTGATATTGTATTCTCCTTTAGAGACTAAGAAGCCGTTCTTGATCTACTGTTAATATTCTTTGTTTGTTAACTTAATTAGTTTAATACAAATTGTTTGTTTCGTGCTGACCCGAGGCAGCCAGCGCGAAGTTGCACACACACTCCAAGTCGAATGAATCTCCTGGAGATGAGAGATGAATAAGAATTATGATGGTGTGACCATAGCCGCCAGAGTAATCGATAGTCGTTCGTGTCTAGTGGCCGCAGAGTCGCCACAGTACTCCCCCTCCAGTGACCCTGTGACTGCGTAGTACTGAGCACGTGCACTGAGTACGGAATTGCGTACTTGCGTCGATGGCCGGTGGTTGCTTCGAGTGGGTGTCGATAAAGCAAGTTCGTTTGAGCTGGAATGATGTCGCCGCCTCTCGTTGAGGTTGATGCTTGCTTCGAGTGGGCGTCGATGAGCAAGATCGTTTGAGCCGGAATCATGTTGCCTCATTTCGTGGTTGATGGTTGAACTCGCCTGTGGTCGAGGACTTCGTGTTGCGACTGAACCAGAATTGATGTGCCTCGGATGAGACTTTGTTGCTGCCTCGGATGAGGACTTTGTCGATGCCTCAGATGAGTACTTTGTCGCTGCCTCGGATGTGGACTTTGTCGATCAGGCTCACACACGTGCGCGTTGTAGACACGACTGAACCAGGATCGGTTGTGTTTCGGTTGAGGTGCGAATGCGAGAGTCTGTTGCTGGACGTCGCTTGCTAGGCTGGTGGCAATTGCCAACAAATAGCGTTCCGAAGATTAGCTGGTCTTTTATGGCCGTTGGTACTCGATTGAGTGATTGGAGACGAGGCCCAAGCTGACATCGTTTGCCATAATTGGAGCTCTCCTCGTTGTGGCCGGTTACTTGCGGTTCATTTTTGCCAGCGAAGAAGGCAGTTGTCCAGCTGTACAAGTAGGTGTGGCTCGTTGGGCATGCAAGTGCATGCGCGTTGCTCGATGCTGGACGACCGATGTAGCACCCGTCAAAGTTGATGGGGCCTTGGTTGCTGAACCAGGAGTAGGGTATGCTGATCAATGTGGTCAATGGCATCGTTGTCCCAAAGCGAGAAGTGTGTTCGGTTGGGGATGTGGCCATGGACCGTTGCTGTTTGACTTGGGCGAAAAACACAAGAAGCTGCGTGCAGACCTTGGCAGACACATACACATGTCGTAGACTCACTGCGCGTTGATAAAAGGTACTTCGTCTTATCATTTACCGCTAAGCCCATGAGTTTTGACTGCTTCTCTATCTCAGAGAACGCCTCTCTTACTCTTACCTCAGCTTCGTTCTGCCGATGATATCAATATCATCGGCATATGCCGATCTGCACATTACTTCTGTTAAAGATGGTGCCCGTTCTGTTAGCATTTGGGTATTGTCGCAGTATATACTCCATCAGTAGATTAGAGAAGTCGCATGATAAGGTGTCACCCTGCCTAAAACCACTTTTGGTATCGAAAGGCTCGGAGAGGTTCTTTCCTGTTCGACGGAGCTTTATGTGCTTCTCAACGTCATCATGTTTAGTCGAACGTACTTTGCTGGTATACCAAAAGTAGACAGGGCTACAAAGAACTTCGACCTTATCGGCGTGTCAAAAGTGGCTTTATAGCAGAGGCAGGCAAACAATACATTCACATTTTTGCATTGGTGTGTGTGAGAGCAGCGCAAAAATTGCTCTCAATTTCAGAAGCATCGACTGCGTCGCGGAGCTGCGCTTGTACAGCTTATATTGTGTGTGTGGAAACAGCGCTGCTTTCAGATTTTTAGTATGCACACGAGATAGGAATATGCCTGTCCCTGCTTTATAGGCAACAAAAAGATGATGGGTGTTGATATGTGTCTCATGTGATTTCTCCAGTATTTGTCGCAATGTGAATATCTGTCCGCGGAGGATTTGCCAGCTCTAAAGCCACACTGATAAGGTTCAACAAGTTTGCTCATTCTCGGCTTTAGACGTTCACATAGGATGAATGATAGAACCCTGTATGCAATGGGAAGGAGACTGATTTCCCGTTAATTGGCGCAAACAGCAGGGTCTCTTTTCTTAAATATTGGATAAAGTACGCTCAGATTTCAATCATCGGGCATGCTCTCTTCGGACCATATTCTGCATAGGAGTTGGTGCAAGCACCTAACCAATTCCTCTCCGCCAGCCTTGAACAATTCAGAGGGCAGCTCATCAGCTTCAGCTGATTCGTTATTATACCCTTGAAAAGTGTATTATAGTTTTGGCCACAATTTTGGAACGCATAGAGGAAGCATCTCCGACCACATAATATATATATATTTTTGATCAGCATGACGAGCTGAGTCGATTGAGCTTTGTCCGTCCGTCAGTCTGTTTCTACGCAAACTAGTCACTCAGTTTTGAAGCTATCGAGCTGAAATTTTGCACAGGATCATATTTAAGCTGCATACTGCACATATGGTCACTTCTTGTAGCTACCATACAAATTTTGAATACTCTGTACCAAAGGTACGCAGAGTATATTAAGTTTGTGCAAAAGTATGAAACAGCCAAAAGGAAGCATTTCCGACCCTATATAGTAAATATATTCTTGATCAGAATCAACTGCCGAATCTATATAACTATATATGAACAAACAGATCTCAGAGATGGTAGGAGATAGAGGTTTGACATGTTTGGGTCATATGTTTCTTATACTTGCAGGCAGATCAAGTTTATAGTCAATTTTTGCCACACCCCCCGCCCCGCAATTTAGATATTTAGGTTGAAGGAATAGTAATTTATAATGTTACGGTGACGTTCATTTGAAATCTATTTCTTGCATTGCCATTGTCTGGTTCGATTGTTTGGGGGGGGGGGGGTGGTGGTTGGGGGTAAATTTTTTTTGACTTTTATTATTTTTTAAAATAATTTTTTTGACGTTTGACTCGCTTTTAAGACTATACAATGAATAGATCAGATATCTCATAAAAATCAAAATGATATATGGCGGGTCTTGTGGAACCCGCATTTTGCAGTAACTAGATTCTAGTTACTAGAACCAGCACGCACAGCTTTGTTGTGAATTGCCGTTGCGTAAAAAACTAGCCCAGAGGGTAGACAGTACGTTAAAGTGGTGGTTTGAATCACAGTGGAGTTCTTATTTTTTATACTCTATACCAAAGGTACACAGCTGCAACAAGGTACTTCAAAGCTTCAAAGGTTACATTAAAGCTAACGGCTATAGCTAGTGAAGGTGCCCGGGTGTGTACGTTTTTAAAGAAAAAACTTTTTCATTAGATGTCCCGAGGCGGGATCGAGACACGTTAGTTCCAGTTTAATACAACGCTTATTAATTTATTTTTCAATTCAGTTTCTTCTTCCACAAAGTTTGACTTTCTTAAACATTAGTAATTAAAATTTAGAACTATACTTCTTTTAAAACTCATTAGAATTTGTAAATAAATCTTAGTAAACAATTTATTCTCTTATTCTTATAATGAGGGTATTCACTAGCTCTCGTAAAATCGCAAAGCGTAAAAGCGAAAATCTAAAAGTTTACGAAGCAACAACAAAACACATGAGAAAAAATTTACCACTTTTAACATGCCCCAGGGTATGTTTAAAAAATCAGTCGTAAATGTCAAAAAGTGTAAAGTTTTGAAGTGTTGTAAAATTTTTCGAAGAATCGACTTAAAATACTTAGTATCGAGCCATTTCCAGATCCAGCAAACTGTAAATTATAAAAAAGAAAACTGGAAGGCAATGCAAAGCTCTGGAAGAATGTTATGACGCCAAGCGTTTCCGCAAGGCCCAGTGCCCCATTGTGGATCGGCTGACCTGCACGCTGATGTTGAAGGGACGCAACAATGGCAAGAAGCTGAGTTCCTGTCGCACTGTCAAGCGCTCGCTCGAGAGGATTCATGGTAGATGTATCTCCCTTGCGTCGCGTTAACCAGGCCATCTGGCTGCTGTGCACTGGAGCAGAAACACCAATCTTATTGCCGAGTGCTTGGTCGATACGCTGATCAATGCTGCAAAGGGTTCCTCCAACTCGTACGCCACCAATTCGAAAACCGTTCAACTGACATGTTAACAAATTACTTAAAATAACTCTATTTAACAATTCCGTAGCTTAGCTGGGCGTCGTGAACACCCAAGAATTAAAAACATAAAAATATACAATCAATAAAATTCTACTCCAAACATAGCTTATATTATTCTTATTGATGCTGCTTGTAAAGGACAAAGTGTATTTTTCGCTTGCAGAAAGCTTGTTGCACCCTTTACCTTGGCATTTTTATTTAGCGGTTTTTATTTGTCAAGTCTTGGTACTCAAATAATAGCTCGTCTAAACATATGGGCATAAAGGCATACACTAGGGCATAAAAGCTGCCTTTACTGAAAATTTCCTTAAGGCAGCAGGTAAAGTTTGCCTTTGCCATACAAAAAGGTGACAGTTTTGCGTAAAATTAGTTCGACCGAAATTACGGCAGGATTTTACAAAAAAGTTGGCCCTGAAAATTACTACTGTGAATCTCAAGGGGTCGCTCAGTAGCTCCTGTGTGGTAAATTTACGCTTTACCATTTTACGATAGCTAGTGAATACCCTAAACATAAAACAAACAATTTTATTGTTTATTTTTATACCCTTGCAAAGGATATTATAAAATTGTGCGGATGTTTTGTAACGCATTAAAGGAAGCATCTCCAACCACATAAAGTATATATATTCTGGATCAGCATGACGAGCTGAGTTGATTTAGCCTTGTCCGTCTGTCCGTCTGTCTGTTTCTATGCTATCTCCTCCGTCAGTTTTAAAGCTATCCTCACCAAACTTTGCACGAAGTCTTCTGGTACATATACGCTGCACATTTGTCGGAACCGGCCGGATCGGATGACTATAGCATATAGCTGCCATAGGAACGATCGGTCGAAAAACTAGTTTTAGTAAGAAAAACTTTTTTGTTTTTAATGGAAACGCCTCCAAAGTACGTATTTCTTAATTTACTATCCTTTCCCATTTTTCCACTAAGTTTGGTCGAAATCGGATGACTATAGCATATAGCTGCCATATGAATGATCGGTCGAAAAACTAGTTCTAGTGAGAAAAACTTTTTTTTTTTAATGAAAACAACCTTATCATTGGCATACACTTATTTTATATACTTTTACACAATTCTACAAAGTTGGGTCGAAATCGGATGACTATAACATATAGCTCCCATAGGAACGATCGGTCGAAAAACTAGTTCTAGTGAGAAAAACTTTTTTGTTTTAAATGAAAACGTCCTTTTTATTAGCATATTCTTACTTCATATACTTTAACATATTTCTACAAGATTTTATCAACATCTGATAACTATAGCATATAGTTGCAGTATGAATGTTCGGTCGAAAAAGAAGTTCTAGTGAGAAAAACTTTTTAGTTTTAAATGGGATCGTCTCCAAATTAACGCCTCGTCATTAACAGTGTATTATGCTTTTCCAAGATTGCACCAAGTTTGGTCGAAATCAGACATCTATATGGTATAGATTCGATAGAAAAGTGAGGTCCAAAACGTAATCTTAGTTAGAAAAACTTTTTTGTTTTCAATGGAAGCTGCAAGGGTATACAAAACTTCGGCCGAGCCGAAGTTAACTTTCCCCTATTTTTTACTACTGAATTCCAGACTTAGAACTTTTCTTACTTTCAAAAAGCTCATTAGCCAAGCCTCGCAATATTTTTACAGATCGCCAGATATATCCTTAAGTGCTGAAGTGCACTTGAACGTTGTTCTTTGATTTTTATAAAAATAGCTCATTATATTTATTAACAAAATGAATAGCTGGTTCTTCTTGTAAATTCAAATTCAGGAATGTCGAGAGATTTTTAATTAAGCCTGCCAAATGCTACAGACCAATAAAAAAAGGTAATAAACAGATTTAAACGAAATACTTCAAAATGTCTAAACTTGTACTCGTCAATTGGCGCATCGCAAGTACCATCTCAAGCCAGAAAATTATCTTAACATATTATGCATTCGACACGCTATAGAGATATCATTATATTTATGCCTTCAACTTTGCTCTCCCTCCCAATTCAATTGCCTCAGCATCCTTTGCCCGATTCGTGACTGTCTCCTGCTGATAGCAAGCGATCTTCATTGTTTCACAGCCTTTGTCTTTGCTTTAAGTGCTCCACTTTAAGAATTGCCATAAATTGCAGAAAACCTTTTATTGTTTTTTTTTTCTTTTTATTTTTTGTTGTGAAAATATTTCTCAGAATCCGAAGACAGCTCTCGCGTGCAGAGTGATGATGAGGATGAGTCAGATGTTCCCATAGACTTCGGTTTGGGTCATTCACCTTCCAAATCCCACACGCTGTACTCAATTGATGCACACTGGTCCTGTGATATATTTCTCACAAACGGCGCTGAGCAACAAATCATTAAAAATGCATTTTCAATTTCGTCCCAAGTACCGCCAACAGGGGCGGGCGGTGGGCGGTATGTGGCGGCGGGCAAAGAGGAAAAACAAAGAAACTCGTTTCAGTTGCAATTTTCGTTTGTCGTCGTCATTGCCCGTCGCTGTCGCTTGACATTTTGTCTTTTGGTGGAAAATAAAAAGTCACAACCACTTTCCACCATTTTGCAAAACTGTAAGTGTCAACGCGGGAGTAGTAGGAAAAGTACATAAACTTAGGTGAATATAACTAGATGGACTGACTTCTTTACTTTTTTGTGGGTACTTAAAGAATAGGAATATTCCAACGAATGGAAAGTTTTAGTACTTTAGTTTACTTCTAAAATATTTCCATGTTTTGTCTTCTATAAGAAAAAATTTAAAAATCCAAGTGATTCCTGTTAAGAATTTTACCAGCATCTTTTTTACTGCAACTTCAAAAGAATAAAATCAACTTTACCCCAATTATTTGCGGTATCTTTAGGCTTCGCTTCTCACACTTGCAGCACACTTCCACTTGAACCCCTGGGGCCTTGCCCTTCTTTTGTGCTTTTGTATTTGTCGCTTTTTTGCTTCACAAAAATAAACATTCGCACGTTTTGCGCTAAATTATTTTCGCTTTTCGTACGTTTAAGTGCTGGTCTGCTGATGTTCATGCTGATGATGGCTGCTGCGTCTGCGCAAATGCCTGGACTGTTGGAAGGAGGCTGGCTCTGTCTCTTCTTTGATTATGAGGGCGTCACTGATGTGCGCGCAGCTGGGAACTCGAGTCTTGTTATTTCATCAGGCTGCAATCAAATTGAAGGCGAATACAAAAAAATAAACTGAATTTCTGCGAAGTGAACAGGAAACTGGTTTAATTGGTTGAGAACGAGGCGTGGAGTGGAGCGGAGCTGATGCACTTGCCTTTGGCATTGTGTGTGGAAGGTGTCGCCTCCTCCAAATACCATAAATCACACACTCATCGAACTGTGAGGCAAGAGTTCAATTCAATTCAATTAGCAGCATATTTTTGCAGTAACCGAACGTAGATACAAAAGCTATAAGATACACAGATACAATGCCAAAGATAGCGGCAATTTATGAGGCCCAGAGCATTGTCAGCAATGGGGGGTAGCCCCACCACTCCCCCATTGGCATGTTTTGACATCGCAGGCAGAAAGAAAACGGAGCACCCGCTGTTCACACTCCACATGGCATGCGATCTTGAGATGCCTATGCCATGAATGGGTGGGGTTTGGTTCGGTATTGAGGGGCAGCAAGGGGCCGCATGTGGCGTGCGTTGCGTGGCGTCGAAATGATTTAAAAGTTGGCGTGTGTGAAGATTGTTGGGCAAAACGAAAACTACATATAATGTGGAGACCAATGAGCACAGCTTTGACCAGCTTCCCAATTGAATGCTTATAAGGCATTGTATGCATAATTGAGAGTGTGGGGGAAAAACCTTGTTAACCCAATTAAGACGGGGGAGCTTACACGGGGGAACAATGATTGAACTAAGCATTAGTTAAACATTTTAGAAAGCAAATAAGTTCATTTGTGCCAAATAATCACATTAAACCATACTCTAAAATGCACATTTACAATCAATAATTCCGGAACCAAATCGTTATTGAAAAGTAGAGCAGTGCGGACTAAAATCCGTGTGGTCCGGTCAATATACTAAAAAAAATAATAAAAAAACACTAACTAAATAAATTAACTATATTATACAAAATATCCCTATAAATATTACCAATAACATTACCACATTTTTTTATATTAAAAACCCAAATTAATATCTACTAATCTTGTCCCTACACATAAAATTATTAATTAACCCCGTTTATTATAATATCCCCCCTATAATATATAAACCAATATATAATTTATAATAAATAACACAAATTTAATATATAAGAGATCAAGTTTATTTCAAATTTTGGCCCGCCCTCCCGCCCCAATTTTAAAATTGTGGAGTAACTCCAACAATTTTGAATATATCAAGCTCATATTTTGCAGTGTAGTGTATGTGCCCCACTATAATCTCTTTGAAATAGATCGGATAATAAATGGCAGAGTTATGAAGGTTATTTAAAATTATTATTAAAAATTAATTAATAAGTCTTAAAATTATATTAATAATATATATAAAAGGGAAAATAATTGTCTCTTAGTAAAGCGTATAGTGTGCCGTCGAAGTCGGGCAGGACCGACTTTAACTTACGCTGTCGTTTGACATTAAAAACGTTAAATGTCACTCGGAAAGCGACTAATACTTAGAAAAATTTTGACATTTTCGAAATGGGTCGCTATTCGTTTGAAGAAATCTGAAAAATATTAAAAACATATTTCCAAAGTGATGAGTCCTCGTCTCCAAATGTGCGAAATTTGAAAAAAAAAAAAAATATGTTCCGTAAACTCAGTTAGTACGTGAGTTCGTGAAACTGAAATGTTGGTGGATAAACCAACCCGTAAAAACATTGCTGCGGTTGCGAAAATGTGCGTAAACAACCATCGACATCAACTTGCGCTATCGCGCAATGTTAAGTGATTGGTTCTTCGAAGCGGACGACGTGGACGATATTTGGCTTCAACAAGACGACGCTACGTGCAATCGATCTTCTGCGCCCTATCTTCGAAAATCGAATAATCAGCAAATATGGAGATGTGAATTGGCCGCCAAGAAACTGTGATCTGACACCGTTTAGTCTTTGGGGAGCGGTCAAGGACAAATGTTATGAAAACAATCCTGAAACAATTGTTGAGTTGAAGAACGAGATTCGAGTTGCTAGGAATACGTGCCGAAACAACTGAAAATGTTCTCAAAAATTGGGTTGATCGAATGGGCCACTGCCAATGAGCGTTATGGTCATTTTACCGAAATAGTTTTTCATAAATAAATGACTTGAACCAATCTTTTCAATAAATGTTCAACCTTTGAAAAATATAGAGCCGATCTTTTAATACTCTAGTAGAGGTACAAAGAGTATATTAAGTTTGTGCAAAACTATTTATGAAGATTTAGTAAATGGCAATTGCATCCTCGATTAAATACAAGGACAAAAATGGCGAAAGTTGCAATACTTAAATTTAAGTTTGAATTATTAGGAAGACGGGTAAATAGTCGCATTGTGTGAATTGAACAACCGGAAAATCGCGTAATTTTTCTAACTTTTCTTATAAGATTTGAAATTAAATAGATGACAATACTATACAGTTACTTGTATAGGAAGTATACTTTGAATGTTTAAAACATTGTGAAATTTGCTTAATTTTCTTGATTTCAGACAAGATCGAAAGAATGGTATGGCGGAAAAATGCTACACTAGGTAAAAATGTTTGGATTTATGAGCTATATGCGACAGAAACTGAAAAGCGCTATAAAAGTAAAGCGGAAAGTGTCTTAATTGGCCTCTAAAGACCGTCTATTCTCGTTCTAAGAATTTTTTTTCAAAAATTAACATACTCTCTGTACCTGTGAAGTGGTTTTGTTTTCCTTATAACTCGACAACCGTACATCCGATCTTTGCCATTCTTTTGCGGATCGATAAATAATCCTGATTACTAAATATGTCCAGAAGGAACGAACCTTCTATCTATAAAACAGAGGGAGATATGACTTTTTTTCAATTTGCGGTGGCGGGAGGTGGCGTGGCAAAAATTGAAAATAAAGTTGATCTGCCTGCAAGTATAAGAAGCATATGTCCCATACATGTCAATCCTCTATCGCTTACCATCTCTGAGGACTTTTTGTTCATACGGACAGACGGACAGACAGACAGACAGACGGACATAGCTAGATCGACTCGGCTGTTGATGCTGATCAAAAATATATATACTTTATGGGGTCGGAGATACTTCCTTCTGCCTGTTACATACTTTTGCACAATCTTAATATACTCTGTGTACCTCTGGATCAGAGTATACAAATTTGTATGATAGTTACAAGTAGGGAAGTCTGTACCAAGAAGATCTTCTTGGTTCTATAACTGCGCTAGCTAATAAGTGATGATTAAGTTAGAAAAATGCCATAAAACAAGAATTGTCTGAATTTAGAGGCCAATTAAGACACTTTCCGCAATGCTTTTATAACGCTTTTCATTTTTTAAAGATCCATTGATATATGCTCGGTCGCATATAACTTAAAAATCCAGATATTTATACCTTGTGTGGCCTCCATAATTCCTAGAGTGCCAAAAAATCGACAAAATTGTTGATCCGATATATTTGTAAAACAAAAGCTGATGGAGCCAAGCCGAGTCCAGTTTTGTAAGCAGTGGACATTTCAGTGGATCAGTGAAATTTTTCATCAAAGAGGATGCAACATTGAAAAATAGTCACAATAAGCGAGTAAACCGGCTATAGTCTTTCGTGTTTACAGACAGAAGTATATTTTTCTATTATCTTCATTTGGCTTTGCCCTGGCTCTTAGGCAAACATCTATTGGCTTCTAGTATACAGAGGGAAAATATTGAGCACTGTTTACTCAAGATGAGCGCTGGAAAATAAATTGA
>JAEIFV010001847.1:0-15042 GCA_018904265.1 Lordiphosa collinella | reverse complement strand
GAAAGTAAGCTTCTGTGCTTTCAACTTCTGGACTCGCACGATTTCTCTGCCTTCCACAATCCGTTTATGTTTGGTCTCAATTTCAAAAAGTCAGCCATTTTTTTTTAAGTTTTGTAGATTTTGGAAAACTCATCTTTATTTGCCCGGATAAGATCATTGACAAGATCCCTGGCTTGAAGCAAATATAGATAAACCTTTCGAAATTCGCAACTCAACAGAAACCAAAAACTATTAACAAGATAAATTACTTGTAAGCTTATTAGAAGTTTGAAGTCCACGGCGCTTCATAAATTTTAGGAGTCATCTCTGATATCATTTTTAAGAGCTGGTACGCTGGCAAGATTTAATAAATGTGCGGCACAGTGGATGTCGATTTTTGAACCGGTTCTAAACCGGCTCCGAACCAGTACAATTTGCAATTCCATATTTTCAACCTACAGTCCAACTTTCAAGCTGTAGCTTAAATAACTTCAATGATATGGCTCTAAGCCACTTCTGAACCGTTTTTAACCTCTTTCGAACCGGCTATCAACGATGTATACGCTCAGAAAAAAGCCGATAATTTTGTTCTTGAATTAAGTATAAACGGTGTCGATAGTACGGTAAGTAAGATAATACTTGATCCAAGTACAAATCTCTTGGATCAAGAACGATTTTCAATCCCAAAATCGGTATATATATTAAGTACATTTCGAATTATTTTTAAATATTTTTGATCACACTTTTAGGTTGTAATGGCCGATTAACCCTCAAAATAAGTACACAATGTTCTTTCTCAAAATCCAGTAATTTCTAATGTCAGCCCATAACATTATTGAAAGAAAAATGAGAAATTCAAACAAGTATAAAATATTCTTGGTTCTCCTAAAACGAGTTCTCTCTAATGAACCACAGATGGCTGGAAATATCCAAGGTCCATTAATAAACCTCTTTGATAGAACTAATGTAGGTCAGAAATTAGCCATCACTCCATAACAAAAGAGTTAGAATCAGTTGGGAATTTCAAGAACAGACTCGCTTAAAAATAGCTTACATTTTACGTTGCACACTTTTCGGAGCTAGCCTTATAAGTCAATTTTGTACTCAATCCAACATATATTGTTCTTGAACTTACTGTAAGTACAAAATGTTCTTGATTCAAGAACGTTTGTTCTCATTTCAATAATAATAGCACTCGTTTTTCGGCTTGAGAATGATTCGTACTTAACTTAAGTAAACCCAATTACATATCATACTTGAAATTTCAAGTACAAAACGGGTTAAATTCAATCCCGTTTCACTTAGAACGCTGGCAGCCGTTTTTTTCTGAGTGTGGGTTTTCCTCAAACAGTTACCAACATTTGATATATTTGATTTCTAAAGTGAATATGTGATTTTTCAAGAATTTTTGAATTGAATACCTAGAGAACATTCGAATAGTCGGATATGCTGACTTCGTCCATAACACTGCTTCACTAAATGATGACCCACCCTAATTGACAATTGATCCTCATGTGAAATTAACCGCTGATGCCGAAAATGGTATCAACTTATACCTAAGCTAAGTGCAAAAAGCGGTGGTTTGCTAAAATTGATTGAAATTTTGTGGAGTAACAAGAGGGTAAAAAGTGTAGCATTCTGGTATTAGTCTTCAAAAAAATGTTTAAATATTTTATTTTGAAAATTTTGCCTACACTCAGAGAAAAATAGAGAATTTCTTACTTGGATCAAGAATTTTCGAACTCAATAGTTCGATAAGAGTGAAAATTCTCGATCCAAGAACGAAATTCTTTATCCAAGTATGAATTTTTGATCCCGTTTTTCTTGATCCAAAAGCTTCAATTAGTGGCCGGGTGGCTCAGCGGCTAGTGTGCGTGACCGCTGTGCAAGAGGTCGTCGGTTCGATCCCGCCTCGGAACATCTAATGAAAGTTTTTTCTTTAAATAAATTTTACCTCCGGTCACCCCTCTCTGCTGCTGGCGCCAGCTTTGTAGTAATTAGCCATGAAAAGCTTTTCAAACTGCCGTTCGGATTCGGCGTTAAACTGTAGGTTAGAAGCGCACAAGCCAAGAGAGAAGCTCTGCTTTGGCCCTTTGGGGCTGTGACAAGCCATTTTACTTACTTTACTAAGAGCTTCAATTCTTGATCGAAATCGAGTATACAAATTCTTGTGTAAAAAAGATAGGGGCCTGAAATTTAAGGGTATTTCGATGGGGGAGGGGTTTCGGGGAAATTTTGGGTGAGTGGCGGTGAGGGGTTGGTACCACAACCTAGCAGCTATCTAGAAGATGTGAAATCGGCCCTAAATCTACAAATATAAAAGATAGCCCTCGTACACACACACACCCACAGAAATAAATTCCGAATAAAAAGTGAAGTCAACAGACATTTGGCTATAGTACTTAAAAGTAAAACCGTCAGGTGCGTCTTTCGCGTTGCGGCTGAAGGAGCATTTAAAATTAACAAAAAACACCAACTGGTGGTGTCGGCTGGCATTCATTACAAATGCGTCAAGCCTTTGATCAGCGCACGCACAGCAAGAATCGTCATGATGAAAATAACTCCTCCGACTGTGTTTGTGGGTGGCTTGACAGCAGCTGGACGCTACGCCTACTGTCAACTGCAGGGCCGGCCCATGCATGCCAATCAGCGGGACGCCTACGTGTAAAATGGATTGTGGCCCATCTACCAGTTGCTTCTTTTGAGGCTGAATTTCAATTTGTTTGATGACGGCAGGCGACAATTGCCTGTCGAGCGTGACAGGAACACAAGCAACAATCAACATGCATAGAAAAAAATGAGAGACTACCACCGACTGTGACTTGGTTTGATTTCACACATGGATCTAATAGATGGTGTGGAATTTAGCGAGAACAAAGTTATTTATTAACATTATTAAAATTAAGGAAAAACACATCGGCAGAAGAAGGTCTTAAGAAGCACTGAATTCAATGGTTTGGTTCAAGCCTTGGTTCCGAAAATCAAAACTATGATCACAACACCCCATCTTACCCTACTTAATAAGCCATTTTTAATCAATCATTGTCATGTCTCCCCCTTTTAAATAACAAATTATTTTCTAAGTTACTTCCTTTGCACACAATCTTACTCTCCTTGCGAATTAAGCCATTCAGCTACAGCCCTTGGCTCATGGCCTCAATGCTTTAAGCCCATTTGGCGACCCTAACTTTAAAAAGCCATTTAAGTTTTAGCAGTTTAATTATGCCAAAGGACCCAACTCACTTGCTTAAACAGATGTAAACATAAGTGAATGCACATACATTTACCAGACGAAACCACAAACGAAAAACCAACCTAAGGTCAACCAAAAAGTGGCCCACACACTGAGAAATCAAAACAAAACCGAAAACCCTTTTCAATGCACAACGAGAACTAATTTGAATAATTTATTTTATTTTGAAAATTACCGAGAAACTCAACAGGACAAAATAAAATCACAAGAAGTGAAGGCAACCTGTTAGCCTAATATTGTTGCCGCTTTGAGGTAACCTCAAACTGCAGTTTTAATGCAAAACTAATTTGGAAAGGGTAGAAACTGCCATAAGAGCTGAAACTGATGTTAATTGACATTGATGGAAATGCAAAATGAAGATGAGCAGGTTGCAATTATAAGCCAAATGAGTTGTGATACTTTTTTCACAGAACGTTAATTTCGACCAAACCTAAACAATAAGACCTACTAACATAGCTCTGTTCGTGCCATTATAAATCATCTTCCAAAGGGGCATTGTTTGATTCCACAGAATATCGAGTGTGTGAATCGAATGTCTAAATTCATTCACCAAGTTCAAATATTTATCACAATTATTTAGCTTTAAATTGCAATCAATTACTAAAAATACAATAAGCAATTTTGCATAAATAACATTGTCCTCACTTTTGCCAACAATTCATTTCGATATTGTCAAGGGTCCCTTTAACAATTCATTAGCTCCATCCAAATAATCGATATGCATGTTGGTAACGTCCAGGGCTATATGCTAATCGATTGAAGTGAAGTGGCCAGTCAGCTAGTCAGTACGAAAGCCACATTAAATTTTGACATGGGTCTGTTTATTTTTTTTTTAGGCACTTGAAAATGTCTGAGGATTCTTAACCAGTCCAGTTTCAAAATGGATTTGTCAACGCCCAAAAAGTACTCAAAAGGAGAACTTTTTAAATATGCATGAACACCTTTTTATTTTTGGTGCTGGGACACACGGCGCATACTTGATAGCACAAATCTCATTTAAAAGCCACACAAAACAAACCAAAAACCAAAAGAAAGAGCTGGGTTAAATTTATGCTCTTTATATTTAATTTCAGTATTTGTTTTTTTTTGAATATTTAATGTATGTGCAATTGAAACTTTGCCTGCCTCCTGTACGAGGCGCTAGTTGTCACTGTGTGCTCGGAAAGAAGATGATTGCCTTTGTATTCAGTTGAGTAGTTGACTGTTTGTTGTCTCATTGCTCGTTGACGTGGGTCATCAATCATTGGTCTAAGGTGTGGCGTTTTATCGAATAGTAACGACTTACCATAGACTTTATTGGCTACATGTAATTTAATTATTTTATTTGTTAACAATCACTTATCTGCGTAACTACTGAACCCATAACCGTATAGTTACCAATGCTCAGTGAAGCAGCCATTTGTACACCTGAGAAATTTGAAGGAGAGGTTCTTAAAACATTGAACTTAGTTTCCCTTAAATATAAGACAACGAATATCTATATACATAAGATAGCGATGCAAGCCAGTTCGAAACCGTTCCTCGAGCCGAACAGGTGACCTTTAAACAAGGAAGAAAGTCGGTCAATCCCGACTATATTATACTCTGTACCAGTTGGTGTCGCCGCTCGCATCTGCTCCCGATTATATTATATACGGAGGTGTCCCAGAAATCTCTTCCAACCAAATTCCAACCCAAAACCAATTCTCGGTGTCCTAGAAATCTCTTTCGGTTGGTTTCAAACCTCTAGTATTTTGTTAAGAGATTTGGAGAAACCAACCCAATCCAATACACAAACCAATTAATGCGACTTCGCTAACCTACGAAAACTTAGCGAACTTAGCAAAAACACAAACAGGGCTGGCAAGTCTGAAACCATCAATAAAGCTATGAACAAAATCTGTTATCAATTATTTACGAGCGACGCAGCCCTGTTTTTGTAGTTGGAACATAATCTTACACACACCTTCTAACTAGATTTTCTAATAAGAAAACGAATTCTCTCTCGAAGTTCTGGGACACCGACGGATTTTTCGAGCGATTTGCAAACCAACCGAAGCCAAAATCTCTAGAGATTTCCAGGACACCCCCGATAATATCGGTATCCAGGGAACACCACGGGGAGGCCATTGCAATAGCAATGGGGTCGATATACGAGTCGACTTGAGTTGCTTGAATACTTATCATTTAAGGTCCTGTTACATACTTTTGCACAAACTTATTATGTACCTTTGGTACAGAGTATAATTAGGAGAGAGAGGGAGAGAGAGAGGATTGGCACGCGCATTTGCCAGAGCTAGAGATGGGCGTACATCGAAAACAACGCGGGACCAGAATGACTTAACATCATTGTGATTGCTTGATATTATGTTAGAATTACAGAACTAGACTATTTTTATATTATTTGCAATTTAAACAATCCTCGTCTTAGTAGTCAGATGGGTATCGGGCGATATATTTGACCCGCAACCATCTCTAATTTCTCTCTCTCAATATTGTGTATGTGGGAAAGGGGAAGGGGGAAAAATGAGAGCGTCCCAGTTAGCTGCAAGAATCCAATTGGATCTAATGAGCTAGCCATAGCTGTTAGGTTTTGTATAGGATTTCGTTGTTGGAATTACTCAGACAATATATTTACAGGTTTAATTCATTTAAAAGGTGGAATTTTTGGTGGGGCGGGGATCCAATATGAATCATTAAATATAATTTTTGTCCTAAAATATTGTTGGCTATCACTTTGCTGTGTAGTCGTTGCTCATATATACATACATCTTGCATACATAAGTATGTGTTTTGCTGCTGCAGGAGCAGCCCAGATATATTGAACTTTCGTTTGCTTATATTTTCACTACCGTTTATCCGATCTTTACCATTCCTTTGGCGGATCGATAAATAATCCTGATTACTAAATGTGTCCAGAAGGAACGAACCTTCTATCTATAAAACTGTGGGAGATATTACGTTTTTCCAATTTGCGGGGGCGGAAGGGGGCGTGGCAAAAATTGAAAATAAACTTGATCTGCCTGCAAGTATAAGAAGCATAAGTCCCATACATGACAAACCTCTATCTCTTACCATCTCTGAGATCTGTGCGTTCATACGGACAGACAGACGGACATGGCTATATCGACTCGGCTGTTGAAGCTGATCAAGAATATTTATACTTTATGGGGTCGGAGATGCTTCCTTCTGGCTGTTACATTCTTTTGCACAAACTTATTATACTCTATGTACCTTTGGTACAGAGTAGTAAAAATAGGGGAAAGTTAACTTCGGCTCGGCCGAAGTTTTTTATACCCTGCAGCTTCCATTGAAAACAAAAAGTTTTTCTAAGTAAGACTATTTTTTGGATTTTACTTTTCTATGGGATCTAACCTATATAGATGTCCGATTTCGACCAAACTTGGTGAAATCATGGAAAAGCATAATACACTGTTAATTACGAAATTTTGAGGCGATCCCATTTAAAACAAAAAAGTTTTCCTCACTAGAACTTCTTTTTCGACCGATCATTAACCCTTCATCCGATATTGATAAAACTTTGTAGAAATGTGTTAAGGTATATAACATAAAGAATATGCAAATAAAAAGGACGTTTTCATTAGAAACAAACAAGTTTTCCTCACTAGAACTAGTTTTCTCGACCGATCGTAGCAGAGGGAAAAAAACGTGGTCAGAAAATAAGATTTCTTCATCTCAAAATGTGAACAGAATGTTCTCTCAAATATTTGAGCACAAATGTTCCGAATGTTCTTGAAATGAGCACAATTCAGCTCACCTCAACCACCCCACCGAAAAGTATATGTAGGCATTCAGACGTGCGTCTTCAGACGCATGGCAATAGCCTAACCGTCTACGACGCGTCGCGACGGCCGCCGTCGTTGCGCGCACTAAAGGTCTCGGGCTCTACTCCCAGTGAGGTCCGACAAAAACTTTTATTTATTTAATAAATAATAAATAACCAAGGCGGGTGGGGTGTTGTACAAGCGATGTCTCTGCGGACCTGGACCTGGGCCGGCATGGACGCGGTGAATCTGGACAGTGGACCTGGACAGTGGATCCGGACAGTGGATCTGGACAGTGGATCTGGACAGTGGACTTGGACAGTGAGTGGACCTGGATCTGGACACTGGACGGACCTGTGTACGGTGGACCTTATATTTTTTTTTTTTAATTTTCAAAAACTCAAAAACGGAACATATCAACTCACATCAAGATTTTGCGTTCTCAAAAAAAAGTTCTTGAAGTGAGAAATTGTTCTTAAAGTGAGAAAAGTCCGGTCATGATTAGTTTTTTGTGACCGAATGTGCTCATTTTGAGTCCAATGTTCACGGTTTTTTCCCTCTGTGTATACGCTATAGTCATCTGATTTCGATCAAACTTATTGAAATCATAAGAAAGGATAGTAAGCTTAGAAATACGTACTTTGGAGGCGTTTCCATCAAAAACAAAAAAGTTTTTCTCTCTAAAACTAGTTTTTCGACCGATCGGATGACTATAGCATATAGCTGTCATAGGAACGAGCTATATGCTATAGTCATCCGATCCCGCCGGTTCCGACAAATTAATAGAGTATTTGTACCAAAACTCTTCGTGCATAGTTTGGTGAGTATAGCTTTAAAACTGACGGAGGAGATAGCATAGAAACAGACGGACAGAAGAATAGACAGACACGGCTTAATCAACTCAGCTCGACATGCTGATCAAGAATATATATATTTACTTTATGTGGTCGGAGATGCTTCCTTCTATGCGTTACAAACATCCGGACAATACCCTCTGAAAGGGTGTAAAAAGCCAGAATTCCCGCTGCCCGCTGTTTTAAATTTTTTCCCGCTATCCGGTTTTAAAAAAAGGCAGATTTCACGGGAAAAAAGCGAAACTGGCAACACTGGTCTGTCTGTCCGTATAAACAAACAGATCTCAAAGATGTTAAGAGATAGAGGTTTGACATGTATGGAACATATGTTTCTTATACTTGCAGGCAGATCAAGTTTATTTTCAATTTTGGCCACGCCCCCTCACACCTCCGCAATATCGAAAAAACGTCATTTCTCCCACAGAAGGTTCGAACCTTCTGGACATATTTAGTATTCGGGATTCTTTATCGATCCGCTAAAGGAATTTTAAAGATCGTATGAACGATATTCGAGTTATAAGGAAAACAAACAATTATGGGCAGCACCGGTCGCAACGGTGATGGGCAGCACTTCTCAGGTACAGAGTATGTTTTAGTCGCGCTTGACCGACTATCCTTCTTGTTTTATGTGGGATCTACCCTAGCGTGCGAGGTGAATTCCAGCACGTCTAAGTCTCAGTTTATGTACATGCTTGCCAGGTGACCATAACTCAGCAAACTCTTCAATTGTTGTGTCTAAGACAGCGATGTTCCTCCATAGCCCCCAGGGGCCGAGCGCAATCGTCTATTTACAAGCACACAAGCCGAGCGCATGCGAAAGTCGGGCATATTAGAGTAAGCAGAGCTCTCTTTGCCTTCATTCGCTGCCCAGCTGTCGTTGAGGGCAGTTCAAAGCTGGGCTGTGTCGCTTTAATATCGCACACCAATACACTCTCACTTTTTGGTCTCGCTCTTCTGGAACATGGCTGGTCTAAGACAATAGTTTAAGTCGGCTCTGTACTGTCCTGCATTCTTTAGAGTGCGGACTAGGACTCTGTGCAGTGAAGCATTGTAAATACTTCCAATCTGTGAAGTGCACCAACTTTTCCTTTTATTATCCCGCTAAGAAGGATACTCTCAGCTTTCCTTTTCGATGCTTAGCCATTAGCTATATCATATTTACTCAACTTGATTCTTAAAGTTTAGCAGAAAAAGGCATAAAATACAAATGCAAACGGAAATGCAAATGAAATGTAAATGAAATTTGTTGAATATTCAAAATTGAAATCAAACATATAAAGAACATGAATTGTAAACTCGCTGAATTTGGCACGTATCCAGGCCTAGTTTATCTTTGTAAAAATGGAAAAAAAATAAATATTTGTAATTTGATTGCACAGCGGAAATGCAACGATGCATTCGAACGGTTTTTAGCATGGCAGCATTTCCGTTTCCCGACCCGATAAATGCCGCATTAACGGGGCCCCTTGAGGGAGGCGCTCAGCGAGATGGATAAGCCGCAGCATAAACACACAACTTCAATTTGGCAGATGCGATGCACTTGCCGCCCACTGACCGCAAGCCCTCGGCCTGGCCCACTCTGCGATGGGCTTAAATTTTTTTATTTTTGCCTTATTTTGGCATACTCAAAAGTGCATACGCAGCAGCTGTCGTTGGCCTTAAATTGCATTTGACTTTGATGGCTGCTACCTGGACACCAGATGTTGTCCGTCCCATTTAGCCCATCCAAAGTGTTTTCATGTGTAAGATGCAAAACGTAAACGTGCTCAAAAATGGCAGGCAAAGTGATTGCCCCAAGGGCTAGCTAATGCCACTGGACAGTGCCCAAGGCTAGAGAAATAAAGGAGCAACAGTTCGTTTTCCGGCTGGCGGGGGGCTTTCCAATTGGGGTGGGGGGGCTTGCACATGCGCAGGAGAACGGGAAGTAGATTTGGTACCAAGAAAAATCGTAAATAAAATTGTTGGTTAATTGGTAACAAGTGTTAAGTTGTCAGTGTCATTATCCCCAAACTTGTTGGGGAGTTGTGCCTAAATGGGCTTTCTTTAATGATTTTAAAGGGGTTTTCCTTTGGGCTTATATAGAGTAAAAAGGTTATACTAGTTACATTGCGTGCAAATTGGAGTGATTCAAGATTTCATATAAATTAAAGAGTTTATTGAAATTGAGTGAGCAGTACCAGAGATACAGAGCGCCAAAGTCAACATTTGTAAAATAAGTTTCTTTTGAATATCCTGCAAGGCATACTATTAAGGGGTCTTCTCATTGAGCAACTTTTTTTTCGACTTTTTTTTGCATTTATTTATACCTTGGATTATTCAAAAATATCCTCCCAAAAGGATTTTCGAAAACTCGAATTAGTTTAGGAGATATAGTCCTGAAGTGACCCATTGTGACCCCCTAAATTCCCAAGCAACTGCAAAACTTAAAGCGCGTTTATCTCGAAACCACGTTTTTCGAACTGGCGGCCATGATATCTCGGTTCAACTGAACCGATTTTCATGAAACAAAGTGGAATCGACGCAGAATTGTCACCATTCTCGGGTGAATTTCGACCATAATTTTAAAAATTTTTTACTATTTTTTTTACACTAAACTACAAAAAAGCCGAAATTGAAATTTTTTGAATGGCCCGCCATTTTGTCAAAAAAATCACAAAAATTAAGTTTGAGGTTCACCCGAGAATTATACTGATTATAGCCCCGTTTTTTTTTTACATTTCGGACGCTCCGGAGACCCGGAATCGTGGCCGCCACCTTTTTTTCACCACCAACTTTGAAGTCTGTTTTGTTACTTTTGAACGGCCCTCGTATCGAGGCAAAAAAACCTTTTGTTACCTTTAAACCTTTTGTAATACAATAAATAAAAAGTTTTCAATTCTTTGCGTTTTCAATAAAATTTTTTAAAGGGTCCAAAAAACGGGTTTGAATGAGAAGACCCCCTTAAAGCTAAAGTGCTGATTTTTGTTCAAAGTATACATAATATGCTACTCGTAGATTTCAAAGCAGCGTTTGATAAAGTACCAAGGAATCTCCTTTGGTATAAGCCGCATAAAATGCGAGTCGCTTCAAAATATGTCAGCTTCTTGGAAAGAGTATTCGGTCAAACGAAAGCGGAGGTTTGGACGGGTGACCTGCTGTCGAGTATTTTGAGACTTAAAGTTGGAGTACGACAAGGATGTATACTTTCCCCCTGTTGTTTGCGCTTTATCTAGAAGATCTGCACTTTAGTCTGCAAGGAGGCATTTTAGTGTGCCTGCTCCTTTATGCGGATGACTTCGTCATCTAGCCGATAAGGTAGATGTGCTACAAAATGTAGTTGACAACTTGGAGAAATGTATTGCGAATGCAAGTCCAACCTAGTGAAGTCTGAGATAATGGTCTTTAGAAGGGTGAGACTGGCGCGACAGAATGGACCTATAAAGAAGATGCTATAAAAAGTGTCACAGAATATAAGTATCTTGGGTATACATCAAACCCACCCTCCTTTTAAAGAACATGAAGTTAGAAGAAGCAGGCAAATCCAGCATCAATTACATGTGGAACTCCTTCTTGGCAAAGCCCTAATATAAGCATCAGAGCTAAATGGAAGCTGTTCAACGCTGTATGCAGAGCAGTTCAGTCTTACCACACAGGTATGGGGATACAGCTATTTTTAAAGTTGAGGTGGATAATCTGCAGACATTTTCTTGAAGAAAATCCTAATGCTACCTCAGAATGCCCCAGGGTACGCTCTAGCCTTGGAGGCTTGCGTGGATGATGCACTTACTACTAGTAATAGTAGTAGTAACATATAGGTACACAAACTATTTACTATACCTTGATTTACACCGTGGGCGTATTTTCTATGGGGAGAGTCGACTGCCGCATAACCCATCCGAAAATATAACAAAAATAGGGGAAAGTTAACTTCGGCTCGGCCGAAGTTTTGTATACCCTTGCAGCTTCCATTGATAACAAAAAGTTTTTCTAAGACTATTTTGGGACATTACTTTTCTATGGGATCTATACTATAAAGATGTCTGATTTCTATTAAACTTGGTGAAATCATGGAAAGGCATAATACACTGTTAATTGCGAAATTTGGAGGCGATGTCATTTAAGACAAAAAGTTTTTTACTTGAACTTCTTTTTCGACCGATCATTCATACTGCAGCTATATGCTATAGTCATCCGATTTTGACCAATCTTTGTAGAAATGTGTCCAAAGTAAATAAAATAAGTGTATGCCAATGATAAGGACGTTTTCATTAAAAAAAAAAGTTTTTCTCACTAGAACTAGTTTTTCGACCGATCGTTCCTATGGGAGCTATATGCTATAGTCATCCGATTTCGACCAATCTTTGTAGAATTGTGTAAAAGTATATAGATTAAGTGTATGCCAATGATAAGGACGTTTTCATTAAAAACAAAAAGTTTTTCTCACTAGAACTAGTTTTTCGACCGATCGTTCCTAATGGGAGCTATATGCTATAGTCATCCGATTTCGACCAATCTTTGTAGAATTGTGTAAAAGTATATAAAATAAGTGTATGCCAATGATAAGGACGTTTTTCATTAAAAACAAAAAGTTTTTCTCACTAGAACTAGTTTTTCGACCGATCGTTCCTAGAGGGAGTCTATAATAGCTATATGCATAGTCATCGATTTCGACCAATCTTTGTAGAATTGTGTAAAAGTATATAAAATAAGTGTATGCCCAATGATAAGGACGTTTTCTCATTAAAAACAAAAAGTTTTCTCTACTAGAACTAGTTTTTCGACCGATCGTTCCTATGGGAGCTATATGCTATAGTCATCCGATTTCGACCAATCTTTGTAGAATTGTGTAAAAGTATATAGATTAAGTGTATGCCAATGATAAGGACGTTTTCACTAAAAACAAAAAAGTTTTTCTCACTAGAACTAGTTTTTCGACCGATCGTTCCTATGGGAGCTATATGCTATAGTCATCCGATTTCGACCAATCTTTGTAGAATTGTGTAAAAGTATATAGATTAAGTGTATGCCAATGATAAGGACGTTTTCATTAAAAACAAAAAAGTTTTTCTCACTAGAACTAGTTTTTCGACCGATCGTTCCTATGGGAGCTATATGCTATAGTCATCCGATTTCGACCAATCTTTGTAGAATTGTGTAAAAGTATATAAATTAAGTGTATGCCAATGATAAGGACGTTTTCATTAAAAAAAAAAAGTTTTTCTCACTAGAACTAGTTTTTCGACCGATCGTTCCTATGGCAGCTATATGCTATAGTCATCCGATTTCGACCAAACTTAGTGAAATCATGGAAAGGGATAGTAAACTAAGAAATACGTACTTTGGAGGCGTTTCCATTAAAAACAAAAAAGTTTTTCTCTTTAAGACTAGTTTTTCAACCGATCGTTCCTATGGCAGCTATATGCTATAGTCATCCGATCCGGCCGGTTCCGACAAATGTGCAGCGTATTTGTACCAAAAGACTTTGTGCAAAGTTTGGTGAGGATAGCTTTAAAACTGACGGAGGAGATAGCATAGAAACAGACGGACAGACGGACAGACGGACAAGGCTAAATCAACTCAGCTCGTCGTGCTGATCAAGAATATATATACTTTATGTGGTCGGAGATGCTTCCTTCTATGCGTTACAAACATCTGGACAATTTTATAATACCCTCTGCAAGGGTATAAAAAAGCGTTCGGCCGTAAGCATAGCATTTTTGTTGTTGTGTTCGAGTTTTGCGAGAGAAGGCCACCGAAAATATAGAGGGCACATATAAAGTTGTTGTTGCAGGTCAGAGCGCGCCGCAACAACAATGAAGCACGCATAAGATTTGTTTTTGGTTTTGCTTGCTTTATGGCTCGCGCAAAATGTATACGCGCAGGCTATCCCTTTGCGTAGAACAACAAGCGTGTCTCGCGTAATGGGCATGGGCGCCCTGGCTTGAACAAAGGCGCATGCGGAACGGGTGACGAGGGAAGGGTTTTGTCAAACAAGAGTCAACAGATACCTCGACCATACAGCTGCCCTAAAACTGCAACACCTGGCAATCAGCAGCAACATCTCATGGGTGATGAGAAAATGAGGATAATGCTCACTTTTTGGGAAGATGTCCTAGCCTTAAAGATCTACCAGATCGGCGACCCTGGGTAAACCATATTTTGCGAATCAGGAACTACATGACCTCCTAGACGATAGACACAATGATAACTGGGAGGGACTGGTACTTTTCATAAAAAAAGCTTTTTATAGAAAAGATGTTTTGGGAATACTACAGCTATAACAACGAGAACGGGACGGTTGGTACAACCAAGTCCCACTTTAGTTTTATTTATTAATGTGACCATTTGGGGGGTGACCATTTCAGCAGATGTGAGAAAAAAAAACGCCACAAAAGTATACAACATTTTTTATAATCTTTATAACTCTGCCATTTACTATCCGATCTTTATGAAACTTTTAGAGATTGTAGAGATTAGAGACAACAGATTATAGGATCGGAGATGCTTCCTTCTGCCTGTTATATACATTTGCACGACATCAGTATACTCTTTTTACTCTACGAGTAACGGGTATAAAAATGGTATATCTCCACGTAAAAAAATCCCAAAAATGTTAAGGATAGTTTATTTTAAACCTAAGGAGTAGTACCTTGCGATAATATCAAAGATTGCTTAAACATTAGTAAGGGTTCCCCACATATAGTGCCGAAAAAGAGTCAAAATATGCATTTTATGCAACTTTAAGCTCAAATTACCAAAGATCTATACGTGATGGGCCCTTTTTTGAAAACAGATTCGTGTTCAGCACAGAAAAATCATCTAGAATTACCACCAATCCTTCAATATACTGGAAAAAGTCTTATTTTGTTGCCTTGTGTTATTGAACTATAATCAAACCTCGACCTTGAGCCTGCTAACATTCACATTGACTAAAAACTTACACAACTTATTATCTATGAGATTATCTGCTGCTTTCTCTACACTCAGCCTGGGGATAATAAAATGTGTGGACTGCTGTTTCTATTTTACAACTTCTTCTTTTTATAACTATTATTAAAGTACAGGGTCTTTCAAAAAAGGGCGGGTCGAAGTTGAAATGAAATAAAACAAGCTGATTAGAGATTAAAAGTTTCTTTTTTTAATTTAAATAATAAAAATTTGATCATGTTAATTTGGCATGGTAGCCACAAAGTTAACCCTAGCTAAATAGAAA
>JAEIFV010001846.1:0-15165 GCA_018904265.1 Lordiphosa collinella | reverse complement strand
GCGAGGTTGTTTAGTTAGAAGAGGCTCTAAGGGATTGATTCTCGTGCCGGTCCGATAAGTATTCGATTTGCATAGTAGTAAAGTAAAATGGCTTGTCCGGTTGATTACAACCCCAAGGCTAGTCAAGTTGACACAGCCCTAAAGCCGAGCCTCTCTCAATCTTCTTGGCTTGTGCGCTTCTAATTTTAAGCACGGAGAAAGGCACCTACAGTTTAACGCTGAATCCGAACGCAGCTTGAGAAGCTTTTCATGGCTAATTACTGTACCGCTTGGCGCCAACAGAAAAGAGTGTAAAGTTTATTCAAAGAAAATTAGATGTTCCGAGGCGGAATCGAATACACGACTTTCTGCACACCATGGTCGCGCACACTAACCGCTGAGCCAATTCGGCCACATTGTACCTCTGGTACAGAGTATAAAAATCGTAGAAACGTTTGAGCTAGTTTATTTTTTTAAAGCTAGCAAATAGTTCTTAATGATAAATCACAAGAAGAAGTTTGCACAAAACGTGCCTTCATAAAAAGTAAAAAAAAACGTTTTGAGTTGTGAAAAGAGCGCCCTAGATGACGAAATAGTAGACGCAATGACCTATCTTAGTGAAGATTAGTGGGATCCAGCGTTCTCGAATTGTTTCTACCCATTTCGTTTGGAGTTATCGACGATTAGGTACATATTGTTACGGAACTCGGATTGTTGTTCCTAAATCTCTAAGTCAAAAAGTATTGGAATTGGTACATTGAAGGTCATCCGGGAGAATCAGCATTGAAACGACGCTTAAGGTCAAAGTTGTGGGTCATTAATGGATCGTGATGCATTGAAAGCTGTAAAACTTGCAAAAATTGTGGTTATGGTATCACAAGTGGCAACCCTGCATCAATGGATAGGACATGTTTGCATACAGGTCCCTGGATCATCAGTGTAGCAACCGATCTGCTAGGACCATTACTAAACACCGAACACGTATTCGTCCTAATTGATTATTACTTGAGATACATGAAGTACGTGGGGACTAGCAAAAGTTCGAAAGTTGGTGACTTTTTAGACTTTTTTAAAAATCCAAAAATTGCAGATCCTTAGTAATTGCTTTCTTTACGGGACTTGGTTTAAAAAATTTAAAAAATCGCTTAAAATGGAGACGAGAAAACACAAAATAGATGAGGGTGATTAGATAAAATTCCACCAATTACCAGCAGAAATTGACATGTACAAATAGCTCATGAATGCCCATAGGCGGGGACGATTGGACCATCTACAAAACTATTTCAACGGGACATTTTTCTGTAGAGGACGAACCGCGAGAGAAGGTAGACCAAAATCTTCGACGAGATAATCGTTCGAAAATGGGCAGTCTAGCAACTTAATAAAGTCGTTTCTGGTGACGAAGCTTGGTTTATTTATAAGGAAGATCCGAAACCAAAAAGCAGTCAACAAGAAACTTCATTTCTGGTTTCGAAGAAATACGTCCAGCAACATATTCTCCGGATCTAGCACTTGTGCTTTGTTATTTCAAAAATTAAAAAAATTGAAGGGAAGGTCTTTAACACCAACGCGGAGCTAAACGGATGGGGTAAATGCTGAACTTGAAAAGCTTGAAAACAAGATTTGATGATTTGAAGAGCTTGCGGCGCAAGACACAGAGGCGGTGCTAATAAGCAGTCGTAAGAAGGTGGAGTTAGCTTGGGTAAGAGTCAATGGAACAGCAATAAAATCAAAGAGAGCCTTTAAATACCTTTGAGTAATACAGGTCACCAGGCTATGCTTCTAAGAACATCTGACTTACGTCGAAGAAAAGTCAGCAAAGTCAAAAAGCGCCCTAGCTAGGATCATGCTGAACACGCGTGGTCCTAAAAAGAGACGAAGAAGACTTTTGGCGAGTGTAACTAAGGTTATGTCTTATACGCGGCGCCAATCTGGCATAGGTCCATGGTGTTCTCCAGCTATATGAAAAGCGTATGTGTGGCGTACCGTCTTAATGCGCTCAGGGTTACATATGCGTATCTTACGGTGTCGGAAGATGCAGCTTTGGTCATTGCCGGGATGATTATACTTAACGAGCTGGCCATAAAAGCGAATGAGACGTACCGGGCTTCACGGTTGAGTACCAAACAGTGGTACACAGCAGCAGGAAGCGAGTCAGCGGGACATCGAGAAAAGCAAAAGCGCTGGGCACAATCCACAAAGGGTCGCTGGACCCATAACCTAGTGAGGTGAACTTCCACCTAGTGGACAAGGCTGTTTTAGGAGCTACCTCAAAAGAGTCGGCCATGATAATAGCGAGGAGTGCACATGCCGCGAAGAAGGCCCTGTGAAGGACACCAGACACGTCTTATTCGAATGTGAAAAATTTCACATTGAAAGGACGGAATTATCCAGGTTGATGGGCGGAGATATAGCCAAAGATAGTTTAGTCCCATACATGCTTATGTCGGAGGGAAACTGGGAGGCTATATGTGACTTCGCAGCTACCATTATGGCAACTCTGCGAAGACTTGTCTTGCAGCTTAGATCCAGGGAGTAGGCTGGTCATCAAATCTGCGAAGCAATGCCTTGCGGCAGTCCCTCAGGAAATTATTCCCTTTTCCCCGGCTTTTTGACGGGTGCAAGGAATAACAAAAAAAAGTCAAAATCCGCCTTCCCTTTCCCACGTAATAATTCCACTAAAAGATTTCACTTTAAGTTGCCTTGAAATTATTCCCGCATTCCCTTATCATTTCGACCACAATCGACTGACAATTATCGGGCATTTAATTTCAGATTGTGGATAATTTTTTTCCTTCTTCAGATACCCCTGGTGACAATGGCACACATTGGGCAATGGATGACAAAAACCGCAAAAAAAAAATCAAATAAAATACGAAGAAAATAAAAAGGCAGACACAATCAACACGCACCGCAGGACACTTGTGTGTAAGTGACAAATAATAATAAAAAAAACACGCGCAGGATTAAAAATGTCAGGAAGGGAGAGAGTTTTAAACAAAGAAAACAAAAAAACTAAAATTAATCGTTCGCACGTGAAATGAAAATGAAATTCGAATGGTGAATGGAAGATTCCCTGGCGAATCAAAATGGAACGGAACTCCCCTCAAACGACACAACAAGTCTGTCACCTGGTCGAAACGATGACAAAGTGTCTGGGGCGCTCACTGTCGATGATTGCGTTGATGAAGATGATGATTATGAACAGACACTTGATATGTCTATCAAAAAATTGATTGTCGTTGTATGGCACCATAATTGTGCCTCATGTGGTGAGGGGAATAAAAGAAAGTTCATTGCCAAAAAAAAAAAGCGAAAGAAATGAAACCGAACAAACAATTTTGTATGATAAATATATTTAATTATGTCATAATGGGCTGGATTATGGGCGCACTGCTGTGAGGATGGTGAGTGGATGTCAAGGCTACGGTACAAGCTGTAAGCTGAATGGAAAGCTGAATAGTTTTTGCTAAGTAGGCCAGGCATGGAATTTCTTGTATGAAAACAAAAAGAATATTATGAGCATAGCTCCAAAAACTGTGATTGGAGTTTTTTTTTTAACTAAACGAAGTAATTTTCTAAAGAAAAGGCTCAAGTTTATCTACCCACAGCTTTGGTTTCATTGACATCAAGAGGCGTAGTTTTTTCAGCCACATGCACTTTCCTCAACCCTTTATACCACCCCACTTCCGATTCCACATTTATATTCTGATTTTTTTTTTTTAGTTGTTTGGCGTGCAAATCCTGACAATTATGCGGGTTTTAAAATAATTGCTAACCCAATGCCAAACCTACTTTGCTCTGCCTCTGCCCTTTGGCTATTTGCTTAACTCTTCTCCATGTGTGTCTATATTAAATGGAATTGCCATGTACATTACATTTTCACGGCTGAGCTAAACGGCCACACCTCAGCTTCCTGGCATCCCAACCTTCCACGCATCTTCCGCACGGAGATCGCTTGAGGGCAGCCTGGTCCAGCCCATAAATGCAATCAACCACTTCATATCAAAAGAAAAAAAAAAACGGTTTTCATTTGAAACAAAACCCGAAGCTATTCATGTGTTTCATGTGGTGTCTGTACCTACATTTGCAACAGATTTTTTCAAGTGCAGGCGGCGGCGTCGGCCACTTCAGCAACCCTTTAACCCTTTTTTTTTTTTTTTCGTAATGTTTCCAACTTTTCTCTGTGTAATTTATGCAAATTAAAGCGCGCACTCCATTTCGCGCCAATGAAGAAGAATTTTTGGTGTGTTTGATTTGTTGTTTGTTTGCGTTGTTATCCGGGGCGCGCAGGCGCAGGCGCAGGAGAGCTTTGTTGCAACTACAACAATTGTTAATTGTTTCGTTTCGTTATTTATTTTTGTTTTGTTTAGCAACATTTTTTTGTATTTGCAAAGAGGAAACGGAAATGTGAATGAAAGGAACGCGTGGCTATAAATTGCTGTTAATTGACAGTTGCTTTTTGTTTAAGTGCATTTCTGACATAAATGGATGAATTTTAAATGCAAAATTATTTCAAATTTGGTTTGATCTCTGTATATTTAGAAACTTAACTATACAGTAAGCGCAAGAAGCGAAAATAATATAAATTTATTACCACATTTATCTACAAAATTACAAAATTTCCAAAGATACAAAAACACATAAAAACTGTTACTGAGAGCCGAACGAAATTATTTCCTTCAAGGTGTTATCGTCAGACAACTGTGTGGGTTTCTTTCACACGCACACGAGAGAAGCAATAAAAGAGTGTTCTGTTCAGAGAGTGAACGAGTCTGTTTAATTCGTACCTGTCATTTTGGTGGGCTGACAGCGCAAAAAATATTGGTTGACCATACTTTGCGAGCTCTCTCTCTCGTCAAAAAGAGAGTTTGGCGATAGTTTGTGGCGATTGTTTGGAGATTGTATGGCGACTTACACCAAAAAAACGAATTACACTCAGAGAAAAAATCAAGCCTATCGTGCTTTATATCGAGCAGTTTTGAATCAAAAGTAGGGTAAGACAGAATGTGCTCAGATCCAAACATAAAATACTGAAATCAAGCATGGATTTTCAAGACGAAAATTCTTGGAAAAATTCTTCAAGCTCAAAAGCTTTCAAAAAGATTATTAACCCTTTACATGACATCAACTCCGATTTTCATGACTCTTTTTTTTTTGGTAGACAAATGAAAAAAAAAAATAGTGGAAAGTTAACTTCGGCTCGGCCGAAGTTTTGTATACCCTTACAGCTTTCATTGAAAACAAAAAAGTTTTTCTAACAAAGACTACTTTTTGGACCTTTTTATGATGTCTGATTTCGCCCACACTTGGTGAAATCATGGAAAAGCATAACACACTGCTAATTACGAAATTTGGCGGCGATCCCATTTAAAACAAAAAAATTTTTCTCACTGGAACTTCTTTTTCGACCGATCATTTATACTGCAGCTACTTTGTAGAAATATGCTAAATTATATAAAATAAGATTATGCCAATAAAAAGGACGATTTTATTAAAAACAAAAAAAATTGGTTGTCTGTAAAGTCGGTTTACTGACATAGATGGATGTGACAACGTCTTAAGAAAAATACTGATGGAATGGTAGCATTTTTCAAAAGAAAAATTTTAATTTCATTTGTTTAATAGATTTAGAAGGAGGTAATTGGAAATCACAATGAAATTGATCAAGCTAAGATTTATTTGTACGCAGAAATTGACAACGAACTAATTAACACTTAACATTAAAGGATGTGCACTTTTAAGTCTACAATAATATGTCAAAAAAGTCTTAATTTGGCAAAGTTTTTGGTCCATAAATAATTGTATCTGAATCGGTTTGAAATCCTGGATAACCTGATTAACATATACATATTCCAATTTTGAACAGTCAGCCAACATTTGGTTAACAAACTTGGCATAGTTAGGTCTTTTTTATACTACCCAGAAAGCTATAAACACCGTTTCTTCCTTTCCTTGATCTTTTTGTTAAAGTTTTGGTAAAATGTAAGTCTTAAAACAATTTTCAATGCATTTCTGGAAAATGTTGCTTGGGGATGGCTCCAAAGAAATTGTGAAGAGACAAAATATATACATTTTTTTTTTTGACGGCATTTTGTAGCGCAGTGATAGTGCCTGGACCCTACACAGGCAATAAATCCATATATTCGATGTATTTCCGATTCGATGTAATACCGATTCAATCTCAAGATCACAGCACAGTCTCCAATTGTGCTCGGTGTATTTAAATTTGATTAGTGAATTTCCCATTGAATTGTATGTTTCTTATAATATACCTTTCCTGTATCTGATCGATTTTCCCGAAGAATACTGACTATTTTTGCACTAATTTTTTTTGGTTAAATGGAATTCTATGCCATCTGCATGTCACCGTATCTTTAATTGGCTATAAAACAATAAATAATAGCAATAAAATTTTTTTCGCCCTTAATACTCCTTTCAACATTACTATGCTAGAAAGGAAGACGAACATATCAATAGGATTAGCAATATAACAAATTTTTTAACAATATTAATTATTGTTTACGCTCCGAAATTCGTTTTATTAGCAGCACTTGCCTCGCAAAAAATTTCTTGTCAATTCGATTTCCGTTAGACCAGAAACTTTAAATCTGCTTATAACCAAAACAAAATATGCGTGGAAGCTTTTTTTCCCGTTGATCGTCTCTTCACAGGGAGAGCGTACTGAGAGCCACTCTCTCTGTTTACAAATGTCAAATTACAACTGAGCACAGCTCACAGAGAGTGTTGGCCTGTTGAAACAACAACAATGCGTTGGTCTGCTCAGCTATATGTGTGAAGTGTGTGTATGTATTAACACATGGAACGCCTCAGAGCGAGGTAACGCCGCATGAGTCATGTTTTTTCGTGCGTGCAGCCGTCTCTGTCGAATTATAAGACGTTGTCACGTCAAAAAGTTTTCCTCGCTCGAACTAGTTTTTCGACCGATCGTTCCTATGGTAGCTATATGCTATAGTCATCCGATTTCGACCAAACTTTGTAGAATTGTGTAAAAGTATATAAAATAAGTGTATGCCAATGATAAGGACATTTTCATTAAAAACAAAAAAGTTTTTCTCACTAGAACTAGATTTTCGACTGATCGTTGCTATGGCAGCTATATGCTATAGTCATCCGATTTTGACCAAACTTAGTGAAATCATGGAAAAGGATAGTAAGCTAAGAAATACGTACTTTGGAGGCGTTTCCATTGAAAACAAAAAAGTTTTTCTCACTAAGACAAGTTTTTCGACCGATCGTTTCTATGGCAGCTATATGCCGATTCGGCCGTTTCCGACAAATGTGCAGCGTATTTGTACCAAAAGACTTCGTGCAAAGTTTGGTGAGGATAGCTTTAAAACTTATAATAGAGGGGCTTTAATACGTTACAAATATCCGCACAATTTTATAATACCCTCTGCAGAATGTCACGTGTCTGTGCTGCATATGAAGCATGGTGGAAATATTACCATGGCCAATTCCACGAATAATGGACTGCATCATGTGGCCAGCGGTGCAAGCAGTAGCACATCCGGTTCTTATTTTGCGATGAAGATATCTTATTTTCTGAAAACGTTTTTTCCCTCTGTGTAGAAGTGTCGCAGAGTGGCACACTTCTTCTCGAAGGAAGCAGAATGCGCTTGCAATGCAATATAGCGATACCTACTAAAAGAATCACATTTATATCTTCCGCGATAAAAAAAAAATGTTTCCTGGGTATGTCCTTTAAAAGTAAATAGTACTTAAAAAGCTACATTGGAAAAAAAAGTGTAAGCTCAAGTACATAATACTAAATGTTTCAAGAATTGCAAAGGTTCTTTGTACAAAAAGTATTTTTTCTCGCTAAACGCTAACTTATGCCATTAATGGAGACATTGGAGACAGGCCTACCGAAATTGTTCTTTTACACGAAGCACATCCACTTTAACTACTTATGTTAATAACGTAGTGACATTACAAAAAGGAAAGTTCCTCAAAAAAATCGACTTTTTAAAAAATGTGATAAATTTGCTGCGAAGCACTACTGAAGAGTTGTTTACCATATGGTCTAGGTAGAAGCGACGGTATTGAGCATTGTAGCGCAGTTCGTAGCCATTAATTCAATTCTAAACAAGCTTGGAATTTATCTGCTGGGAAAGACAATGCTCACGTCGGTTGGAAAATTTTGTAAATGCTTTTAGAGACAAATCAAGAGATCTTAAGGAAGCTTCTTAGGATAATTTTTTAACTATTACTTTTAAGAGCTTGGACGGTCTCAATAGAAATTTATATGTGTATAACTTATCTGAAATAAACAGTAAAATAATTTTATTATTTAATAACGAACCTTTACACTACTTCTACTTCTGAAAGGCAAAACTTGTTCAGCTAGCTAAAGGTTCCTTATTAAAGCTTGGCTAAAATGCAATTATTAAATAAAACTACTAATAACAGTTTAACATCTCTTAAAATAACAAAGCCCACCCCCTTTTTACCCAAGGATTCAGATGTATGTACATGTGTATTGTACCATAAACACCTCAGTCTATCCAAGCGCACATCATAAACTGTCCATCAGTTTATAATCAACACAAAAGTCAGCAAAAATACTACCGAAAAAAACAGCAAAAATCGGAAAATCGGAATTATCATCCACCAAAAAAAAAAACGTTGACAAAACTACCCACCCTTTTGTATAGAAACAAACCGAAAATGCCTCCCCTACCCACTTTGGGCTGCTTGTAGGAGGTCAACATGAAGAGGTCACTCGTAAAAAGGCCGTAAAAAAAAATGTAGCCAAAAACGTAATATTAAAATCACCGTTCCAAGTGGTAGTTGAATAAATGATTAACGGTCTGCTCTATAGACAGCTGGACAAGTCCTCTGCGCAGGCGCACAGCTTGTTATCAAACACTTGAGGCTAATTTCCCAGCAGTTGTCGCTTGAATTGATTTTTCTCAAACACAAAAAAATTTTTTTAATTAAAAAATCGCCATGAATTTTAATAGCCGAAAGATCAGCGATGAACAACAACAAAAAATTGTCGCTTTAATGGCCTCTGTGGGCAATTTGTTTTGAATTGAATGAATAAGTAAGTGACTGAGTGAGCGCAGTGCGCACACGCGTATTGAGTTTCCTTGGCGACACGGAGAACATGTTTTTGTTCATTTTCATGCGAGAATAATTTTGTATGACGGAAAAACCGTTGAACAGCAAAAAAGCAAAAAAACAAAGACAAAAAGGAAAAACCAGTGGTCAATGAATTGGCATTGACCATGTTTTTAACAGCTGACGGTTTTATTTTCTTTGACAGTGGTTGGGGAATTTTTTAAACGATTTTGAAGAGCAAGAGAGTAAGTGAAATTTTACAATTTTACTAGTATTTGGATTGCCAACTATAATAATAATAACGTACAGATATAATTCAATTTTAAAAACATTTCAAAATGGAGATCAAATCATGCAAAGACATAAATCAAAAGCTTAGATCTTTTACCATCTACACAGAGAAAAACAAAATTACACCCAAAAAAAAAGTTGTCATAAAAATGACACTACTTAGTCATTAATTTGAAACTATTCAGTATACAATTCTCTTTAATACTTCAAGTATCAAGTATATATTTTTGAAAGTATTAAAATGATATTTCGAAAATATCAAATTGATACTAACTAGTATCAGGCTGACACTATTTTGTATTAATATTTTAGTATCAATTTGAAACTAACAACTATCATTTTAATATTTTGACAGTCAAACTTTTGGTATCATTTTGACACTAGCATTTCTGAAATTAACTTTTTATACTCTGTACCAAAGGTACATAGAGTATAATAAGTTTGTGCAAAAGTATGTAACAGCCAGAAGGAAGCATCTCCGACCCCATAAAGTGTATATATTCTTGATCAGCATCAACAGCCGAGTCGATATAGCCATGTTCGTCTGTCCATCTGTCTGTCCGTATGAACGCACAGATCTCAGAAATGGTAAGAGATAGAGGTTTGACATGTGTCGGACTTATGCTTCTTATACTTGCAGGCAAATCAAGTTTATTTTCAATGTTTGCCACGCCCCCTCCCGCCCCCGCAAATTGGAAAAAACGTAATATCTCCCACAGTTTTATAGATAGAAGGTTCGTTCCTTCTGGACATATTTAGTAATCAGGATTATTTATCGATCCGCCAAAGGAATGGTAAAGATCGGATGAACGGTAGTAAAGATATGAGCAAACGAAAATTCAATATATCTGGGCTGCTCCTGCAGCAGCAAAACACATACATATGTATGTAGATGTATGTATATATGAGCAACGACTACACAGCAAAGTGATAGCCAACAATATTTTAGGACAAATTTTTATTTAACGATTCATATTGGATCGTTGTGGGTGTGATGACCCCGCCCCGCCAAAAATTCCACCTTTTAAATGAATTAAACCTGCAAATATATTGTCTGAGTAATTCCAACAACGAAATCCTATACAAAACCTAACAGCTATGGCTAGCTCATTAGATCCAATTGGATTCTTGCAGCTAACTGGGACGCTCTCATTTTCCCCCTTCCCTTTCCCACATACACACATACAATATTGAGAGAGAGAAATTAGAGATGGTCGCGGGACAAATATATCGCCCGATACCCGACTACTAAGACGAGTATTGTTTAAATTGCAAATAATATAAAAAAAAGTCTAGTTCTTTAATTCTAACATAATATCAAGCAATCACAGTGATGTTAGGTCATTCTGGTCACTCCGGAGTCCCGCGTATTTTTCGATGTACGCCCATCTCTAGCTCTGGCAAATGCAAAGGTTTTTTTTGTCTGCGGCGCGTGCTAATCCTCTCTCCCTCCCTCTCCTAATTATACTCTGTACCAAAGGTACGAGGTGTGTTCAAAAAGTATCGCGAATTTTGAATTTTCGCGGGTTACGTATATTCGAATTTCGATTTTTTTGTGGCGTTATGTTGATACTCATGACTCTCACTTATGCCGACAAGCTCGGCCATTTTGAATGTTCACTTAATTGTTGACAGCTGCTTCGTTTTTTTGCACGTGTTTTTGGATCGTCTTCGATTTTTACCTGTTCAAAAAAATGGACCTGTATCAAATTTTGTGTGAAAAACGAAATTAAGTGCGCGGATGCATTCCGAATGTTGACTGTGGCCTACGGAGACCGAAGCAACGTTTATCGGTGGTACAAAATGTTCTCAGAAGGCCGAGAAGATGTGAACGACAAGACAGAAAAAAGCGCGCCAAGTTCGGTCGAATGTGAAAGTTTTGCTGACAGTTTCTTCGATTTCAGGGGCGTGGAACGGTCAAAGATGGAATATACCTGCAAGTTATGCGCAATTTGCGCGCGAAGCAATCCGCCAGAAACGCCCGGATTTGTGGAAGAACAAAAATTGACTTTTGCACCACGATAACGCCCCTGCTCACACATCGTTGCTTGTGCGCGACATTTTTGCCAAAAACAACACACTAATGATGCCGCAGCCACCGTATTCCCCAGACTTGGGCCCCTGTGACTTTTTCTTGTTCCCCTAAACTGAAGAGGCCCATGAAAGGACGGACGTTACGCTACGCTTGACGAGATAAAGACGGCATCGAAGGAGGAGCTGAACAAGATAAAAAAAAAAATGATTTTTTGAAGTGCTCTCGAAGATTGGAAAACCGTTGGCACAAGTGTATACTGTCTCATGGGGATTACTTTGAAGGGGACAAAATAGATATTCATGAATAAATAAAACATTTTTTAAAAAACACAAAATTCCCGATACTTTTGAACACACCTCGTACATAGAGTATAATAAGTTTGTGCAAAAGTATTTATGTAACAGCACCTTAAATGATAAGAACCCTTAAGCAACTCAAGTCAACCCGTAGGTCTTTATTCATATCGACCCCATTGCTATTGCCTCGTGGTGTTACCTGGATACCGATTTTATATAATATAATCGGAAGCAAATGCGAGCGTCACCAACTGTTACAGAGTATAATATAGTCGGGGCTTGACCGACTTTCTTTCTTGTTACCAAAAGACTTCGTGCAAAGTTTGGTGAAGATAGCTTTAAGACTGACGGAGGAGATAGCTTAGAAACACATAGCATAGATTCAGCTCGCCATGCTCGCCATGTTTTGAAACATTTATAAGATTTTGAAATGAGTCTCAGACCTATTTAAAGTTTATAAATTTTAAATTTTTGGTTAGTATTTGTTACAATATGAACTATTTTTAGCTGAAGAACACCATCAATAAAATGTTTAATTTGAAATTGAAGTTAAATAGGTTTATTAAAAGAACACAAAATTCTGACAAAACTTTCGATAGTATGTAATCTTTTCTATAGGTAGGTAGTACCGGCTGACCCAGATTGGTCTATGTGTGACACCTTAAGGTCCTTAGTGAGATACAAGAGTGTAAAAAGTTATAAATATGAGCCCAAATGAGCTTATGGTATCGATAGCTAAGTAATCACTTTTGAGCCATTCAGTTTTGCATCTTAAAAGAAGAAGCCTAGTATTTTCCATCAATTGATAAGTAAGCAAACTGTTCTGCTGAACAAGGCCATTCAATCTTAAGACGATAGCTAATGAACCCCTATTATTAGTCGTATCATTTGATTGGGCCATCACTTTTACCTACTTTTATTGTACGGGTTTTAGTAAGGATACAGCTAACCCAGTTCTTCAAGCTACCACTCCTTCACTATCTCTTCCCATCTCTTCTAGATTACCTCATCAATTCACTTTTATGTATGTTGCAATTAATAGCAGAGCTCAAGTTGTGCATAACTCCAGCCTCTTATTATGAAGATTGCCCCATTAAAGATTGATGAAGAGATGCTTTGGCCATTGCGCAAGCGTGACGTGTGGAGTTGATGGGCAGAGGGTTAGTGTGTGTGTGCGACCCATTTCATAATTTAGTTTGCCATATTTATTATTATGTCCTGTCATGTCCTGTTTCCTGCTTTGCTGCAGCATCCTAAACCAACAATCGAAGGGCATATGACAGCAAACTAATAAAATTATTTGGACAATTGTTTTACAAGGGGAATGCGTGTTGCCTGCCTGATTGTTGCCATTGTTTCAGCCGGGGCAATTTCACAGCTTAGCTTCAGTAACTGGCCAGTGGCCGGTCGGTCAGTTCGGCAACTAACAATATAATTTACTATGCTTTTGTGTAGCGAGGCGTGAATTTGGTACCCCAGAAACGGGGTCTGTGTGCGGCATGTCCTGCGGCGCTCCGCTTAGTTTGTCCAGTTAATCGCATTTGTTGTTGGTTTTTGTAATTATCATAGAGAAATGCCGAAGTGATTTTAGCATTTTACAACCACAGGCGGGCGGACGATTGAGCGTCATTTTTCGACCCCTTTTCGGCGCAAGGCGCAGCTGCCAATAAGTCAGCGCGTGCGCACAGCAGGACACACTGTCCGAGTGCAATTGTGTAATGTTTTCCATCAGTTTTTCACCTTTTGAGTGGCAATTTCGTTGGGTTGTTTTCATTATGTATGTACTTACAGCAACAAAAAAAAATAAAAGGATTAAACGAATTTCTCGCGGTTGGCTTTGTCCTCGCCCAATTTACCGTAAAACTCACTGCACCCATACAACATACACGTATAAGAATATTTTTTTCCGATTATTGTGGAGAAATTTTGGGTGTTTTTTTTTTTGTTGTCTTTTTTGCACATTTATCAATTGTTTTGTAGCCGTGAAAGTGACAAATTTTCCTTTCTACAGAGATTTATTGCGCTGCGTTTGCGCTTTGAAGTGGTTGAGTGGCGGCTGCCTCTCTCAAGGGTTGAATTGACATTTGAGGGGCGTTGACGGCGGTGCGATCGAAATGAGAGATTTATGGACGAAAATATAGGTAAATGTTTAAAAATTAATAGTAAGAGCATGGTATTAGTTAATTTTTAGAACATAACATAATTGAATAGTGTTAGAAGTTTCTAAGCTTGTCTAAGTCTCTTTAAAAGCAATTGTCATATTTGCAATTGGAACAATTTATGACAAAAACTGATTGGTCTTGTTGCGCCCTTTCGTGTGATTTTGAAGTTCATTGCTGGAATTGGGTCGTTTTTGTTTTGGAAGCGATCGAGAGCAAAATCGAGAGCGAAATCGAAATTTTATTGTGTTTTTAACTCACTTTGGAAATAAGTTTGTCCATTTTTCTACACTTCTGAGTGTTAAGGTAATGTTTTTTAGAGCGCAGTTTTTTTACGGAAGTTTCAATGGAGGACCTAAAAGAGCAAAAGAGAGGTGGGAAACTGTGACTAAAACAGTGGCAAAAACTGTGACCAAAACCAAATTAGTGACCAAAACGGTGACCAAATCAGTGACCAAAACGGTGACCAAACAGTGACCAAGCCAAAACAGTGACCTTAACAGAGACCATACTATGGCCGAGTTTTAGAAGACGAATTCCTGTCAAATAGTATCGGTCACAACCAGGGATTAATACCAATACCAGAACCGGCACAGTTAACCGAAAATAATCAGTTTCAAATCATTTACTGGAAACGATAATAAATTTTTGAAATAAACCGAAAATCGTTAGCTATTATTGGAACTGATAGAACCGGAACAAAGGTCAAACGTTAGTACTGGTACAGTTTCCGTTTTAGTGTAACTTTCCATAGTGCTTACGCTTGAAAAGCAATTGGGACACAATTTGCCCCAGCCTAATGCCGATCTTCGCGTCTTCTTTCGATTTTCCTTACTCTCGCTGCACACTTACTTGTTAAAAAAAGACAGCTATAAAGATTTCTAAGAAGCAGTTCCAAGTACTCGCCTTCATGATACTCTAAACTCATGAATATTTTTCAAATTTCGCTACTTTTCTTATTCAAATAAGATTATCTCTCGTTAAGACGTTCTCTAATACCAGGTATTCCTCGACGGCCGCTCTTTTTGGAAGTCACATTAAGCAAAAAACGACGGCCACCCAAGCGAAGTCCTTTTTAAATGATTACTTTTGTTTACAAAACAAGCTCAACGTTCAAAAAAAAAACAATTAACAAAACACAACCAGTGCGAACATCATACGCAGATAAAAATATGGCATTCGAAAATCATTACCAAATGTTCAAAACTACCGAAATAAAAAAGCAACGAAAAAAATATTTAAATCTTAATCATCCTAAAGCAATGGTCTTGCCATCTACACCACATTTCCTAGCTTGTTGAGTGCCTAGCCTATCGCT